>CAWUFW010003259.1:0-333056 GCA_963921515.1 Calotriton arnoldi
CTCAACGAACCGCTGCGAAATGGCAACCGCAACACACCTACCCAACTACGCCGAACAGCTCAAGCTGTACAAAACCAACACGATACATACATTGGGATGCGATCTCCTGTCCCTGCTGAACGTAAGTTACCGACTGACTTACCGCATCACATTGTTCAGCTGCGTCATGCCCGTCTTCTACTGTCGGAGGTGTCCCTACCAGCATCCCGTCGAGATATGCCTCTCCAACCCGGCATGTCTGAAGGCGGACCTGCTACCACTACTCCTCCCTCTGGACGCACACGACAGGGCCTGCTCTGCCTATGGGGGCATGGCGTATGTGGCCAACATCGCACCCGCACTGAAATGGGACCACTGTGCCTCCACACGACGGATCATCGAGAACAGCTACATCGAATGTCACCCAGCATGCCCCATCATGGTCCTCCAAGGGACAACTTACGAACAACACCTTGAGAGCCACCATCCGCTTCATTGGCTGGCAAACATGTACACCACCAATGACATGGAAGCCCTGCTGGACGGCATCGCATACCTGACAACCTGTAAATACGTCGGACCACAACGCAGGTTCCCCGAGTGACCTATGAAGTCCAACCCCGCACCCATGCTCAGCTTCCGCACGGACTGGCCAGTCACCACCACAACAGCCATACCAAACGACCGGCAACTGTAACCACACCATCAACGACATCGCCATGACATCGGATATGACCGGGACATGCACACTGTTCCCCATCACATCCAGGAACACCGCATGCATCGTGGGAGGCAGTGGCATGGGCTCTGTGTATCGCACCCACATGGACGGAACTGCACGAACAACCAGGACACGACATGGATCCAGCGCACATGGACACACACACCGCTCAGTGGACATGAATAGGTCGCCTGGAGTCTGTGGGTGCTGCACCCCTCCCACCCCCGCCCCGGGGAATCCCATACCAGGACCTTTGCATGGACGACAAGTGCATACAACAACAACACGACCCCAGTGACTGTGACATGTCCAGTAACCACCACAGTGCAACAACAAGTGGCACGCCGCTGCATGCACGCAAGCACATGCCCTGATGTCATCTCACATGCACGCGTGCATGAGGAACAACCGCAGCAAACCTGTCACATGGAACTGAGATGGACTGTGCCCATGATGCCGAGCGGTCTGGTAGGCTACATGTATACCGTCTGTGTCAAAGTCCGCAGCTCCGCAGCTATACGTAAATGTACATTAGCACAGCCTTGGCCAAGCAGATGTCACTCTGAAGCCCACATCCCACATGCAACAGCCAATCACATGTAACCCCACACCCTATCCAATTTGTAATCATGCTCAGTATATCCTCAACATGTATTCCGCTGCCAGTAGTGTCCACTATACTGCATCACAGAGGACAGAAGACTCAATATAATGTTTGAAACCAAAACTGTCTCCGCTGACTCATTTCACAAGTACGAATGAGAGAGGATGAGAGTATGTGAAGTACACGGCAGTCGTGACATGACCATGTAGTCCACTGGTATTGGATGTCAACGCAAATGAGTAGCACTACTGTGGAAGACACACATGTGTCGTGTGAAGTCGTATGGACGCAGTGCTCAGGTGGGTGGGTGCGACGGGTAGATGCGCACATGCCAAGTTGGAGCACGCCGTGTTGGGAGGGGTCATGAACAGTACACCACCGCTTCCCTGGGCATTGTGAGAGGACACCTGTCGGGGGGAGTGAACACGTGTGTGCACAGCAGCCGGGCACACGTACAAAGCGGTACCAGGCGCACCTCAGCCCACCCTCTGTGGACAAGCTGGATCCTGTTGTGCGCCCGCCATGCCCCTTGACAAGGCACACACAGCCCCAGTCGACCAGGTGTAACCCCAACATAGTCAATCCGCACAGGCGATACAGGGCACAGGATGGCAGTGGAGCATGGTGTGTGAGAGGTCTCCTCGCGCTCCTCCTGGTCATATCACGCAGGCAATAGAACCTCAACGTCCAGCATGGCAAAAAGTCAAATGGAAGTGTAGGGGGACGCACCACAGCACGAGCAGCACTGACGTCACGGGAGGTGGCTCGCACCATCCCATCCATTGCCCATCATACCAACCACGCCACATGCCATTGCGACTAAGTGCAAGCGCGTGCGCCACCACCCCTGAGCCCTCCCCAGAGAGGCCAAAGAGTGAATGTGTGGGCCATCAGCCACAGACGGACGCGGCCTGGCCGCAAGGGCAGCCACAGCCACTGGGTGTCGCAGGTGGCGGATCCGGAAGGCGAAGACTGTGATGCATAGTCCATGCAGGCCGGGTCTCCATTTGGGGCACCACGCAGGTGGACGGCGTCCCGCCACACATCATACCCTGAGACAGCCCACTCGTGCAACTGGACCCACACATACACTCCTTGCCCTCTCTGGTGCGAGCTTGGGGCTGCCTGTGCAAGCGCTAGCCTCGCAGGTGAGCATGCATATTCGGGGGCGAGGGAGGACATGAGGGCTGGGGCGAAGATGACTGTATCACTGTCAGTTAGTACAAGGGATGACCCAGATGTGGAAAGGAAGAGACGTGTCCCGTGTGTACTGCAACTAGTCGCCAATCCAACTACCCCCATGTCCGGAATGTAAGCCCGCACCTAGGCCCGCCCATCCGCCACATCGAACATACCACCAGCACGACAACCTTCCCATTCGAAACACTGACTGGGGGTGGCGACCAGTGAACAATCATGTGTAGCCTACCCACGCGTACATGTGGGCCCTCCATGATCCATGTCACCTGCGGCAAAGACATGACATGCGCAATGAGGGAAGTGAGGAGAGCTGTCCGCCCCACGCGCAGAAGGTGCATCAGCTCCACAGACCCAGCAGCGAGTCCAGCAGGGGTCACATGTGCAGGGGCAGCTGTGCCTGGTGTGAAGGCACATGCATATAGACAGCACATCGACCAATGTGTAGTCTGCCCACATCCACAGTCCATCATCATGCGGACATAGGAATTGAACACAGGGCAACACATCTTAGTTGGTGCACCCACCGTGACCAACAATGCGCAATCATCGACGTACCCGCCCTGTGCATGGCCCCCCACCCAACGGAGGCACATCCAGTGCCACCATCCCACACACACAAGCCTTCCACGGAACATGCTGTGTCCAATGCTCAGTACAGAGTCAGCGCCCATCTGGTGGATCCTGAACAGGAGACACATGCACACACATGCCAGCTCCCACTATGTACGTCTGCCACCTGGCACGTGCAATGTAACCTCTCACCTGTGACGTGTGACTGCAAGCACACAGCCGTCTTGGCATGGGGCTGTCAATGTGGACACCAGTCAATGTTTCGGGAGCTGTGATCCGTACAGTGCTGTACATAGGGTGCAGTGCTGACACCTACTACTGTCTCATATCCCCTCGTGCCACAGGTCCCACTTGTATTGGCCGCTCAGCCCGTGCCCACATCGTCGTCGTCGTGTGCCATACTCATCCAGCCTCGGAAGCAGTTCCATGCTCAGCAGACACTCATGTTGCCGTGGCGTTGCCGCTTGACGAATATGCAGTCAGTCCCCATCAGCACGCCCCGCAAGTCATTGGGGCCTAGATCCCCATGTGCATGCACATGGCAGTGGTATGTCTCACTTGCCATTGCCATTGTTGGGAGACCTGTGTAAGTGTATTGTGGCCGTGCCGTCCCAGCTTGACAGCTGGGCTGTGGCTCATGTGCTTGCTCAGTCATGTCAGTGATGTGTATGCGAAATTGCTATGTGTCGTGTTGCTTTGACATGTGTCCTCTGCCATTTAACCCAGGCGGAGACCGAACATTGACCACCCATACCAATTGCTGGCGGACATGGACAATACAGAGGTCATCAGGAAGTTTCGGCTGGACAGGCCAACCCTGCATCGACTGTGTGCCATGTTAGAGCCCCATCTCCGTCCCCGCAGGGTGTATCCGACTGCTGTCACCCCCATGGCTAAGGTGATGGCCGCCATGCATTTCTTCGCCACTGGGTCATTCCAGCACACAGTGGGCAGTGGAGGAGGGATGTCCCAGCCCATGTTCAGCAAGGTGCTGAGGGATGTACTGGCAGCCATGATGCTGTACCGAAACAGGTACATCAGATTCCCCAGGGCTCGTGAATTGGCGGCAGTGAAGGGTGCATTCTATGCCCTTGGCAGAATCCCACACGTTGTGGGAGCCATTGACTGCACACATGTTGGCCTTGTTCCACCACAGGCCACTGAGCACCTGTACCGCAACAGGAAGCACACGCACTCCCTGAATGTGCAAGTGGTGTGCCTTGCGGACATGGTGATCACCCACGTGTGTGCCAAGTTTCCAGGCTCGGCACATGACGCACACATAATGCGCAACAGCATCTTGCCACGACTGATGGCCAATATGCAACAGGATCGTGCCTGTATTGTCGGTGAGTATGTGGAGTGGTGTAGCGTGCTGGTTGTGCGATGCTGTCCCCTGTCCAGTTGGAATAGCAACGGTTCTCTGTGTCCCTCACACCCAGGTGACTCTGCGTATCCGAATGGGGCATGGCTGCTCAGTCCATTGAGGAATCCTCGCACCCCAGCAGACGATCGATACAATGAGGCACATGGGAGGACCAGACGTGTGGTCGAGCGTACCTTTGGCCTCCTCAAGTCCAGGTTCAGGTGCCTGGACCGCACCGGGGGTGCACTGGCGTACTCCCCACAGAAGGTGTGCCAGATAGTGGTGGCGTGCTGCATGCTGCACAATCTGGCCATTCGGAAGCAGATCCCCCTCATTGTGGATGACGGAGATCAACCAGGGCCCCAGCCCGCAGACCAGGACAGCTCGAGTGAGGTGGACAGCGGAGAGGAGGAAGCTGGGAATGTGCGCCAGCAGCTCATCGCCCGCTACTTCACTTGACGGTGAGTGTCCATGTACGACGGATGATGTGTCTGTATCTGTGCAGGTGTGTGTGTGCTGTGTCAGGGTGGCCGTATGTTCACTGCGTGCAGTGTGTCAACGCTCCATGGCCAGGGTAGTATGCCACTGTTGGTGACTGTGGCATTGTGCCCTATTGCTCTGTGCGATGTGTGTACATTGCTTGTAGTTGTTGACATGTACTGTGTGATGGGTGTGTGACACACTCATTGAATGTGCTCCTGTTCTGTCTCCCACCCCTAGGTCCCTACAGGCCCTCCGGATTCCATTGCCATGCCACGCATCAGGTGCCTTTCCGCCCAAGGTGGCCGTTGTATTCCGTACAAATAAAACACAGGGCACAAACAGCAGTTAGTGAAAAAGGTGCATTTATTACAAACTGTGACATGTGATTGTGTGTAAGGTGATGACAAAAGTGGTGCGTGCAGTGACAATGAGCTGTCGGTCATGGCTGCGTGAAGCTCAGGGTGTACCCACTGGTTCTATGTCCATAGTCCAACACACACATGCCATCCAGATGGCTGTGTGGAGTGGGATCGTAGAGCAAGTCAATGCAGTGGCTGGTCAAGGAAGGCTGGCGGAAGGCTGGCTGGCTGCCTCACTTGCGACTGGAGCGTGCGAAGTCCTCCCGGGAGATCTGTTTCCTCTTCGGACGGCCCCTTCCACGTTTGGGAGGGGGGTGTGTGGTGGCGACCTGCTGGTGGTGGGTGAGGTGTGCTCACTGGCTGTGGACGCAGGGGAAGTGGACACTGCTGCCCGACCCTGCGCCCTAGCAGGTGGTGGCGGAGGTGGTGTTGCTGGCCTTGCCTGTGACCCCACCGCCACCACCAGCTGGCCCATGAGGTCCACGAGTTGGTCCATACGGGACACGAATTGGCCCATATGGGCGTCCATGGACCTCAGCACCCCCAGCACCTCACGCGTGTCTGTAGCTGACCTGGCCCATTGTCCTTGGGCCTCTTCATAGGCCCCAAGGACTCTGGCCATTTGAGGCAGGGCATGGCTCCCAGGGGAGGCTGGCGTTTCCCTGACCCTGCTCCTCCTACCAGTCCTGCTGCCACCGGCCTGCCCACTAGCCACATTGCACACCACGGTCCTCGCTGTGGCTCCCAGGGTGGATCCAGTCGGCCGGGCCACCACCTGCACTGGGGCTGGTGCCAGCGAAGACGTGGTGGTGGTGGTGGCGGTGGTGGTCGGTGCGGCGATGGTGGCGGTTGCGGCAGTGGTAGTGGCCGCAATGACCGTGGGTGTGGCCGCAACGACAGTGGCAGCAGGGGGCTGGGACTGTTCAGCATCCCTGGATGATGGGTTGGTGGGTAGGAGGGGTCCTGGGGAGCGGCTGGGCCCTGCCACACCAGATGGGCCTGCTTGGTGGTCCGTGTCCGAAGAGGAGGACAGATCCTCCAGATCCGTGTGTCCTCGTTGGGGGCTTGTGGGCTGGCTGTGCTGGCTGCTGTCTCCATCCCCAGCATCCGGCAGTTCGTCACCTGTGGAGGGAATGAGATTTGTTATTGTGTTGCACCTGGCGAAGTATGTATTTGTCGTCTGACATTGGCAGTTCGTGCAATCTCGTACATGGGTTTCCCGGAGGCGAGTGTGTGGCTGTGGCATCTGTAGTTGTGTGTGCTAGGCAATGGGACTGTGTGCTGTGCACATGTGGCATGGGACGGATTGGCCATGCCGATGGGTGTGTTGCTGTGCCCCTACTCATTGTGACTCTGGTGTATGCGGGCTCCTGGCCCATCCTGGGTCTGGTTTGTACTTTGCTTTTGGGGTTCATATGGAACGCTTAGGAACGCATATGGCAACATGGGGGCCATGCCCCAGATTCGCATTTGGGAGGGGATATGCTTTTGGGGTTCAAATGGAACGCTTAGGAACGCATATGGCAACATGGGGGCCATGCCCCAGATTCGCATTTGGGAGGGGATATGCTTTTGGGGTACATGCTGTGAGCCATGGGTGCCGAACGTGACATGTGTTGTGGCAGCATGACAGTGCATGGTTTGAGGTGTGTGCATGCTTGACATGGCCTGCATATTTGCTGTCTGTTGTGATTACTGGACATGGCATTGGACGCATCGTTATGAGTGAGTGATAGTTGTGTGCCAGCCAACGTATTGCAGTTGTCCCATCTCCTTGGTGTGCGTGCTGCCCTGTGCCATGTGCATCACTGCAGTGCTCGGGGGGGGTGTGGCCCATGTTGTGTGTTGTTGCTCACAGTGTGTCGTGCGCTTAATTGACTTCTGGCACATGGTTGGTCATGGGCATGTGTCTTAGCGTGACTGCTGTATGTGTGGCAGCTGTGCGGATGACATGCCTTTCATGAGACTGGGGCTGATGGATGGGATGGATGGTATGTTGTATGTGCATGGTGTGTCTGTGAGTTTGATGGGTTCAGTGGTGTTCGTGTGCATTTATGTTGTTCCGCTCTGTTGCGTCTAGTGTTGTTTGTCTTACATAGGCGTAGTTGTGGGGTGTGTGGTTGACAGGCAGTAGGGGCTACATGGACAGGACTTCAATGGTGTTTCGGTTGTGTGTGATGAGTTGCACAGTGGCTGCCGTGTGGGACTATATTCAGTGTGGCTTGTGCATGCAGACGTGGCTCCTTGGGTGTTGCTATGTCTGTGATGGGTCATGTGGGGTGTGAGTCTGTTGTTCATGTCCGTGTGCACATTGTTCACTTGTTCGTGACGGTGGGCGGTGCTGCGTGTTCGTGGGCTACGTGACATGTCCCATGTGTTGGTCGTGTTATGGTCCTCATGCCTCCAGTAATCCAGCCCTGTCCAGTTTCCCACCTGCAAGTTGTTCGTGCGTGCACTGTACTGGATGCCACATGGCTCTAAGCGGGGGTGCTCCATGTTGCAGGTCTGTGGGGGTGGGGGGTGTTGTGGGTCGTGGGGTGGCTGGACACCCACTGACACTCAATTGCTGTGGACCGTGATGTCTGCCTTTCGGCTGTCGTTGTGCACTGCGGTGGCTGACACGTGGCTGTGGGGGATGCTCCTCCTTGCTGTGCTGTGGGACTGGGGCCTGGTGTGTGTTGTACTTGGGCTGTCCACCCTCCCACCCACTGCACTTTGTGTTCCTGCCACTTACCTGTTACTTGTCGGTTAGTGCAGCTGTGGCGGACACATGGGTGTGGTGGGTGCTCGTTGTGGCGCTTCTGGCATATTTGGGGACCTGTTGGTGGTTACGTGGCTGGCTGAGTGTACACATGTCCCCACGCATCTTACAGTTGTTCGGTTTGGGCTGTGTGTGGTGGTGTCTGTTGCATGTGTGTGTGATGTGTTGTGTATTGTGTGCTGGACATGGGGGTGTTTGTCCCTGGGAGCTGTGGCATGGTAGTTGCGCATGTGAGTACATAGCGGTGTGCTGGTATACATTAGTTTGTACTTACCAGCCTCCACTCCCCCTGCTAATCCGGCGAGGATCTCCGGATGGATTACGACTCGCACCTTCTCCTCCCACGCTTTGAAGGTCTTAAAGAGCGCGGGATTCCCTCCGCCAGTGACGGCAGCCAGCTCTCTGTTTTTGCCCTCCTTCTTCTTGACCAGGCTCTTTACGTCATTCCAACGTTTGTTTATTTCACCTCTGTTCCTGGGCAGGGTCCCGACTGCATTGACCTGGTCTACGATCCGGTTCCACATTCTGTTTCTGGTGGCTAGTGGTGTGTGCTGGACCATGTTCCCATAGATTTGTGGGTACACCTTGATGATCTCGTCGACCATGACCGTCAGCTCCATGGGCGTGAACTTGGGCATCCTTTGTGGTGCCATGGTGTTTGTGGTGCTGGTGCGGTGTGTGTTGTGTAATGTGCAGGGGGTTTGTGGTGCCGGGGTGTGGTGGTGGTGGTGGTGGTGGTGGTGGTGTTTGGTGGTGGTGGTGGTGGTGGTGGTAGTGATGTGTGCGTTTCTGTGGTGTGCTGCTGTCCTTGCTGTGTCACTGTGTCCTCTCCTCTCCTCTCTGGTTTGCAATGTAGCAAGGGGTTGTGGTCTGTGGGAGTGCTGCTTTTGTACTCACCTATGTGGGTGTGTCCTCATGGTCTGTTGTTTTCAGGTGTGTTGTGTCTGGGGTTCTGGCCTTTGTATTTTTTGTTTGTCCGGGGGGTGTTTTCGGGATGTGTACTGTGCTTGTGTATTTGTGCGTGCCTTGCTGTGTGGACTTGTTGGCCATGTTGTGTGCTATTGGTTTTGTGTGCGGATGGTTTCTGTGCAGGTACGTTGGCGCCATGGCTTCTGCCGTGTCGATTCTCATCGGCGTTGTTTGCGCTGGCGGGCGGTATATTTGTGGTTTTTCCGCTCTCATGGCGGTGCGATCGTAATTTCACGTGCGGTGTGTCGGCCGTGTGGGCGGGCGGTTTTGTGTTGTCGTGCGTGTTTCCGTCCGTGGCGGGCGGTTTGACTCCGACTCGGAGGATGGCGGGCGGTATTTTGTGTGATTTTTCCGCCGATGGCGGTTTTCGGTTTGTGTAATCGTAATGGCGTGGTCGGTGTTCAGGCGGTGTGTGCGGGCGGATTTTTGCCGCTTCCATGCCTGGCGGATTTATTTACGCCGGGTATCGTAATGGGCCCCTTAAGTATTTTTAAGTGTGTTTTTTAGTTAATTATATTTATTATTTCATTAATTTTACATTACTTTTAAGACATTTAAAAAATTCGATATTTTAACAAACTATATTATTTACAACGATATTTTGGATTCAATATTTTTGTACTTACCTGTTTGTAGATAGGAATTCGATATTTTGGCATCCTATATTTTATCCACGATATTTTGGCAGGTCGATATTTTGGCATTCTATATTCTGTCAGTGATCCATTTGCCCCTTCGGGTCTGATTTTGCTGGCCCTTATCCCTTTCAGGCTGTGTGCCTTTCACTTCTGTGCTTATGCAGTGCTGAGCTGTTGCAGACTTGGGTAAATTGGGCCCTTGGTCGGAGTTGTGACTCTTGGGCATGGTTTGTCCGCAGATGTGCTATACTTACTTGTGCATGTGTGCCATTGTGCCCATCTCCCCCCGTCCCCCCAGTCCCTGGTCATTACTCACCCTGTTGCTGTTGGCTCAGGGCATGTTGTGCAGTGTCTGGTCCCCCGACTCCTGCCACCGTCTCCCCAATAATGGTCCCAGGCTGGTCCTCCGTGGGGCTTGTGGGGTTCTGGTTGTCCTTTGTTCTTGCTCCGGCTACCTCCATGGTGCTTCGCAGTTGTTTGGGTCTTGTTTGTTTTTTTGGTTGCCGCTTTTATAGTGATTTTGGCCGCCTGACTTGTGGGACTTGCATGCTGGCGCAGCTTATCGCTGGTTTGGTATCGCGTTTGGGCCCATCGCGACTTTTTTCGCGTTCGGGTTTGAATTTTTATTGCCGTCCTGGTGATGCTATCGCGGCCATTTTACGCGTTATCTGGAGACTATCGCATGTTACCGCCGTGTTGAGAATACGACGTTAACACAGAGTTATTTTCCCGCGATAGAAGGCGATATGAAAACGTGCGTTAGCCTTTTTTGGCGATGATTATCGCACGTTCTTGAGAATATCCCCCATTATGTGTTGGTAGAGAGCTTTCATAGAGGTGTTTTAGGTCTTGGCTAGCAACGCATGCGCTGTCTTAAAGAGACATGCTGTGTTTAATTATTGTGTTTCAGCCCAACCACAGGTGTCTCATTTGCTCGCTCCATCTTCTGTCTCATATTCTTTGTACCATTTGTCTCTGGCATGCATGGCCATGCCTCTTCTTGTGTTTAGCCTTCCCCCAAGAGCATGGACCAAGTTACTTATAAACATCCACTACTCCCGTTTTTATGACTATTTTAGGACCTACTTTTTTATTTTTCAGCAGTCTACACAGTGCTTGTGCTTTTACCAGCTCCCAGCCCGCCCACCTACGCACCCTCAAAACCCATACACAAATCATCCCCTCCCCATCACTGCTCTTCCTATTGTTGCTGTTTTTCGTTTCCCCCACCTCCTCCCTTCCATCACTGCTTGCTCTCTCGCAGTGCTTTCTCGGTCCACAAATCACCCCTTCCCTTGTCACTGCTTGAAACCCCCATTGTAGTCTGTTTTGTTCTAGTGAGTGGTGGTGTTCTGCCTTTCAATGACCTGTTAATGTATAACGGACATGCTGATTGGAGCATGTGTGCACAACTGCTATTACTTGGTAAACGTGTAGTCTCTGTTTATTTTCCCACGTGTGGGTATTAGTTGTGTGCGTGTTTACACCACATGTGGTTATTCGGCAATGGTATTTATAGCTGGAAAATCAGACCTCAAGTGAATCAGGTATGCGTTATCACAGGGCATGTCAGAGCTTCTAAAGTACCTGTGTCTTCTGCTGTAATTGCATAGCCACGTTTCTCCTAAACAAAATGATGAAACTGTTTGTGTCCCACCTTGTTGCTTCTCATTTCATATGGTGGGAATCTATTTCTTCAAAATTCTCCCGTTGGGACACTTTCTCACTTTTTCCGCAATCACCGGTGAAGTGTTTCCATGCGCCATTGTTGCTTTATTAGAATTCTCTTCAAAGGAGCCTGGCTGAGTCTTGATGTCATCACGGTCTGCCTGCCCCTCACTATCTATGGTAAAAGTAGTCCTTTTAATGTGGCTGCCAATGCGATGTATATCCTCTTTTTCCACTACTGTAAACCAGCCCAACACTGTGATTCTTTCTGGGTTTTTTTGTGCAGTTTTATATAGTGCCTACACTATCCAAAGGTAGTGGAGTGCTTTACATTAGCACAGTTACTTTTTTTGTCCAGTTTTATATAGCGTCAACACCACCCAAAGGTACTTGAGTGTTTTAAATTAGCACTAGTTCCTTTACACAATGGCACATTCATTTTTTAAGGCACAGGGAGATTACCTGATTTGCCCAAAATCAAGGATGTTAAGCCGTCACCAAAACTCGAACCCGGTTTCCCAGTTCCATAGTCGGCATCTGTGGCCCTTATGCCACATCCTCTCCTAAGACAACGTCACATCGTCTCCTTAGCCTTGGCCTCAGTTCCACATTTTGTGATCACGGCCAAATCACTTAATCTCCCCGTGGCAGTTACCCTTACATCTCCCGCCCGTCACTGCTTACCCCGTTGAACTCCATTGCACAGATCCCCTCCTCCCCTGAATCTGCTTTTCACATCTTTTTGTGCAGTTATATATAATGCCAACACCACCCAAAGATATTGGAGTGCTTTACATTAGCAGCAGTTACTTTTTTGTGCAGTTTTATGTAGCGCCAACACCACCAGAAGGCATTCGAGCACTTTACATTAACACCAGTTACCTTTCACAAGGACACCGTAAACTTAGGCAAATCACTTAATCTCCCCACGGCAGCCCACATTTGCTGTTGGTTGCCCATCAACCTCCTGCTGGTCAATGCTTGTCAACACTAAACCAGGAGTGTCCCTTGCAGGTAAGATCGGTGGGGCCGGGTTGGGGGGGATTCGTCAGAGGGAAAATTAAATAAATAATTAGTATTCCCTTGTCGTTGTTTGTCGAAATCCCCCCACCCGGCCCAACCGCTCTTACCTGCATGGGCCATGGCTGCACTATACTCCCGTTGCACAGATTCACTCTTCCCTCAGATCCCCTCCTCCCCCAAATCTGCTTTTCACATTTGTTTTTTTTGTGCAGTTCTATGCAGTGCCAACACCACCCGAAGGTATTGGAGCGCTATACATAAGCACCAGTTACTTTTTATTTGGTGCATTTTTATATAGCGCCAAACACCTCCTGAAAGTATTGGCGCATTTGCACTACCACTAGTTACTTTACACTGACACATTCATTTTTGTAGGCATGGGGAGATTAAGTGATTTGCCCAAAATCAACGATGTTAAGCCAACGCCAAAACTCAAACTTGCTTTACAAGCTCCGTAGTCAGCAGCTCTGACACTTACTCCACAACCTCTCCCAAGAGGACGCCACCTCATCCCCCTAGCCTCAGCCTCAGCCTCAGTTCCACATTTTGTGATTACAAGCATATCACTTAATCTCCCAGTGGCTTCCCGCATTTGCTGTTGGTTGCCCATCCACCGCCAGCACATCGCTGCTTGCCCCTGCTGAACTCCCTTGAACAGATCCCCTCCTCCTCATATTTTTTTTGTGATGTTTTATGTAGCACAAACACCACCCAAAGGTATTGTAGTGCTTTACATAAGCACCAGTTGCTTTTTTTGTGCAGTTTTATATAACATCAACACCACCCAAAGGTATTGGAGCACTTTACATTAGCACCAGTTACTTTATACACATTGGGGCATATTCTCAAGAACTTGTGCTAACCACCGCAAATTTAGCTTAACGCAACTTTGCATATCGCAGTCCATCACGGGAATTTAACGCCTTGTTAACCAAGTATTCACAACACCGCTGCCCCATGCGATATTCCCCAGATAACGCGCCAACTGACTGCGTTAGAATCAACGCCATGCCGCAAAAATGCGAAGCACCAACGCAAAAAAAGCTGCGATGAGGCCAATCGCGATACGAAAATCAGCGAAACCCAGCTACAGGCCTGCAATCCACACGCGTCAGGCGGGAACAACCACCATAAAAGCAGAAAAAAACCAGACAAGCAAATGCCAAACAACAGCGAAGCACAATGGACGTTGCCGGAGCAAGTACGGAGGAGAGCCAGAACCCCACAAGCCCCCCGGAGGACCATCCTGGGACTTCGGGGTCAGGGAAGGGCAAGGACAAACAGGATCCTGATAACGGAGGTGACAGAACACCATCAACAACTGTTCGTCACCTCCACTGTGTCATTGACAACAAAAAATACATTATGGCAGTCCATCGTGGACAAGGTGAATGCAGTCGGAGTGCTGAAGAGGACAATGGGTGAGGTCAAGAGGCGCTGGAATGATGTCAAGTGCAAAACCAAGCAGAAACTCGCCAACAACCTGAAGGCAGCAATGCAGACTGGAGGTGGGAGCCCAGCGCTACAGGAGGAGCTGGACGACATGGAGGAAATGGTGTCCACAGTCATCAGTGGGGAGACGGTGGCAGGAGTTGGGGGCCCGGACACTGCTCAACAGGACCCGACACAACAGCAACAGGGTGAGTAACCACCAGGGCCTGGGGGGACAGGGGGAGATGGGCACAATGGCACACATGCACAATTAAGTTGAGCACATCTGCGGACACACCATGCCCCAGACCACCAACTCCCACCAAGAGACCAACGTACCCCAGTATGCAACATGTCAACACTGTACAAGCACAGAAGTCAGAGGCACACCTCATGAAAGTGATAAGGGGCAGCAAAATCTGAGCTGCAGGGGCGACTCCCCAAAAATGCAGCACACACATCACATACAGAGCACACGTACATTGACAACGATGTAACACAATCCGCAAAACACCTACAACAGAACACAGGACACTACTGGTGCCGCTTGGGTGCAGACACTGGCCAATCACAATTGGCATTGCAGGGATATGTGCGTTGATAATGTACATGTACAAACAAACATCCGTGATGTTGTCGAAATGTCCACTGCCCCCATCAAATAGGCAGCTCCTCCCAAACAGCCACAATGTACCCAGTCATGCTATCTGAATGTAAACATGTACAATGCGACAACATACATGTGGACACATTGTTAAACTGAATCTGAATATAGTGGTTAAAAATATCGAAATGCAGGTAAGTAATATCGACTGTCAAAATATCGAAGTACATAAAATAGGCATTAAAATATATCGAATTTTTTATAATATCGATTTTTTTAAAAGTGTTTTCTATGTTAGTATATGTGTTAAAAGTGTATATTATTTTTGTAATGTATGTTTAATTTTTTTAAATAATGAATTTTATGTTATTTAATTTTTGCGTAATTTAATTCCGTAGCGGGTTGTGGGTTTATAGGGGAATAGGGTGGGAAGTAATTTAATTATAGTAAATTAAATATTAATTTTTAGGAATTATTAATTATTTTTAATTTAATTTTACGTTTTAGTTCTGTAGCGGGTTGTGGGTTTATAGGGGAATAGGGTGGGAAGTATTTTAATTGTAATTAAGTAAATATGTATTTTAATTTATTTGTATTGATAATTAATTTATTGTTAATTAATTATTAATTGATAATTAATTTTTATTAATTGGTAATTAATTTTTATTAATTGATAAATTGATAATTATGTTAATTGTATTAATTTATTATTCGGAGCGGGTTGTGGGTTTATAGGGGAATAGGGTGGGAAGTAATTTAATTGTAATTAAGTAATTAATGAAATTATTTTTGTGTATTGATAATTAATTTATTGTTAATTAAATATTAATTGGTAATTTTTTTATTACTTGTTACATTTTTGGTATTGAAAATTAATCGGTTGTTAATTATTAATAGGTAATTAATTTTTAATAAATAATATTTATTGGTATTTATCATTAATTAATTATTAAATATTTTGTAATTGGTAATTAATTTTAATTAATTTTTTATTGGTATTGATAATTAATTTATTTTTATTTAAATATTAAATCATTACTTTTCATTACACTACTGGTGCCGCTTGGGTGCAGACACTGGCCAATCACAATTGGCATTGCAGGGATATGTGCGTTGATAATGTACATGTACAAACAAACATCCGTGATGTTGTCGAAATGTCCACTGTCCCCCATCAAATAGGCAGCTCCTCCCAAACAGCCACAATGTACCCAGTCATGCTATCTGAATGTAAACATGTACAATGCGACAACATACATGTGGACACATTGTTAAACTGAATCTCCCCTTCACATTGCAGAGGGAGAATCAACACCTCCTGCAGAGCAGTCCGACCCTCTCTTCTCTGGAGACGAAGAGGACGACCACAGCTTCGACTCTGACGCCCTCCAACTGCTCGTGGAGAGCCTCCGCAGCCCACTTCCAGGAGCTGGGCAGCCCAGCTGCTACGAGGAGACCCCACCCCCTGCACAGACCACACAGCAGGCAGCACCCACCACCACTGCTGCCTACCAGGACCCCCACGGAGAACACATGGCCTTCCAACGCCGTGTTTTGGGGTGCCAGGAGAATCTGGCTGAACAGGTGCGGGTGGGCTTCGACCGCATGGCAGACAAACTAGATGCCATGGAGCGGGCAAATGCGGAACGAGCGGCTGCCACGGCTGCACACCAGCGAGAGGTAGCTGGGTTCCTCAATGACCTCAGGACCCTCCTCATGGCATTGCTGCCACAAGGCCTGGTGCGGATACATGCTGCTGCCACCACTCCATCCACATCTCTGCCCCCTGAAGTGTCAGTGCCACACAGTGCGGCAGACCTTACACCTCTGGCCACAGATGTGTCACTGCCACACAGTGCTGGAGACAGAACACCACCACCCACACATGAGGCACATGAAACAGCAGAGAACGAAGATGCGGATGATACTGCCCTCATGGTAAGGAGGACGCAGCAGCATGCATCTCATCCATAGTTCCGGCTTCAGCTTGGTACTGCCCTCTGCATCATCACCTTCCACTGTCCCCCTGATGCACTCTGCGACACTCACCTTGGACCTCGACATGGACTGCCATATGATGTTTGATCGCCATTGACACAGCAATCAGACTGCAGACTGTACTCGTCCTCTTCCTTTGGACTTGTCATTCCCTGGAGGACCCTGGCTGGACCTCCACGGGACAAATCGTCATGTGGGGTTTGCATGGCCCTGTACTGCTCCAGATGCAACACTCCACTGAATGTGCATTAAACATTCATGTACACACAGATGTGTCATGTCTATGGTCTTTTAAGTGTGGAAGTATGGATGAATGTGGGCTCACTGGACTCCTCTTACGTCCATGTGGCTCATGTCATAGAACAGGGGTGACAGGGTGACACATTGCCCAATGCGGTCCGGGTGGCCCTGACACAACAACAGGGGCACACGCATGAGTTACTTCCTTGTCCAGCCCAGTACGGAACCACGCCCAGGGCCATATATAGACCCTTATGCTGGACTGTCATATGCCAGGCCAGCCAACTCCGCTTACGCTCACAGGGGGGGACAGCAATGCTACATGTCCCCTGTCTTTCCTGTGGTGATCTGCTGCTCACAGGTTTAGTTGTCAGCATGCCACAGCCACTCCCTCACGGCTGGTTTACACCCACACCACACCCATCCAGCACATGCGTCACAGGACATGTGACCCTGCCAATGAAAAGGGATGGGCGCACGTGCTCGACGCCATTTCCACTCTCTATCTGGGTGCATCCGTGTGGTGTTAATGTAGGCATGAGGGCCTCGGGCCCTGCAACATCACATTCCCCAGGACCGGAGGTGACATGATGGCGCCGCAACACGATACCCAATCATACAGGGACCATGACTTTGAGACACAGACTTGGTGGCACCGGATACATTGCGGCCGGCACAGGCACACCGCCACGGGATGGTGACTTTGGGTGCACTGAGGTAGGGGCACCTTAAGTGCTGAGCGGGTGTGCAGCCTGCGATGATGCCCCGTCCCGGCCGTCCGGACTGCTCAGGATTTGTGTGCCCTGCTGGACTGCAGTGTAGGCCAGAGCCAGCGGGCAGCACGGGCCTACCGCCTCGTGGCGTCGTATCCCGGATCACAGAGTTAGTGGCACCTCAAGGGCTGAGTGGGTGTGCAGCCTGCGATGATGCCCGGTGCACTGGTATGTCCTCTGCCATGGCGAAATCAAGACCCAGAATCATATGTGAGACCTGGTGGCCTGCGAAGTGGGGCTGCATGATGTGGAGGGTGCCATGTCCGCGGGCCCCGGGCATGTGGCTTGCAGCGACACGTGGTGGGCCCTCATTACTACACGCCAAGGGCAGAAGGTGAGCAGTGAGGCCTGGGTGCGCAGGGGTGGGCATGCACCGCTGGGCGGCAGGAGAGGCTGGCGTACATCTGCCTGGGTGCGCAGGGGCGGACAGGCGATGATGTCTTGTGCAATTGTGTGTACTTTGCCATTCATGTCTCTGGACTCTGTTTCAGATGACGGATCTGTTTCAGATGTGTGACCTGGTGAACTGCACTACATACAGGCACGTGGTTGGAGACACACCTGTGGCAGCAGGTGGGCAGTGTGGCCTGGGTGTGCATTGTGGGCACCCAGTCAATCTCTTCTGTTATCTGTCTCACTCCCCCTCTCTGTCCGTCTTTCTCTCGCTCCCCCTCTCTGTCTGTCTTTCTCTCACTCCCTCTCTCTGTCCGTCTTTCTCTCGCTCCCCCTCTCTGTCCATCTTTCTCTCGCTCCCTCTCTTTCTCTCTCTCTCTCCTTCGCTCTCTCTCTGTCCTTTGATGTGCGCAAGACACACCTTCTCATCATGATTTTTGTCTTGCAGGCTGTGACCTACGGATTGTCCCGAGGGGAGCCGCCATGTGTCTTCATTTCTGTTCTGTGTTTCTTTGAATACATTTTCATTTGTTACATCGAAGGTGGATGTGTGATGCTCATTTGTGTGACAACACATGCATGCCACCAAATGTGATTGTGCGACATCTGGCGGATTATTTGGTACATGTTCCGTATAGTTGATGTGGCATGTCTTTGGCCGGGGGGGAGGGCTCGAGGGGGGGATTTGGGGGTCCTGGGGGTGGTGGCGGTGGGTGTTTTGGCCCTGTTTGGGCTCCGAGCTGCATGATCAGTGGCTCCATGGCATCTGTTGCCCTTCAGGTGTGGCTCTGGGATGGGCTCCATTTTGTGGTGCAGGCTGTGGTCCGACTTTGCCCCAGGTCAGAGCAGGTGTTAGTTTCCTGATGCTAACGGGCCTTATCGCCTGTTTTGTGGTCTTATCGCCGATCTGGCTGCTCGTTGAGAATGTTGCGGAGTGGTGTTTTCGCGTCTTTTTGCACGGGTACGCCTACTCTGCATCTCATTAGTGATAATTGCGGGGGTCATCTGTGGCGATGTTTTTTGCGGATGCTACCGCGGGTAAAATGGTGTTCTGGGCTGTTAACACCAGCTTGTGAATGTTGCAATGAATTTATCGCCTCTTTGGCTGCGATAAAGTGCCGCTAACTCGGCGATAAGTCCTTGAGAATATGCCCCATTCATTTTTGTAGACACGGTGAGATAAAGTGATTTGCCCAAAATAAAGGATGTTAAGCCGACTCCGAAACTCGAACCCGGTTTACAGATATATAGTCGTCAGCTCTGGCCCTTTTGCCACATCCTTTCTCAAGATGGTGCCATATCATCTCCCTGTGTTTTGTCTCAGTTCCATATTTTTTGTGATCACAGATAAGTTACTTAATCACATCGTTTCTGAACACAACAAGCATTGGCAAAGCCAGAAGGTTAACCTGTGTGAAATCTATTGTTTTTAGGTCTTGGCTAGATAGCGCATGCGCTGCTCAACTAGACACTGCATGCGCTGCTCTCAAAGAGACATGTTGTGTTCTATCTGTGGGCTTACAGGCTGCCCATTTCCTACCATTTGTAAACTTCAGCGTCTCTCTCATTTTCTTTGATGCTATTCGTCATGGCATGCGGGAGTCATGCCCTCTTCTTCTGTTTGGCGCTCCCATAGAGCTTGGACCAAGTATATGTCTCCTTACACTGCTCCCACTTTGCGCAGCAATTTTTTCAAGCACTCCATAGGAGTACTTGAGTTTTCAGGCTGTTTCTCTTGTACACATACACACATACGATTAAAATGCATGCCCATGTACATAAACAAATGCATTTCTTAGAAAGTTGTTGAAACATGATCTGATGGTATTGGAGCGCTTGCTCTGTCTTGTCATATCGCTAACACAAGCCAATGGCATTGGAGAGCTTTAAGTGCTCACCACTTACATTCCACAATGACATATTCAATTTGTCGTTGATCCTGCTTCAATTAAGGTTTTTTTTACCCCTTCTTTTTTGCTTCCTCCCGCCCTCTCCTGTCGTTGCTTGCCCATCTCTCCATCACCTCCTGCTTCCCTGCTTGGCCTGTCCCTACACTACCTCCCTCGTTGCTGCTGCTTTTTTTTTGTGTATGATCCAATGGTATTGGAGCGCATGTTCCGTCCTCTGTCTTGCCATAATCTCCCTTGTACACATATCGCTAAAATGCATGCAGATGTACATAAATTAATTCATTTCTTAAAAATGTGTTAAAACATGAACAGCACTTTATTTTTTCATGATCCAATGGTATTGAAGCGCTCGCGTTGTCCTCCATCTTGCCATAGCGCAAACACAAGCCAATGGTATTGGAGCACTTTAAGTGCTCACCAGTTTCATTACACAATGACACATTCATTTTCGTATGCAGGGGGAAGTGTAAATGATTTGCCCAGATACACAAACTGTTCAGCTAGCCCCGAGATTCAAACCTGGTTCCCCAGTTCCCTTCGGCAGCTCTGGCCGTTACACCACATTCTTGCATTTTGCTAAAGCTCCTCAACTGTTTCTCACTATCACTTACATATTTGTTCAGCAAAACACATCAACACAGGACAACCAATGGCTAAGCCAATAGACCTCGCCAATGCCCGAGCTATTGGCCTTGTCAACGTGAATGTCTTTTAGCCATGTTGTCTAGCAGCATATCTGCTGTTCAGCATGGCTGAAAGTCACTGAAAAAGCGCTGTGATGCGGCCAGCACAGGCCGCCACATAGCGTTCTTTTGTGTTAGGAGGGGCAGGACACTAAACTCAACATGGGGCGGCAATGAGACTCGATGTCAGCTCAACATCCTTTGATTCTGGGCTTTCAGTGACTTTCAGCCATGCTGAATAGCAGATGTGCTGCCAGACAGCATGGCTAAAATACGTTCACATTGACCATGCCACTAGCTCGGCATTGCCGAGACCTGCCAATACTTGTTTAGCGCTGTATTGGATTCCAGCAGTGTTTACCAACACAGAGAGGCTGAAGTCAAGTCTTCTTGGATGTGTGTCACCTTTCTTAAAAAAAATTAAAATAGAGAAGAATTGTCTAATGAATTTAGAAGGTATGCAACGAATTTCTAATAATTTTGAAACGTTCCTGGTCTTATTATTTAAGATGGAAACTGCTGTCAAAAAAGCTAGCCTTCAACAGCTATAAGATCAAACTCAAAATCTGTAGGGGGAACAGTTTTCTTTTTTTGGCAACATTCCATTACTAATGAAGTATAAAGAAACGTTCATGAACCGTACATACAAATTGCAAACACCCATATCGTATCAAGCAAAACATGCAATTAAATCATCAACCTAAAATGTAAAAATAAAGCTGCACTAAGAGTTAAAAACACACTTAATAACAAAGAATCTCCATTAGAGCTTGGCAGCTGACCTGCTAGGCTGGCAGGTCGGTTGAAGCCCTGGCCACCTGCGCCCTGGTGAAGGATCGGCCGTCATATTTAGAGATGCCCCCTGTGTGCCAGGTATCTCAGCGTTGAAAGTGTATTCGCCAGTTCAGCAGATGCTTTTTCATCATTAGATAATGCTTAGTGTGTAGTCAAGTTTATTCGTACAATTCAGCATTCTTGTTTGCCTTTAAGCAACAAAACTCCAAAGCGGGGTTTGTTTTTAGAAAAGCAAAAGGAAAATATCCCTAGCACAAGGATTTTTTTCGCCGAGCATCAGGGACATTGTCACATCCATTTCCTTCCTGTGACAGTCATGCTGGTCCTACCCTAAATAGCATGAGACAAATCTCATTGGGACATGGTGACCCAGTAGAGAAAGAGCTGCGGGTCATGGTTTTGCACAACTGAGCCAGCTGAGCCTCTGCCAGCAGAAATCCTGTGTTGCCCCATCTTTAAATGGGGGAAACATTGCGTTTGGCACTGTGCGAGCACTGCCAAAATAATGTGGTGCTCCCATACCCCAAACCCATGCATCAAATACCTACATTTAATTTGTTTTACCTGATGGCATGCTGTAGAATTATACGTACTGTTTCCGATAGACTAGTTAAAACAAAATAGATTTTGGACTGCAGTTTGTATTTATTAATTTGGATAACATTTCTAACAAAAATACATTAAAGAGCAAATATATAGTACATATGGATAATATCAGCTTGAGTGAGTAGGTTGAGATGCACTGGTGATGAGGAGATCTGTAGCTAGTTAATATTATAGATGTAGGTTAGTGTCTATTTAAATTAGGCAACCTGGTAATTAGGTATGGGTGAATTTCTAGGGATGAAGTTAGACAGTAGAGTTGAGTGTGGAAACCTGATTCAGTCACTCTGGTACTTGAGGAGCATCAGGTGAATTTTCAGTGCAAACTTAAATGAGAGGATGGAGGTGGCGCTCATTGGTCAGCATGAAGTGAGTTGCGGTAGCGGTACTCCACTGCATTGAAAGATCATACAATGGATCAGGTTTGTTTCGGATACTGAAGAAATTCTAATTCCTGCAGGCGAGTTTCTAGACTAGAATAAGATGGGCAGGGAGCATGCACACTGGATGTCAGTAAGAATTGTTAGGTGTATGCTTGTGGAATTTCAAAAACATACCCATAATGAAGTGTATTACATTGTCTGGGGGACAGAATGAGTACTGGGGGTAGGCCAAGCAGGGGGCTTTTGAAATAGTCTAATTAATTAAGGACACATGTTTTGATGAAGGTTTTGGCTGTGTTTAAAGGAAGATGGGAGCAGATTTTTCATGGCAGCAGGCAGTAGCTGGTGTGGTGTGGTAAATAAGACACTAAGGGGCTCATTACGATGGCGGGCGGAAGCACAACCGCCGTGCTGGCGGATGCAAAAACCACCAGTTACCGCCGGCACGCAGCAGTCCACACGCCCGCCCAATTACGATGCGAAAAGTAGGCCAAACACCGCCGGCAAGCCAGCAACACCGTCCGCCATCAAAGTGCGCCCGTACACGTAGCGGCGCAGCCCAACTGACACACACCGTCCGACGAAACACGTCCCGCCCGGCGTATAAATTACGATGCCGCAAACAAACGGCTCCCACGGCCAAGAGATACCGTACGACAAACCGAAGCGGTAACACGGACGCCGAGCACGGACAACGAAGAAGCGGCTCCCCCGAGCATGAATCCAGCACTGCAGGCCCTCCCCATGCTCCTGCTGATGCACCACCAAGGACGCAACGTACCGCGGAGACGCAGGTAGGCACACACACAACAAGTGCACGCAAACAGCGCACACAGTGCAAGGGCGGAAAAAGCGGACAACCCCCCACCAGCGCGTGTACACTACACATCCACCATTGCATCCACATATGACACACAGGCCAAATCGTAACATCGCGTAACACATGTGTACACACCACCTGGGACTAGGAACCAACAACCCCGTCACGGCCCCAAAGCGGCGATGACGCCGCCACACATGCGCACAACGCAGAGGCCAACCGCAGCGCCATGCATGCGTCGCACACAGACACAGGGACACAACCAAGCAGCACACACATCAGCCCCACCCCGAACGCACATGACACGTGACAGGCCTGCCACAGACATGTCCCCAACGCCCAATTCACGGACAACACCCAACGCCACACAACCGACGCACACATGTCAGTGAAGTCACGCAACAGCAGGACACACCCCAGTGTAACAAACATGGCGTAGCACACAGCGGCGGCAACACCAACTAGGAGAAGCAGGGCCCCTTCGGGAAGAGGAACGCCAGTACCACACTGAAACACCCATACCACCCTGCACATATGAACAAGACATATAAAACGGAACACCAAAGAGCCCGGGGACCGACAACAGGTGGCCCAAGAATAACATTCACACACAAGGCCCAACGCAGAGCGGAAAGGCAGCCTGCCGCCCACAGAAGGGAGAGCAGACAGCACTGAATGACCTTCCATTCCAACTCCGAAACCACAGCCCTACGACAGAAGCCGGTGAATACAGCCATTGTCCAAGAATAGACCAACACAGGCATGCCGAGGAGACCGACCACAGGGCAGATAGCGCATATCACAGAAGCACACAACGGACGGGGAAGAAAGAAGAAAACACTCCCCCATGTCGGCCACATGCAAGTTAATTGGAAGGAGTCACACATCACTGACCTTGAACTGTCTGAGAAGCATGTGGGATGAGGGCCCGTGTCCTCCAAACAAGCCAACAAAACACAAGTCCTGTCTCCCTACGACTACACAGAGCTCACAGCAACCTCGGAGCGTGCACATTGCAGACTGCACACACAGCCGGAGCACGCCACCACAACGCACCGCTGCGAAATGGCAACCGCAACACACCTACCCAACTACGCCGAACAGCTCAAGCTGTACAAAACCAACCTGTTTCATATATTGGGATGCGATCTCCTGTCCCTGCTGAATGTAAGTTACCGACTGACTTACCGCATCACATTGTTCAGCTGCGTCATGCCCGTCTTCTACTGTCGGAGGTGTCCCTACCAGCATCCCGTGGAGATATGCCTCTCCAACCCGGCATGTCTGAAGGCAGACCTGCTACCACTACTCCTCCCTCTGGACGCACACGACAGGGCCTGCTCTGCCTATGGGGGCATGGCGTATGTGGCCAACATCGCACCCGCACTGAAATGGGACCACTGTGCCTCCACACGACGGATCATCGAGAACAGCTACATCGAATGTCACCCAGCATGCCCCATCATGGTCCTCCAAGGGACAACTTACGAACAACACCTTGACAGCCACCATCCGCTACATTGGCTGGCAAACATGTACACCACCAATGACATGGAAGCCCTGCTGGACGGCATCGCATACCTGACAACCTGTAAATTCGTCGGACCACAACGCAGGTTCCCCGATTGACCTATGATGTCCAACCCCGCACCCATGCTTAGCTTCCGCACGGACTGGCCAGTCACCACCACAACAGCCATACCAAATGACCGGCAACTGTAACCACACCATCAACAACATCGCCATGACATCGGATATGACCGGGACATGCACACTGTTCCCCATCACATCCAGGAACACCGCATGCATCGTGGGAGGCAGTGGCATGGGCTCTGTGTATCGCACCCACATGGACGGAACTGCACGAACAACCAGGACACGACATGGATCCAGCGCACATGGACACACACACCGCTCAGTGGACATGAATAGGTCGCCTGGAGTCTGTGGGTGCTGCACCCCTCCCACCCCCGCCCCGGGAATCCCATACCAGGACCTTTGCATGGACGACAAGTGCATACAACAACAACACGACCCCAGTGACTGTGACATGTCCAGTAACCACCACAGTGCAACAACAAGTGGCACGCCGCTGCATGCACGCAAGCACATGCCCTGATGTCATCTCACATGCACGCGTGCATGAGGAACAACCGCAGCAAACCTGTCACATGGAACTGAGATGGACTGTGCCCATGATGCCAAGCGGTCTGGTAGGCTACATGTATACCGTCTGTGTCAAAGTCCGCAGCTCCGCAGCTATACGTAAATGTACATTAGCACAGCCTTGGCCAAGCAGATGTCACTCTGAAGCCCACATCCCACATGCAACAGCCAATCACATGTAACCCCACACCCTATCCCATTTGCAATCATGCTCAGTATATCCTCAACATGTATTCCGCTGCCAGTAGTGTCCACTATACTGCATCACAGAGGACAGAAGACTCAATATAATGTTTGAAACCAAAACTGTCTCCGCTGACTCATTTCACAAGTACGAATGAGAGAGGATGAGAGTATGTGAAGTACACGGCAGTCGTGACATGACCATGTAGTCCACTGGTATTGGATGTCAACGCAAATGAGTAGCACAACTGTGGAAGACACACATGTGTCGTGTGAAGTCGTATGGACGCAGTGCTCAGGTGGGTGGGTGTGACGGGTAGATGCGCACATGCCAAGTTGGAGCACGCCGTGTTGGGAGGGGTCATGAACAGTACACCACCGCTTCCCTGGGCATTGTGAGAGGACACCTGTCGGGGGGAGTGAACACGTGTGTGCACAGCAGCCGGGCACACGTACAAAGCGGTACCAGGCGCACCTCAGCCCACCCTCTGTGGACAAGCTGGATCCTGTTGTGCGCCCGCCATGCCCCTTGACAAGGCACACACAGCCCCAGTCGACCAGGTGTAACCCCAACATAGTCAATCCGCACAGGCGATACAGGGCACGGGATGGCAGTGGAGCATGGTGTGTGAGAGGTCTCCTCGCGCTCCTCCTGGTCATATCACGCAGGCAATAGAACCTCAACGTCTAGCATGGCACAAGTCAAATGGAAGTGTAGGGGGACGCACCACAGCACGAGCAGCACTGACGTCACGGGAGGTGGCTCGCACCATCCCATCCATTGCCCATCATACCAACCACGCCACATGCCATTGCGACTAAGTGCAAGCGCGTGCGCCACCACCCCCGAACCCTCCCCAGAGAGGCCAAAAAGTGAATGTGTGGGCCATCAGCCACAGACGGACGCGGCCTGGCCGCAAGGGCAGCCACAGCCACTGGGTGTCGCAGGTGGCGGATCCGGAAGGCGAAGACTGTGATGCATAGTCCATGCAGGCCGGGTCTCCATTTGGGGCACCACGCAGGTGGACGGCGTCCCGCCACACATCATACCCTGAGACAGCCCACTCGTGCAACTGGACCCACACATACACTCCTTGCCCTCTCTGGTGCGAGCTTGGGGCTGCCTGTGCAAGCGCTAGCCTCGCAGGTGAGCATGCATATTGGGGGAGCGAGGGGAGGACATGAGGGCTGGGGCGAAGATGACTGTATCACTGTCAGTTAGTACAAGGGATGACCCAGATGTGGAAAGGAAGAGACGTGTCCCGTGTGTACTGCAACTAGTCGCCAATCCAACTACCCCCCATGTCCGGAATGTAAGCCCGCACCTAGGCCCGCCCATCCGCCACATCGAACATACCACCAGCACGACAACCTTCCCATTCGAAACACTGACTGGGGGTGGCGACCAGTGAACAATCATGTGTAGCCTACCCACGCGTACATGTGGGCCCTCCATGATCCATGTCACCTGCGGCAAAGTCATGACATGCGCAATGAGGGAAGTGAGGAGAGCTGTCCGCCCCATGCGCAGAAGGTGCATCAGCTCCACAGACCCAGCAGCGAGTCCAGCAGGGGTCACATGTGCAGGGGCAGCTGTGCCTGGTGTGAAGACACATGCATATAGACAGCACATCGACCAATGTGTAGTCTGCCCACATCTACAGTCCATCATCATGCGGACATAGGAATTTAACACAGGGCAACACATCTTAGTTGGTGCACCCACCGTGACCAACAATGCGCAATCATCGGCGTACCCGCCCTGTGCATGGCCCCCCACCCAACGGAGGCACATCCAGTGCCACCATCCCACACACACAAGCCTTCCACGGAACATGCTGTGTCCAATGGTCAGTACAGAGTCAGCGCCCATCTGGTGGATCCTGAACAGGAGACACATGCACACACATGCCAGCTCCCACTATGTACGTCTGCCACCTGGCACGTGCAATGTAACCTCTCACCTGTGACGTGTGACTGCAAGCACACAGCCGTCTTGGCATGGGGCTGTCAATGTGGACACCTGTCAATGTTTCGGGAGGTGTGATCCGTACAGTGCTGTACATAGGGTGCAGTGCTGACACCTACTACTGTCTCATATCCCCTCGTGCCACAGGTCCCACTTGTTTTGGCCGCTCAGCCTGTGCCCACATCGTCGTCGTCGTGTCCCATACTCATCCAGCCGCGGAAGCAGTTCCATGCTCAGCAGACATTCATGTTGCCGTGGCGTTGCCGCTTGACGGATATGCAGTCAGTCCCCATCAGCACGCCCCGCAAGTCATTGGGGCCTAGATCCCCATGTGCATGCACATGGCAGTGGTTTGTATCACTAGCCATTGCCATTGTTGGGAGACCTGTGTAAGTGTATTGTGGCCGTGCCGTCCCAGCTTGACAGCTGGGCTGTGGCTCATGTGCTTGCTCAGTCATGTCAGTGATGTGTATGCGAAATTGCTATGTGTTGTGTTGCTTTGACATGTGTCCTCTGCCATTGTCCCTAGGCGGAGACCGAACATTGACCGCCCATACCAATTGCTGGCGGACATGGACGATACAGAGGTTATTAGGAAGTTTCGGCTGGACAGGCCAACCCTGCATCGACTGTGTGCCATGTTAGAACCCCATCTCCGTCCCCGCAGGGTGTATCCGACTGCTGTCCCCCCCACGGCTAAGGTGATGGCCGCCATGCATTTCTTCGCCACTGGGTCATTCCAGCACACAGTGGGCATTGGAGGAGGGATGTTCCAGCCCATGTTCAGCAAGGTGCTGAGGGATGTACTGGCAGCCATGATGCTGTGCCGAAACAGGTACATCCGCTTCCCCAGGGCTCGTGAATTGGCGGCAGTGAAGGGTGCATTCTATGCCCTTGGCAGAATCCCACACGTCGTTGGAGCCATTGACTGCACACATGTCAGCCTTGTTCCACCACAGGCCACTGAGCACCTGTACCGCAACAGGAAGCACACGCACTCCCTGAATGTGCAAGTGGTGTGCCTTGCGGACATGGTGATCACCCACGTGTGTGCAAAGTTCCCAGGCTCGGCCCATGACGCACACATAATGCGCAACAGCATCTTGCCACGACTGATGTCCAATATGCAACAGGATCGTGGCTGTATTGTCGGTGAGTATGTGGAGTGGTGTAGCGTGCTGGTTGTGCGATGCTGTCCCCTGTCCAGTTGGAATAGCAACGGTTCTCTGTGTCCCTCACACCCAGGTGACTCTGCGTACCCGAATGGGGCATGGCTGCTCAGTCCATTGAGGAATCCTCGCACCCCAGCAGACGATCGCTACAATGAGGCACATGGGAGGACCAGACGTGTGGTCGAGCGTACCTTTGGCCTCCTCAAGTCCAGGTTCAGGTGCCTGGACCGCACCGGGGGTGCGCTGGCGTACTCCCCACAGAAGGTGTGCCGGATAGTGGTGGCGTGCTGCATGCTGCACAATCTGGCCATTCGGAAGCAGATCCCCCTCATCGTGGATGACGGAGATCAACCAGGGCCCCAGCCCGCAGACCAGGACAGCTCGAGTGAGGAGGACAGCGGAGAGGAGGAAGCTGGTAATGTGCGGCAGCAGCTCATCGCCCGCTACTTCACTTGACGGTGAGTGTCCATGTACGACGGCTGATGTGGCTGTATCTGTGCAGGTGTGTGTGTGCTGTGTCAGGGTGGCCGTTTGTTCACTGCGTGCTGTGTGTCAACGCTCCATGGCCAGGGTAGTATGCCACTGTTGGTGGCTGTGGCATTGTGCCCTATTGCTCTGTGCGATGTGTGTACATTGCTTGTAGTTGTTGACATGTACTGTGTGATGGGTGTGTGACACACTCATTGAATGTGCTCCTGTTCTGTCTCCCACCCCTAGGTCCCTACAGACCCTCCGGATTCCATTGCCATGCCACGCATCAGGTGCCTTTCCGCCCAAGGTGGCCGTTGTATTCCGTACAAATAAAACACAGGGCACAAACAGCAGTTAGTGTAAGAGGTGCATTTATTTCAAACTGTGACATGTGATTGTGTGTAAGGTGATGACAAAAGTGGTGCGTGCAGTGACAATGAGCTGTCGGTCATGGCTGCGTGATGCTCAGGGTGTACCCACTGGTTCTATGTCCATAGTCCAACACACACATGCCATCCAGATGGCTGTGTGGAGTGGGATCATAGTCCAAGTCAATGCAGTGGGTGGTCAAGGAAGGCTGGCTGGCTGCCTCACTTGCGTTTGGAGCGTGCGAAGTCCTCCCGGGAGATCGGTTTCCACTTCGGACGGCCCCTTCCACGTTTGCGAGGGGGGTGCCTGCTTGCGACATGCTGGTGGTTGAGGTGTGCTCACTGGCTGTGGACGCAGGGGAACTGGACACTGCTGCTCGACCCTGCGCCCCGGCAGGTGGTGGCGGAGGGGAGCTGCTGTCCCTGGCTGTGACCTCACCGCCACCACCAGCTGGCCCATGAGGTCCACGAGTTGGCCCATACGGGCGTCCATGGACCTCAGCACCCCCAGCACCTCACGCGTGTCTGTAGCTGACCTGGCCCATTGTCCTTGGGCCTCTTCATAGGCCCCAAGGACTCTGGCCATTTGAGGCAGGGCATGGCTCCCAGGGGAGGCTGGCGTTTCCCTGACCCTGCTCCTCCTACCAGTCCTGCTGCCACCGGCATGCCCACTAGCCACATTGCTCACCACAGTCCTCGCTGTGGCTCCCAGGGTGGATCCAGTCGGCCGGGCCACCACCTGCGCTGGGGCTGGTGCCAGCGAAGACGTGGTGGTGGTGGCGGCGGTGGTGGTCGGTGCGGCGATGGTGGCGGTTGCGGCAGTGGTAGTGGCCGCAATGACCGTGGGTGTGGCCGCAACGACAGTGGCAGCAGGGGGCTGGGAATGTTCAGCAGCCCTGGATGATGGGTTGGTGGGTAGGAGGGGTCCTGGGGAGCGGCTGGGCCCTGCCACACCAGATGGGCCTGCTTGGTGGTCCGTGTCCGAAGAGGAGGACAGATCGTCCACATCCGTGTGTCCTCGTTGGGGGCTTGTAGGCTGGCTGTGCTGGCTGCTGGCTCCATCCCCAGCATCCAGCAGTTCGTCACCTGTGGAGAGAATGAGATTTGTTATTGTGTTGCACCTGGCGAAGTATGTATTTGTCGTCTGACATTAACAGTTCGTGCAATCTCGTACATGGGTTTCCCGGAGGCGTGTGTGTGGCTGTAGCATTTGTAGTTGTGTGTGCTTGGCAATGGGACTGTGTGCTGTGCACATGTGGCATGGGACGGATTGGCCATGCCGATGGGTGTGTTGCTGTGCCCCTACTTATTGTGACTCTGGTGTATGCGGGCTCCTGGCCCATCCTGGGTCTGGTTTGTACTTTGCTTTTGGTGTTCAGATGGGACGCTTAGGAACGCATATGGCAACATGGGGGCCATGCCCCAGATTCGCATTTGGGAGGGAATATGCTTTTGGGGTTCAAATGGAACGCTTAGGAACGCATATGGCAACATGGGGGCCATGCCCCAGATTCGCATTTGGGAGGGAATATGCTTTTGGGGTTCAAATGGAACGCTTAGGAACGCATATGGCAACATGGGGGCCATGCCCCAGATTCGCATTTGGGAGGGAATATGCTTTTGGGGTTCAAATGGAACGCTTAGGAACGCATATGGCAACATGGGGGCCATGCCCCAGATTCGCATTTGGGAGGGAATATGCTTTTGGGGTTCAAATGGAACGCTTAGGAACGCATATGGCAACATGGGGGCCATGCCCCAGATTCGCATTTGGGAGGGAATATGCTTTTGGGGTTCAAATGGAACGCTTAGGAACGCATATGGCAACATGGGGGCCATGCCCCAGATTCGCATTTGGGAGGGAATATGCTTTTGGGGTTCAAATGGAACGCTTAGGAACGCATATGGCAACATGGGGGCCATGCCCCAGATTCGCATTTGGGAGGGAATATGCTTTTGGGGTTCAAATGGAACGCTTAGGAACGCATATGGCAACATGGGGGCCATGCCCCAGATTCGCATTTGGGAGGGAATATGCTTTTGGGGTTCAAATGGAACGCTTAGGAACGCATATGGCAACATGGGGGCCATGCCCCAGATTCGCATTTGGGAGGGGATATGCTTTTGGGGTTCAAATGGAACGCTTAGGAACGCATATGGCAACATGGGGGCCATGCCCCAGATTCGCATTTGGGAGGGGATATGCTTTTGGGGTACATGCTGTGAGCCATGGGTGCCGAACGTGACATGTGTTGTGGCAGCATGACAGTGCATGGTTTGAGGTGTGTGCATGCTTGATATGGCCTGCATATTTGCTGTCTGTTGTGATTACTGGACATGGCATTGGACGCATCGTTATGAGTGAGTGATGGTTGTGTGCCAGCCAACGTATTGCAGTTGTCCCATCTCCTTGGTGTGCGTGCTGCCCTGTGCCATGTGCATCACTGCAGTGCTCGGGGGGGGTGGCCCATGTTGTGTGTTGTTGCTCACAGTGTGTCGTGCGCTTCATTGACTTCTGGCACATGGTTGGTCATGGGCATGTATCTTAGCGTGACTGCTGTATGTGTGGCAGCTGTGCGGATGACATGCCTTTCATTAGACTGGGGCTGACGGATGGGATGGATGGTATGTTGTATGTGCATGGTGTGTCTGTGTGTTTGATGGGTTCAGTGGTGTTCGTGTGCATTTATGTTGTTCCGCTCTGTTGCGTCTAGTGTTGTTTGTCTTACATAGGCGTAGTTGTGGGGTGTGTGGTTGACAGGCAGTAGGGGCTACATGGACAGGACTTCAATGGTGTTTCGGTTGTGTGTGATGAGTTGCACAGTGGCTGCCGTGTGGTACTATATTCAGTGTGGCTTGTGCATGCAGACGTGGCTCCTTGGGTGTTGCTATGTCTGTGATGGGTCATGTGGGGTGTGAGTCTGTTGTTCATGTCCGTGTGCACATTGTTCACTTGTTCGTGACGGTGGGCGGTGCTGCGTGTTCGTCTGCTACGTGACATGTTCCATGTGTTGGTCGTGTTCCGGTCCTCATGCCTCCAGTAATCCAGCCCTGTCCAGTTTCCCACCTGCAAGTTGTTCATGCGTGCACTGTACTGGATGCCACATGGCTCTAAGCGGGGGGTGCTCCATGTTGCAGGTCTGTGGGGGTGGGAGGGTGTTGTGGGTCTTGGGGGTGGCTGGACACCCACTGACACCGATTGCTGTGGACCGTGATGTCTGCCTTTCAGCTGTCGTTGTGCACTGCGGTGGCTGACACGTGGCTGTGGGGTGTGGGGGATGCTCCTCCTTGCTGTGCTGTGGGACTAGGGGCCTGGTGTGTGTTGTACTTGGGCTGTCCACCGTCCCACCCACTGCACTTTGTGTTCCTGCCACTTACCTGTTACTTGTCGGTTAGTGCAGCTGTGGCGGACACATGGGTGTGGTGGGTGCTCGTTGTGGCGCTTCTGGCATATTTGGGGACCTGTTGGTGGTTACGTGGCTGGCTGAGTGTACACATGTCCCCACGTATCTTACAGTTGTTCGGTTTGGGCTGTGTGTGGTGGTGTCTGTTGCATGTGTGTGTGATGTGTTGTGTATTGTGTGCTGGACATGGGGGTGTTTGTCCCTGGGAGCTGTGGCATGGTGGTAGTGCATGTGAGTACATAGCGGTGTGCTGGTATACATTAGTTTGTACTTACCAGCCTCCACTCCCCCTGCTAATCCGGCGAGGATCTCCGGATGTATTATGACTCGCACCTTCTCCTCCCACGCTTTGAAGGTCTTGAAGAGCGCGGGATTCCCTCCGCCAGTGATGGCAGCCAGCTCTCTGTTTTTGCCCTCCTTCTTCTTGACCAGGCTCTTGACGTCATTCCAACGTTTGTTTATTTCTCCTCTGTTCCTGGGCAGGGTCCCGACTGCATTGACCTGGTCTACGATCCGGTTCCACATTCTGTTTCTGGTGGCTAGTGGTGTGTGCTGGACCATGTTCCCATAGATTTGTGGGTGCACCTTGATGATCTCGTCGACCATGACCGTCAGCTCAATGGGCGTGAACTTGGGCATTCTTTGTGGTGCCATGGTGTTTGTGGTGCTGGTGCGGTGTGTGTTGTGTAATGTGCAGGGGGTTTGTGGTGCAGGTGTTTGGTGGTGGTGGTGGTGATGTGTGCGTTTCTGTGGTGTGCTGCTGTCCTTGCTGTGTCACTGTGTCCTCTCCTCTCCTCTCTGGTTTGCAATGTTGCAAGGGGTTGTGGTCTGTGGGAGTGCTGCTTTTGTACTTACCTATGTGGGTGTGTCCTCATGGTCTGTTGTTTTCAGGTGTGTTGTGTCTGGGGTTCTGGCCTTTGTAGTTTTTGTTTGTCCGGTGGGGTGTTTTCGGGATGTGTACTGTGCTTGTGTATTTGTGCGTGCCTTGCTGTGTGGACTTGTTGGCCATGTTGTGTGCTATTGGTTTTGTGAGCGGATGGTTTCTGTGCAGGGACGTGGGCGCCATGGCTTCTGCCGTGTCGATTCTCATCGGCGTTGTTTGCGCTGGCGGGCGGTATATTTGTAGTTTTCCCGCGCTCATGACGGTGCGATCGTAATTTCACGTGCGGTGTGTCGGCCGTGAGGGCGGGCGGTTTTGTGTTGTCGTGCGTGTTTCCGTCCGTGGCGGGCGGTTTGACTCCGACTCGGACGATGGCGGGCGGTATCTTGTGTGATTTTTCCGCCGATGGCGGTTATCGGTTTGTGTAATCGTAATGGCGTGGTCGGTGTTCAGACGGTGTGTGCGGGCGGATTTTTGCTGCTTCCATGCCTGGCGGATTTTTTTACGCCGGGTATCGTAATGGGCCCCTAAGACACTTATTCATAAGTGGCTTGCGCCGCCAGAGCACCACTTTTTTTGACACTCCGGCGGCACAAGCCTCACAGTCATATCTATGAAGCAACGCAAAGCCACTTTCCATGACTGTGCATGGCCTCATAGATATGGAGTTAGACAAAGCAGCTCAAGTCGTTGCCTTGCCTTACTCTGTGTCAAAGAGACATTTCATGGGCACTGTGGTGGGCTTTCACATGCAGCACACAAGCATTTTGACACTGCCCCAGATTTACTTAGCGGCATAAACCTGGGGCGGCGCCAAAACCTTATTGCTCGCCGGAGCAGGTGTACCGAGAAGAAATATTTTTATTTCTCCTTGTTCTTTCCTCTTTCCATTTGTGCTGAATTCTACAGTACACATGGAAAGAGAAATACAAAACATTCTCCTCATTACGCCTAAATCTGGGGCAGCGCCAAAAATCCATGGGTGCTGCGTCAGAAAACCTACCTCACCGAGATATGCTGGTCTAGCTGTGGACATACAGCAGCTGGCCCACCACAGTCTAAATAATCCCTTATGTTCCAAGATCTGTACTCTCTTACAAGCAACCAAAATTCTACTCCACCTTCCTTGAAGATGCTTTCGTTCTGAAGGAAGTGGCCCGATTAGGGTCACTTGGGTCACTCACGACCTCCTTTCAGCCTTCCATACAAATGAAGAGTCGGTCAGACAGTAGAGAATACAAACCAATATCTGTTTATTCAGAGTACCCTCAAGGCGGAGCCCTATCTGCCCAGTCGCTAAGGAGTGCTGCAGAGAGACTGACATCAACAAGCATAACGATACATTATGTACATTTCAGAACCAATGAAAGCACGCCTACAATGGAATTTTCCAGAGAGATGCAGCTGGACGGTAAATTACAAAGGAGTAAGTTGTGATTCTGAGGCCGGGCACACATTATCTATCATTCAAGGTTACTCTGCCTGTGCAGAGTGGGAGAAGGCTTACATCTAAGAAGAAAAGTATGCACTAATAAGAACAGTGCATTCATTAGTGTGGCAGGACTCAACTCCGAAGAAACATAACCTAGAGAAGGACGTTTCTCAGAAATAGCAAAAAATTAGTTTTGATCACAATACAAAATGGCACCTATACACAAAATGGCATCGCGAATGCTAACTTACGTAAAACAATGCGAAAACATAATTTTTATTCCAACAGCTCCAAAGCAGACACTGCTTCACTGTTCATGAGTCATGCCTCAGGAAGCCACTCACCATCTTATTTACTTTGTTGCTCTGACAGAGTAACTACTCCGAATTCAGAGATGTCCAGCCCAGTGGACTGCCACACTGCTGCTTCTGTCAATGTATTAAAAGTTTGATGAATGGTTCCGTCAGACGGTAACACCCGTCAAGCTTTTAACACACAGGGTGTGAATATGTTATTAAATGCCTGCGTGGTCCAGGCAACATTAGAAAAACTGAGCATAAATTAAGGGCCGCATGAATTAACATAAAAGCACCATTAGAAACTGCAATTTCAAACAGGTGCATCAGCACATTTCAACGAAAATGAACACAGCACTGCCCAACTGCGCTTCCAGATTCTCAAAATCATTTACAGTGTGGTCCAAGATCTGGACTAAACAACCGGGATAATACAACAAGAAATATACCGAATAAACAGACTGAGCACTCAGAGCCTTAAAAGAATGAAAGACAAGTAGACATGATATGCTTTGTTTAATATAGCGGGCATATGGAATTACTGAGGTGATTTAGTAGACCAGCCTACAAATAGAATTCATACGTTTGCACAGCTTGATGTGAATGCATGCTAATGCTAGGAAACTTTGAGTTTGCTGCTAATGTTGGCCGCAGATTAAGGATTTCCTGAAAAAGAGGATGCCCGGACACAGTATATTTAGAATACGACTAGGACTTTTACGCATGTTTTGGACTTTGTGAATCATGCCAGCAAGTGTAGACTCCTGCCCTTGTATATACACTTCTCATTCGCCAAGTCTTTTTTAATAAGGGATCCATTTACTTAATATAGACCCTATTTTCCAAGCACACTGGGGCACCTTCCTACATAAATAATGGGCGAGGCGGAGCTCGGACTCGAGCGCGCCGCCATTATGGCGGTCGCGCCGGTCCCCCGGCTCAGAGGAGGTGGGGGTCGCCGCACGCACTAGTGACGCGGCGCCCCACATCCCCTGGGCGGCCAATAGCAGTGGCCAGTAGGGGCGCGAACCGGAAGCACTAGAGTGCTTCTGGTTCAGCGCGAAGCTGAAACGCATGGGCAGGCCGGTTTAGACCGGTCTGCCCAGTACACCCCCTTAAAAGGGGCTGGGGGGAGCGAGAACAGTCTCTTGTTTTCTCGCCCCCCAGCATCTCCCACGGGTCCGGGCCACCAGCGGCCCATAACGAGCTTTTCTTTTGTCTTGCAGGTCGGAGCGGTCCTTCGAGTAATCAAGATCAGCTGGTGGAGTTCGATCGGCGAGAGCGTTTTTGAGTGGCAGCGGGAGGATCAGCTGTTGGTCAGGGTATCGCCAGGTCAGAGGAATGATCAGCTGGACGATCGAGGAGCTGCGGAGCTGCGGTCCGTCGAGTAATCAGGATCAGCTGGTGGAGTTCGATCGGCGAGAGCGTTTTGAGCGGCAGGGGGAGGATCAGCTGTCTATCAGGTGACCGCGCTCACTGCTTTTGGGGCATTTGGACACAGCTGTTGCAGTTATTTAAAACGCGCTTGTGCTACAGAGCGGTGGGAGCGTGTGGTGCATAACACGTTTTTGGGTACAGTTGCCGTTACTGGGGGGTATATTTTAAGCGCGCTTGGAGCACAGCAGTGATTCTCAGCGTGTGTGGTCGAACCAGCTGGTTTTAGCGGTGTGCAAGCGGCTGGGGACAGTGAAGGGGCGCTGAAGGATGAGTGTGCAGGCAATCAGCTGTTTTGTAAAAGAACGCTTGCATACGTGCTTGGTACTGGTCGTTTTTCGTTCTTTTTCCAGGTACTAAAGGGCAGCCTGGTGAGTCGCAAGCAGTACACGTCTCTTCTCTGCCAACAAACGCCCAGCTTTTGTCGGGGGCATCAGCGCAGGGCTGCTCACGAAGGGTTTCGTTGACGGCAGCACCGGCAGGCCTGCATCTTCATCGCTTCTGGGAGCCACGTGGGTTTGAGTTTCTCACCTAACCCACTGGGTTAGCTTGTGGGCGTGGCTCTGGTTGCGGGGGTGCTGTGGTCAGCTGGTGGCTGCTACGACTGCCAGGTAAGGGTTTGGGCAGTGTCTCAGACCTGTGGGCAAGGGGTCACGGTGGTGTGGGCGATTTGTAATATCCCCGGGAGCACCACTTAGACGCAATGGCCCTTAAGGTGAAGCGTAATGAAAAATGTTCCCGCACAGATGTTATGCTGGAGGCACTGATGCAACGGGTGCAAGTTATGGGTCAGGCTTTGACGCGGTTGCAAGAGAAGGTGGATGGTCCTGATGGGGTGGACGGGAGGCCCAGGCGATCGATAGTACCTCCTAAGACTTTCTCTCCGCCTTTACCCAAAAGAAGTAGGCCCAGGTTTGGCGGGAAAGGGGCAAGGGGTGCAACAGAGCCGGCTCCTAGGGAGGTGATACCTCAGCCAACTGTCCCTATGCCAAGCCCACAGGGCAATGGGGAGCCTCTTACGCCAGGACCCACGTTGCCGGTAGGGGACCAGCCACAGGCTCCACCGGTCCCTCTAATGGGAAGCACAGGGGGGGCCACGCCTGACCTGCCAGACATCATGTCCAATCTGGCAGCAGTGCTCCCGTGGCTCGAGACAGTACGGAATTGGTCCCCCGCAGCGGGGGCATCAGGCAGCGGGGGGGATGCAATGGAGAAGGCCAGGTAAATAATGGCACAGCTGGGGAAAGCTAAGCCGAATGTTGGGCCGGCAGTACCGGCTGGGGGTGCAACGCCTGTGGGTGCGGCGCCAGTAGGTGGTGGGGGAGGTCCAGCACCTGTAGGCGCACCAGTGGATCCAGGTGCTCCGAAGGCGGCTGATACAGCAGCACCAGCAGGTATAACTAAACCATTGCCACCTTTAGGTTTGGGGGAACTGCGCTCAAATAGAGATCAGTTGGGGCAACACTTGTCACAGGAAACAAGGGAAACAATTTGGAAGGGGGCATATGTGAGTATGTTTTCCCTGTTGATAGATGAGGCAGAGAGGGAGGAAGCTAAGAAAAACAAAGAATGGACGCACCCTAGGGAGTGGGCTAACATAATTCTAAAATACAGGGTGGAAAAGACTTTAGCTAATTGGGTGCAAGGTTTTACGATTTACATGGCAATCATGCTTGAACGTTTTCCAGCTTTGGGGTCAGAGATGGCGTGTTACCAAAACAGAATTACTACTGCTCATGCCAGGTATGGGGGCAATGGGTGGAAGGAGTATGATAAAGAATTTAGGAGGGCGAGGGCAATGGATCCATCATTAGGATGGGGTCAAACGGACATGTTCATTCATTTGAATCACTTAGTCCAAGGGTCATCTGACAACCAACGGGGACAGGCGCAGGACAATGTTAGGTTCCAGCCCTTTCATGCAGGCCCCTCAGGGAATGCGGGGGGTACCTCAGGAAACGCGGGGGGCACAGGGAAAAAAGGGGTGTGCTTTGACTTCAATAGGTGAACTTGTACTAGAGCCGCGGGCACATGTAAATTCAAGCACAACTGTTCATTCTGTGGCAACACATCACACCCCGAATTCAAATGTTTCAAAAAGTCCAGAGAGAAGGGAGTTAAAAAACAGGAATGAGAGAGTACCCCTTGCGAAAGCCAGATCCCCCATAAATATTAGCGCCATGATACCTTAATTGAACATTTACAATTGCCCAGATGCCGCAAGGACAATCAGGGAAGGGTTTTTGGATGGTTTTAGGATCCCGGCGCCGGGTTACACTGGGGTGGCACATTGCAGGAACCAACTTTCAGTCAGGAGCAATGAGGGTGTAGCAGCAACAAAGATTGAGAAGGAAGTCAGGCTGGGCAGAGTGGCAGGTCCATTTGACGATGTCCCAATGAAAGACTTTGTTTGCTCATCACTGGGGGTGGTTCCCAAAAAGGAGCAGGGCGAATTCCGATTGATTCATAATCGTTCGGCACCCAGAGGGAGTTCTTTGAACGAGGCAATTGCAGACAAATTGTGTAGTGTAAAATATGCATCTTTTGATCAGGCAGTGGACATGCTTAGAGGTCTGGGTCAAGGGGCGTTGCTGGCGAAGTCCGACATTGAGTCAGCTTTTCGCCTACTGCCAGTGCACCCACTGGATTTTCACCTGTTGGGTTTCCAATTCCAGGGGAAGTATTACGTGGACAAGTGTATGCCAATGGGTTGTTCAGTCTCCTGTGCTTACTTTGAGAAGCTTAACTCTTTCTTGGAGTGGGTGTTCAGGCGGGGCACGGGCCACCAATGGGTGTTACATTACCTCGATGATTTCCTCTTCCTGGGGGCGCCAGGCTCAGGGGATTGCATTGCAGCATTGGGAAGGTTCTGCGCACTCATGGAGAAGTTCGGTGTGCCACTGGCACCAGGTAAGACGGTGGGTCCTAGCACAAAGATTGAGTTCCTGGGTATTGAGTTGGATTCAGTACAGGGAGTGTCTAGGTTACCTGCTGAGACGGTGACGGATTTTAAGACAGCACTGCAGCACTGCCTCGCTAGAGAGAAGGTCACTCTGCATCAATTGCAGCAAGTGGGCGGACAATTGAATTTTGCACTGCGCATAATTCCAATGGCACGCTCTTTTTCACGCACCATCGCACAGGCTATGTCAGGTCTCAAGGAGAAACACCATCACACCAGGCTATCCAGCGAGGTCAAGCAGGACATGCTCATTTGGAAGGCATTTCTGCGCGATTTCAATGGTAGGGTGGTGTGGCCTAGCCCGCCCAGGTCCAGACCCGAGATGGGGTTGAGGAACGATGCGGCGGGTAGAGAAGGGTTCGGTGCTATTCTGGGGTCAGAATGGGTTGCGCAGCGCTGGCCGGGCTGGTGGATAGACTCAGAGATCACAACCAACATAAGCTTCCTTGAGCTCTTCCCTATCCTGGTGGTGCTGTCCGTTTGGCCTGAACAGTTGAGAGATCGGTCAGTGATATTCTGGTCAGATAACATGGCGGTGGTGGAGTGTATTAATAACCAAACGGCAAAGTGCAAAATGATCCTGCGATTATTAAAAGAGATTGTATTGCGGTGTATGAAACTGAATTTACTCTTTAGAGCTAAACACGTGCCGGGTATATTAAACCATGCCGCTGATGCACTCTCTCGCTTTAAGATGCAGGTATTCAGGTCCCACCTCCCGGAAGCAGCAGAGAACCCCACACCTTTCCCAGAACAGCTTTGGCAGCTTGGTGCCCCCAATTATCGGACCTCGTGGCAGCCAGCCTAGCACCCAGGACCAGGAGAGCTTACGAAGGGGTGTTCTGGTCATATTGTCAGTTTTTGGGGGACAGTTGGGAGCACAAATGGCACGACTTAGGGTCGGTAGTGGCTTATCTGAGGTTCATGAGGGACGAGGGGCACTCAGTGGCGGTGGCTAGGCGGCACATTACAGCCATCTCCTTTTTTTTGCCAAGACTGAGGGCAAGGGGGATCCAATGGGCATTTTTGTAGTGCGAAAGGCTTTGAAGGGGTGGCAACGCTTACAAGGGGTGCAGCTCGATGAGAGAAAACCCATAGGGTTACAAACACTAGCTAAACTAATGGAAGCTCTGCAGCGAGTTTGTAATTCTGATAGGGAGGCTACTCTGTTTCAAGCAGCTTTCTGCCTGGCATTTTATGGTGCTTTCAGGGTAGGGGAGCTGGTGACAAGGAACAAGAGGGACTGGCAGGGGGATTGCAAGTGGGACATGTCCAGATAAACAGGGACTCTGTACTGATTTCCCTACCTAAGTCCAAGACTGGTCAAGAAGGAAGGGGCGAGGGCATAGTGCTACACAGGGCTGTAGGTAGTACATGCTGCCCCGTTGCCAGACTGGAGGCCTTCATGGCACAGCGAACGTGGGCCACAGGGGGGGCGCTTCTAGTCCATGTGGATGGTTCACCTCTCACTGTTTTCCAGTTTAAGAGGGTCATGGGTTTGGCCATGCGGAACGCTGGCTTGGATTCTGCTAACTTTGGGACTCACTCCTTTAGGATTGGGGCTGCCATGGAAGCAATGGCCAGGGGTTTTAAGGAGGAACAGGTAAAAAGTATTGGTCGGTGGCCCTCTAACTGTTACAAATGCTATGTGCGACTGCATATGCTTTAGCCATTGGTAGGGAGGTGCACTGACGCTTGGTTCCTTTTCCTGATTTATTTGCAGTTTCTTCATCCTGTGACTCAGGGGAGAAGCTTGCAGCGGTCCACCATCTAGGAGGAAAGACGTAACCATGTCACTCAGGGGGACGACAGTCAACGGTTCACGAACGTACAGCACAGGTGATGGCCCAGGTTCACTCTTGGGCCAAGATGACCAGGAGATCTGGATCGTAGCTCATTCGTATGTTCGTCGACTAAAAGCTTTCTTTGCAGGGGCCCATGAGGCCAGGGCGCGTCAGTTAGGAACAAAAATAGTGTTTCATGGTCAGGGTGGACTGCGCCTTAGGCAATTCAGGGAGCTGGTGAACCGCACTTTAAAAGGAAGTAAGAGGCCACCTGCAATCTGGATCTTACATTTAGGTGGTAATGACTTGGTACACCTGGGGCAGAGGGTGGTCATTGAGCACCTACTCACTGAGGTGGGATGGTTGGCAAAGAGGTGCCCCGATGCCATGATAGTCTGGTCTCACATGATTCCAAGGTTTCAGTGGAGAGGGGGTGAGTCGGTACAAGCGTTGAATCACGCAGTAAAGCGGATCAACACTAAGTTTGAGAAGTTGTTCAGGACCCCCAAATTGAAGTCAATAGGACATGGATACATCCGGGGCGAGCCGTTATTTTTGCAGGACGGGGTTCACCTCTCAACTAAAGGGAATCAGGCCTTCATGGAGAACATTCTGGCATGGTTAGAGGGCGCAAGGTGCAGGACATGACCTTCTGGGTAGCAGAAGGGGAGGCCAGATAGTCGGGCAACTATTCTGGCCTGTGGCGGTAAGGTCATGATTGGTAAGCATAGTTTTCGGTCCTTAGCGGCCAGGACCATGGAACTCCAGGGGCAGTTACAGCCAGTCGGTAGGCTGAAAGGGTGCAGGGGCCAGGGAGTCACTCTTTCCAGTAGGCCGGTTGGCCACCCCCACTCGCGCATGCGCACCAGGGCGCAAGGATGCAGAATTGCAGCGCCCCGTTATGGAGTTAAGGCTCAGGGCGTAGGGGGGGCCTGGGGGAGATATCCGTCCAATAAGCTGGACCCCCTACGCAATATTACTCCAGTGGAGTCTTTGTAGTTACCGGGATCTGGGGCTGCCAGTCACTGACCTTGCCGTAGGCTCTAGCACGGATACGCAGAAAGTAAAGTATATCATGTTTTAGATTACGGTAGGAATGGCTATGTATTAGAAACATGTTAAGGTTAGCCAAGTAACATCTTGTACCTATCAATGTAACTGGACTTTCTGCATAATTGTACATAATGTAAATAATAAGTTTAATGGTTTTTTATTTTGTAATAAAATACGGCCGGGGTTTACTACCCCAAATCCAAAAGAGTGTGGTTTGAAGTGCTTGGCTTGGAGGAGGGAGGGAGTCCACATCCAAGGGCGGTCTTGGGTCTAAAGTAAAAGGGGGACTTAGGCAGTACCAGGCCATATGGACGAGGCGGAGCTCGGACTCGAGCGCACCGCCATTATGGCGGTCGCGCTGGTCCCCCGGCTCAGAGGAGGTGGGGGGGTCGCCGCGCGCACTAGTGACGCGGCACCCCACATCCCCTGGGCGGCCAATAGCAGTGGCCGGTAGGGGCACGAACCAGAAGCACTAGAGTGCTTCCGGTTCAGCGCGAAGCTGAAATGCAGGGGCAGGCCGGTTTAGACCGGTCTGCCCAGTACACCCCCTTAAAAGGGGCTGGGGGGAGCGAGAACAGTCTCTTGTTTTCTCGCATCTCCCACGGGTGCAGGCCACCAGCGGCCCGTAACGAGCTTTTCTCCACCCACCATTCCCTAAAGCAGGCAGTTCATATGAGTGTTGCTGTCATATGTGTTTTGCTTTGTTTTCTTAAATTTTCGTTGCATGTATCTCGGTAGAAATGGTTACTGTAAAGTTGTGTTGTTGATGCTTTGGTATTGTGTAATAGAAGTGTCAGTATATGTTTTTCATTTGCAGGTAATATTTAATGTAAAGTTGTGTGTTTATGCTTTGATAATGTGTAATAAAGTGTCAGTATATGGTGTTTTGTTTGCAGGTAATGTTGTCGTATTTTAGTATGTGTTTCCCTGGTCAGGCGGTAAGGTCATGCGGTAAGCATAGTTTTCGGTCCTTAGCGGCCAGCACCATGGAACTTCAGGGGCAGTTACAGCCGGTCGGTAGGCTGAAAGGGTGCGGGGGCCAGGGAGTCACTCTTTCCAGTAGGCCGGTCGGCCACCCCCGCACGCGCATGCGCACCAGGGCGCAAGGATGCAGAATTGCAGCGCCCCATTATGGATTTAAGGCTCAGGGCGTAGGGGGGGCCAGGGGGAGATATCCGTCCGATAATCTGGACCCCCTACGCAATCTTACTCCAGTGGAGTCTTTGTAGTTACCGGGATCTGGGGCTCCCAGTCACTGACCTTGCCGTAGGCTCTAGCAGGGATACGCAGAAAGTAAAGTATATCATGTTTTAGATTATGGTAGGAATGGCTATGTATTAGAAACAAGTTAAGGTTAGCCAAGTAACATTTTGTACCTATCAATGTAACTGGACTTTCTGCGTAATTGTACATAATGTAAATAATAAGTTGAATGGTTTTTTATTTTGTAATAAAATACGGCTGGGGTTTACTACCCCAAATCCAAAAGAGTGTGGTTTGAAGTGCTTGCCTTGGAGGTGGGAGGGAGTCCACATCCAAGGGCGGTCTTGGGTCTAAAGTAAAAGGGGGACTTAGGCAGTACCAGGCCATATACTCCGTGCCAGTTAGGCAACTTGAGCCTCGGATGGCCCTAATTTCCAGCAGGTAGGACACACTTTAAACAGTTGTAAGGTTACAGGTATAAGCATCATCAAACTATCGAGTCGCATTGACTGTTTTTAGTACTTCTTTCCCATAGAAGAAACAAACTGGGACACAGCAGCTTCTGGGAGCACCTGGAAGCACCCCTTCTTCCCGCATAACCACTGGCCTCATTGACGCTGCGTAAACTAGCAAAGTTTAGCAGCAGAAGTTTAGCTTTTGCTCAGGTACACCACTGAGTGAGCTTCATCACCTAAAGAGTGCGGTACGTTATTCAACTTTAGGAAGAGCAAGGGGATCTTGACTGCCTCACGGTGCTTATGGTAACAGAAGATGAGTCTGGGGTGGGTCTGACTCAATATAGTACACAGCTATCACCATCTTATTGTCTTAATCTCTTATACTTAGAGTTTGCACATAAAGCCCATAAGATGTAATAAGTTGGGGACCACAAGGAAAGAATTTTGTTTTGCAAAAAGTTTGGCTTGCTCAAATATGAGTTATTATTGCCTTTTTTTCCGGTTCTAATTCATTGCACTGTTTCTTGATTCACATTTAATGTACTTTTATATCTGCCCCTGATAAAGAGCCTTCACCTCAAAATACATTGCGGAGTATGTATAACAGTGGAAATAAAGGTGATCACCAGTGAGTCAAATAAATAATAAAGGAAATACAAAGTAAATCCACAGAAACACTGTTTTGTTTTACTTATTAAAGGAGAACAAACCAGCACAAACCCGTAGGTTGTCACAAGTGGTGCTGGTTCTTGAAGCCCAGGAGGAGGGGGGAAACTGCATATCAGTTGGAACATTTTTCAACTAAAATTGGAACTACCCAAAGTACCTCTTTCTTTTTTGACATAACTTATGTGTCACTCCATGCTTTTAAGCATTTTGTTTTCCCTCCACTAACCTCTTTGCCACTTCCTCTGCAGGACACTAAAGGCTCCTATGTTGAGTGAGAGAGTCCTAAGATGACATAGAGTACTTAAAAGTGTATTTATTTATTTATTTGTGCAATTTTATACAGCATACACTTCACCTTGTCGAGTATCTGGCAATTTTACATGAGTAAAGGTTCTTACTGCATACAAGCAGTTTACATAGCCACAGATTCAAAGAGGAACACATACGAACAAAAACCGCCTAAGAGCAGTTAACATTATAAAGACTGAAGGATATATTCAAGCAAAATTTGATCCTGCCACCAAATGAATTCCAGAACAGAAGATTCGGGGTGTCCAGGCATATAGTCTGCCCTTTTGCTATGCAGAAACCACCCATCTCCTGCGAGACGCCAGTCCTCTTCCAGCTCCTCTGCCACCTGTACTGTTTGTAAAAAGGTAACCATCCAGATGTCCAGCAGATTCCCATCCCAACATCTCAGTGTAAGAATCTGGCTACTAATTAAGAAGGGGGGACTACCCACCTTAAGTAATAGACACAATCCTAGTTAGAGTGATCACCTAAAGTCACTAACCTGAGCTTAACCCCTCATAGCTATGGCACTGTGTAGCCAGGCTTAACTCAGAGGTAATGTGTAAAGTATTTATGCAGCACCAAAACAGTAAAAACAAGCATTTGCAATGCAATAGGTCTCGCATTTGTGAGAGTTTAAGCTATTGCCATTGTAAATGACAATGCCTGTTATTTATCGGTTTTGATAATTAACATAAATAAGAGGCATTGACATTTACAATGCCAATAGCTCAAACTCAGGTAAGTGTGAGACCTATTTCATTTCAAAGATGCGGCTGCCATTGTCACGGGCTGCTTGGAAAGTGAAAGCACGCATGGCACGGTGAATGTTGCAGGAAAGCATGTTGTGCCTGCAGTAGGAGGAACTCATTAAAGAAAATAGTGCTTACAGACTAAATAAGATGTACCGTGTAACAACAGTAGTAAAAGGGCCAGTCCTTATGGGAGGCTACAAATGAAGACAAGACGGTACTAAGGAGGGACTAACAATCCTATTACCGAATCAGAAGCCAGTATTTACAATGGACAATGACACAAGTCAATGAAAAATATGGGTAGAGCTTCAAGTCCATACTCGAGAACAGCATGCCTTGCAGAACAGCGCGTGCGCTGCCCAGACTCGACCTAAAAAGGTTATGGTTAGAATGCTTGAAATAATCTCAGCCAATGAAAGTAGTTTATTTTAAATCATTACGTTAATAAGTACATTTTTACATCCGTTTTTAAGGTGTGAATTTCAGTTTATTTTCTTCAATTATATCCTCATGATTCACCCAATAAAAATGGTTGACTGGGATAATTGTACGTGGAGCCTTTTCCTGAAAGGAACTGTGAAACGTTGGATTCTAGCAGCTTTGCATCCTATGATGTATTGTCTCCTAGAATCCTGGAAGACTGATGACGGTCTAAATGGTTCCAAGGGCAGACCTAAGACTGTTTCACGTAGTGATGATGTGTTGCGAGCATTGTATTTTGGTCTTTATCCTGATCAGATGGCACTGTTTGATTTATTGTGGTGTGGCTGTATGGTCATCGTGTTTAAAGGTTAAGGGACGAAGGCTTTCATTACTGTTGCATTTTCAAGGTCAATATTTGGCTACCTGGCCTTTGGTATGCATGTATGTATCTATGTATGTATGTGTATATATGGCAGTTCTGTAGCAGAAACCTAGCGATCATGGTTAAAAACAAGCACAAATTCACTGAGGTGAGGAAGCTGGGTTATGGACGGTTAAAGGATTGTGACGCAATGTTCTTTAAAGAGGTGAGTCTTTCCTAAATTGGAGCAGCTTTTTGGGATCCTGATGGATACGGGGATATTATTCCTGATGCTTGGAACGTAAATTGAAAAGGCCTACTGTCTTGTTTTCTTTCCCTTTTACTCTTTCTTCGTGTGATTACAGTGTTTCTTACTGATGAGTTCGGTTACAATAGCTGACAATATGGCATGTCTGCATCATTTTGGCCATACTCCAGCAAATCTGTCCATTGCATCCTGTTTTAACCCATTGTTGGGACACATCATAGGTGGATGAGTTGCTGTGTGCATTGTGGTAGCAACTATATAACATATGTGCCATGCCAGACACAATGTGCCATCGTAGTAGCAACTACATAGCATACAGGTGCTATTTCAGATACCTTGTGCCGGTATGATGCCTAAAGACTCCAAGCCCCTTAATACGAAACCTTGGACTCGTTCATATTGAACGCTTTGTCATCTGTGTTGTCACGTCAGTGGTACTTTAACACTGAATTGTAGAATGGATTCCCCCAACTCAATGTATGTCTACCAGCTCTCCCACTGGCACCCAAATTAGTGCTCATGGGCCACTAAATTGGATTGTTAGAAAAGCCCTAAATAATAAATAATATTAGGTATATGAAGGGTGTTCTCTGCCTTTAGAACTTTGCACATGTTCTGCTCATGTCAACACATGTGATTGGTGCTCTAATCCCTAGTTCGCTCATTTGGTGTTGAAGAGTCGAAGGCAGTAATCCTTTCAGAGGCATATTTTCTGCAAACACTTCTACTCAAAGGGATTGAGAGGGTTTTAATATCAGTATCAAAAAAGATGTCCTTGAGTTTTAAAGCAAAACAAACGATTAATTGTTGCTGAAAAAAAACGTGCATGTTAACGCTGAATGCGCATTGTTTCAAATGCTTAAATGAGTCATTTTTATTGTCTAATGAACTGACTTCTTTTGTATTATTATCTAAATTTGTTAACATGTCATAGTAGGGTGAAATTTTTGTTATGCTATTGGCATCTGGCAAAATCAGTACATTTTGTGTCAAGTGAATTTTGTGGCCTTTGTTGCCATTTTGCGGTTATCATCTATTGGGAGATAGGGCCGACGCAGAACATATCTTGCGAGAGCTGCAATACTGTGGCCAAAAGAGGAGGTCTGCTCCACCCATTCTCGTGCCGGTATCTCGCATGACTTTTGTGTGTAAAGTAGGCCTTTGTTTTTAATTTTCATGTAAGATACACACCAAATGCATTTCGCGTAATACGCATAATCTCAGGTTACTAAGATGTATTTTGCACATCTTTTGTATATTTTCACTCACCCTTCCATTATAGTTAAGTCATGATACTAAATGTGCCACACAAAGTGCCTTTTCCTTGATGCTTAATGTAGTGTTCCCTGATTCCCTGATGATAGTTAATTGACACACACAAAATCTCTCATCCGAAGATGAATTACTGACACTACCCATGCTGTAATCAAGAAGAGGTGGGAAATTACATGGAATGCCTATCCCACAATGCATCACTGGCTGCCATTGTCTCCTTAAAATAAAGATGGCTTTATTGCAAGATATCGACTGCTCGTCTAGCCCCGCATGGGTCTTACCAGCCCCAAAAGATGATAAACCTTCAGCTCTGTAATGAGCCTCTCCATTCAAGCTAAGTGCCGGAGCTGAGCGGGCACTAACAAACACAGTAAAAGCCTGGCCTAGATTACATTGATCACACCAGACATTGTCCCGCATGCTTTCTTCTCATAAGTGCACCACGTGACATATCTCTTCCCAAAAATGAACCCTGACAGTTTTTAAAGTGTCTTCCCATGGGCAGTCTGACTCCTTGCTGAGTAGGGCCTCAGGAGACTGCTCACTCTACTGATCCCCGGTAAGGAGGTCTTCCTGAAGCAGAGATTTCTCTGGCTGGGTCACAGAATGGTTGTCAGAAAAACAGAAAGGCTGGCACTTCTTTGAAGGGAAGCTGGAACTGTGAGATCTGTATTTCCCTCAGTTAAACATTACATTACATTGAAAAACATCTCTGTTGGAAAGGTTACATAGGACGTGGTGTATAGAAATGTAATGTAGTATTTTGAAAAACTGAAGAGAATCGAAACCTTGTAGAGCGCTGAAATCGCCATTATCAGCAAGGAGATTAGGTATACATCGAGGAAACCTACCATTGCCAGGCAGCTGTTTCTGTCCAGCAGTGACCCAGCTATTTCAAGTGCTGCAGAGCCGTGTTGTGGGCTGCTGATCAGCTGCTGCAGGGGAGAAGGGGAAGTGGGCAGGTCTGAGCACAGCTCAGCAGCTGATCACCGTGGCATCTACGGCTGCAGAGCTGATCCCGGGAGAGGCTGACAAGGCCGATGACGAAGCGATGACGAAGGCACAGTTTCCTCAACCCAGCAGCGGGAGTGGGAGGAGCATATATAGACAGCCTGTTTTTGGTGGTGGGAGGGCACTCTACAGGGAAATGCAGCTTCTAAGCTGCAAGCAAAAGATTAAAGTGAAAGTTTAAAAAGAAAGTGCAGTTTAAGTATTCTATCTTTGTCTCATGTGCTGCGGGGAGCCCCTGCTCGGAAGCATGTCATGTTTATAAAGAAAACATGGCTGGTGTTGTTCTATCCTGAAAGCGGGTGCCGTGCTGAAACAGAGCTAGGCGTACGTGTATATAAAATGGAAGCATGTCATGTTTATAAATAAAACATGGCTGGTGTTGTTGTATCCTGAAGGCGGGTGCCGTGCTGAAACAAAGCACGGCGCCCATGTAGATAAAACGTATGTGGCTGCAAGTTAAGCGGGCACCAGGGTAATAAATAAGTAGTCCTGAAAGAAACAGATAAGGCGGTAGAGTGTAAGGAAACTGTAATTGGCCGGTGCTTCTGGCTCAAAAACGGATGTAATGTTTCAGGAGTACAGGCCAATAAGGAGCCAGCAAATTGGAGCAATGGGGTTGTGAACCAATGGCATGCAAGCAGCTGTAATTACACTCAGTAGAGTGATTACAGCAGGCATTGCAGACAGCGCATGCACGCTGATGCTCGACCTAAAAAGTCAAAACTCAACACAAGGAATTCCCAAACCAATTTAGAAAAATAGAGTAAATTAAAAAAAATTAAAGGACACCAAAACAACAAAATCCAATAAGGGGAACCGGAGATATGAATTTTTTAATTTTTATATGAAAATAGCACCAAAAAGCAATAAGCACCAACTGCGATTAACTGGTCTTGGTAGACCAGTAGTTAGACTCAATGGGGCCGATTCACAGAACTAATCTGAGATAAAATCCTAAACTTACTACTTTTGGTATTCACAGAAGGCATTTAGTAGTAGTAAAGTTAGGACTCCTAACTTTACTACTACTAAATGCCTTCTGTGAATACTAATAGTATTAAGTTTAGGCTCTTATCTCAGTTTAGTAGTAGTAAAGTTAGGAGTCCTAACTTAACTACTACTAAATGCCTTCTGTGAACACCAAAAGTAGTAAGTTTAGGATTTTATCTCAGATTAGTTCTGTGAATCGGCCCCCATATGAGGCCTACCTTGATGGAGCGCAGGTCAGATACAGAAACCAGGATCGACCCATTGGAAGTTTTTCCTTGGGGCTCAGTCCCAAAAATGGAAATCAAAAATGTTCAGCCAGGCAGGCCGTGACTGAAGGGTACCCCCACAAAGTCGCATAGCCAGTGGATTAGGGGAGTGGGAGGAATTCAAATTTCACACCCATGCAAGGTTCGGTTCACTGACAAAATATTGAGGTAAAAAATATAGCAGTAAAAAATATCGATGAAAAAATATAGATTGCAAAAATATTGACTCACTATACTTAAACATGTAAGTACAAAAATATTGAGAAAAAAATATCGATGTAAAAAATATAATTGTACAAAATATTAAAATGTGTATATATATATATATATTCACTGAAAAAACCATAGGTTTCAGGGACGTTATAGTTAGAAATTAGCATTTAAAAAACCTTGGAAATTCACTGAAAAAACCACAGGTTTCAGGGACGTTATAGTTAGTTGGACATTTCACTCGTACAAAACCAGAGAAATTCCCCCGTTATAGTTAGTTCAGCTAACTATAACTCGCGCCCCCGCAATGCACTGCTGATGACGTCACATATTACATCATTCATGACATGGTCAGTGACATCACTGATGACATCACTGATGACATCTCAAATGACATCACTGATGACATCATCCAGTGACTGTGTGTTTCTGTAAAGTTTAAATATGTTTTATATATATGCCAAGGTGTATTGAAGAATGAGTGGATGTATAAGTGTCTGGATGGATGATTTAGTAGGTGCATGACTGACTGTATAAGTGAGTGATTAAATGTGTCTTACTGAATTCATGGGTTGGTGAGTAGCTACATGAGTGTCTATATCGATTATTGATTGGTTGCTTCAGAATTTGTATGGGAGACTGAGTGTGTGTGTGGGTGGGTGGGAGGTGTGTGACTCTGTGCATAGATGTGTGAGTGGTTGATTCACTGGGTGTATGGGTTCAAGAGTGCATGTGGAAACAGCTGTATGGGTGGGTGAGTGTGTGTATGGGTGTGTTGGTGAGTGAATGGATGTCTCAGTGGTACATGTCCAAGTAACTACATAGGGAAAAGGCAGTGTATGTGAGAGTTGGAGTATAAATGACTATACGTGAGAGTCAGTGATTGTGAGAGTGGCTGTATGGATGAGTGTGTACTTGTATCAGTGATTATATAAGAGAGTAAGTATGCGTTACTATCTGTATAGGTGAGTAAATGGGAGTGTGATTGATCATTTGCATGACTGACTAGGTGTGTGAGTAACTCCATGGATGAGTGGCGGTGTGTGAGTGTCTGTATAGGTGTATGTGTGCATATGATAGTGTTGTATTGATGAGTGACTGCATGTATAAGTGATTGTATGGGTGAATGAGTGGATGTGTGTGTAGACCTAGGAATCAGTGAGTGCGCATGTAGTAACTGGTATTGGTGTGTCGATGGTTTCGAAAATGGTAGTCTGTATTTTACAGTGGGTGTATCAAAGGTTATATTAGAGTGTGAGCATCAGATTTTCACATGGATGATGTCATCAGTGATGTCATTTGAGATGTCATCAGTGATGTCATCAGTGATGTCACTGACCATTTCATGAATGATGTAATATGTGACGTCATCAGCAGTGCATTGCGGGGGCGCAAGTTATAGTTAGCTGAACTAACTATAACGGGGGAATTTCTCTGGTTTTGTACGAGTGAAATGTCCAACTAACTTAAACGTCCCTGAAACCTGTGGTTTTTTCAGTGAATTTCTAAGGTTTTTAAATGCTAATTTCTAACTATAACGTCCCTGAAACCTATGGTTTTTTCAGTGAATTTCAAACGTTTTTTAAATGCTAATTTCTAACTATGCCTACAAAGGTAGGACATGTGAAGAAACAGGAAGAAAAGCGCACAAAGAAGCAAGACAAATGCAGAAAGAGGCAACAGAAGTCCAGAAAAGACGAAGAAAAGTGCAAGAAGAAGCAAAGAGATGTGCAGAAAAGAACCAACAGAGGAGCAGAAAGTCCTCCTTTGCCCCCATCTTTTTGCTGACGGGTACTGGTGGTAACTGACTCTGACTAACCGGCCCTAGAGCCAGTGCTATGCTAAAAGACACTTAGAATACAGTGAAAACACCTACATACACTAGGGAACACTATGCGTTGGGGTACCCCTGTGATTAGCATGACCTCCTCTGTATTTGCCATGAGTTAGTGCCTGGGTCATTGGATGAGTACATGGGTACTGACTGGATTATTAGAGTACTGCAAGGAGAGTGGATGGTGAATTTATAAACACTTGTGTTTTGGCGGAGTGATTGGATAAGTACATGGTGCTGGCTGGGTGATTGGAGGAGTGCATGGGTAGTGACAAAGAGATGGCTGGGCTGCATCAATAGTGCTCAGGGGATTGTAGCAGTGCATGTGTTAGTGCCTGGGTCATTGCATGAGTACATGGGTAGTGACTGGATGATTAGAGTACTGCAAGCAGAGTGCATGGTGAATTTATAAGTGCTTGTGTTTTGGCGGAGCTATTGGATAAGTACATGGTGCTCGCTGGGTGATTGGAGGAGTGCATGGGTAGTGACAGGGCGATGGCTGGACTGCACCAGTAGTGCTCAGGGTATTGTAGCAGTGCATGAGTTAGTGCATGGGTCATTGCATGAGTGCATGGGTACTGACTGGATGATTAGAGTAATGCAAGGAGAGTGCATGGTGAATTTATAAGTGCTTTGGTTTTGGCGGAGTGATTGGATAAGTACATGGTGCTCGCTGGGTGATAGGAGGAGTGCATGGGTAGTGACAGGGCGATGGCTGGACTGCATCAGTAGTGCTCAGAGTATTGTAGCAGTGCATGAGTTAGTGCATGGGTCATTGCATGAGTGCATGGGTACTAACTGGATGATTAGAATACTGCAAGGAGAGTGCATGGTGAATTTATAAGTGCTTGGATTTTGGCGGAGTGATTGGATAAGTACACACATGTCACATCAGGCCCGCCCCCTCCCTTCACCACTGTGCAAACACGTCCCCTGGCAGGTTTTAAGTTGGGGGATTAATTCCCCTTGAATCCTGAGGGTCCCTGGGGGCTAACTAGCCCACCAGGTACCTCCAGTAAGCGCCACAGAGCTGCGTTGCAGAGAGGTGGTCCAAGGCCACTCCCCTTTTACACCTCTCTGCAACGCAGCTCTGTGGTGCTTACTGGAGGTACCTAGTGGGCTAGTTGGACCCCAGGGACCCTCAGGATTCAAGGGGACTTTATCCCCCAACTTAAAACGGACCACGAGGCGCGTTTGCACAGTGGTGAAGGGAGAGGTGGGGCCTGAGGTGACATGTGTGCAAGGGAATTAATTCCCCTACTTAAAACACGCCACAGGGCGTGTTTGCACACATGTCACCTCAGGCCCCACCCCCTCCCTTCACCACTGTGCAAACGCGCCCCGTGGTTCGTTTTAAGTTGGGGGATAAAGTCCCCTTGAATCCTGAGGGTCCCTGGGGTCCAACTAGCCCACAAGGTACCTCCAGTAAGCGCCACAGAGCTGCGTTGCAGAGAGGTGTAAAAAGGGTCATGGCCTGGACCACCTCTCCGCAACGCAGCCCTGTGGCCCTTGCTGGAGGTACCTGGTGGGCTAGCTGGCCCCCAGGGACCCCCAGTATTGAAGGGGAATTAATTCCCCAATTTAAAAGGCGCCAAAGGGCGCGTTTGCAGAGTGTTACTGGGAGGGGGCGGGGCCTCCGGCACGATTGCGGTCTTTTTTTTTTTGTGTGTAGAAGGGGTGCTATGTGGCCCCCCTTCTTTTCCCTTTTTTGGGCCCTGGGGTCCCCATCCCCAAGGGCCTGACCCCTTTTTAAAAAAAAGAAAAGAAAATGTGAACGGGAAGGGGGCCGCGTGGGCCCCCCTCCCGTGGCCAATTCCGGCACTGGGGACCCCATCCCCCGGGGCATGGCCACATATTTTTATCTTTTTGAAGGAGGGGGGGCTGTGTGGCCCCCCTCCTGAGACCTCTATTGGCCCCGGGGACCCCATCCCCCGGGGCCGGCCTTTTTTAAAATTTTATTTTATTTTATTTTTTTGGGAGGGGGGCCGTGTGGCCCCCCTCCCGGGTCACTTCTAGCCCCGGGGACCCCATCCCCCGGGGCAGGCCGTATCCGTTGGGGACCGTCGGGGGAGCCCCAATACCCCCGCGGGAGCCGGCATTGCTTTTCCACATGGGGAGCTGCTAACATGCAGCTCCCCGTGTGGAAAAGCAATCTGCTTTGTTTCATTGAAGCGAGAGCAGGTTTCCCTGCTCTCGCTTCAATGAAGCAAAGCAGTTTGCAATGACAGGGCGGGAGCCGCGAGGCTCCCGCCCTGTTATTGCAAATGGCAGTGTCCCGGGGGTGGGCACCCCAGGACACTGCAGGAGCCGGCCCTGGGGTGTGGCAGTCCCCAGGGCCATCACGGGCTCCAGGAGGGTGGCCGCGCGGCCCCCCTCCCTTCAGTTTGAAAGCCCCGGGGAGGTGGTGCTCCCCGGGGCTCGGGGGTCCGTAACCGACCCCCAAATTTACATAGTTAGTGCCCCGGGGAGGTGGCGGTCCCCGGGGCATGTGGGGGGGCTCAAACCCCCCCACACAGGCTCATTTTATACAAATAAAAAAAGCCCCGGGAGTGGTGGTCCCCGAGGCTGCGGGGGGCCTTGGAGGCCCCCCCACTAATTATAAAAAACAAGCCCCGGGGGTGGCGGTCCCCGGGGCTGCGGGGGCCTGTGTGCCCCCGCAAATATTCAAGAAGAGCCCCAGGGGCTGGCGGTCCTCGGGGCTTGGGGAGGCCTTGGAGGCCCCCACTAATTATAAAAAACAAGCCCCGGGGTGGCGGTCCCCGGGGCTGCGGGGGCCTGTGTGCCCCCAGCAAATATTTAAGGAAAGCCCTGGGCCCCTGCAATTACAATGTTGCATGCCCCCGGGACTTGGCCCACCCGGGGGCTAAATAGTAACGAAGCGCGGGAGCCCCCGCTTAATTTTTTTTATTTTCACGGCAGGATCTGCGAATCCTCCGCTGATTTTGCCGTTTTTTAAAAAAAAATGTTTTTTTAGGCCCTGAGCAGGCCTAGGGGGTCAGGGTGTTTCTACCCTGCCCCCTTTCCTTGGTTTTCGAGTTTGTTTTTCTCTTTTCTTGTGACTCGGTTTTACCGAGTCACAAGATGGCTGCCAACACTTCCTGGTTTGGAGTGTTGACAGCCAATTAGAATAAAGCTCGTGGTCGGGAGGGTCCGCGGATCCTCCGTGCCTCTATATATCGAAACTTTTATTTTTTGATTTTCTCAGCAACTACTGAACGGATTTACACCATTTTAAAAAAAGGGCGCTTTCTGAACCAAGCACTATCCTTTTGCCAAATTTGGTGTAATTCCGTTCAGCAGTTCGAGCTGTAGCCATGTCTAAAGTTTCCTATGGGAAATTCATTTTTCGCCCTCTTTGTTTTGAATTTCTCAGGAACTACTGAACGGATTAACACCATGTCTAAAGTTTCCTATGGAAAATACTATGGAGAAAACACATTTTGGGACCCCCCTTTTTTCTCGGCCCCCGCTTGACGAATCACCCTGAAACTTTCAGGATAGGAGCTGACCGGAGCGCCCCACGAGTTTTGAAACTTTCGCGAAGATTCGTCAACCGGCGCCAAAGTTATTGGGAAAAGAAAAAACGATTTTTGAATAGAAACAAGGTCCTAACTATAACTACCTACTGGCGACCGCCAGTAGGTAATATATATATCTATATATATATATATAATAAAATAGTAAATATTAAATATATTCAATAATAAAATTAATATACAAAATTAAGAATATTTAATATACATTTAAAAAAAATATAATTAATGAACTTAATTAAAAAAAGTTAAACACACATACATAATAATTCATATATATTTCCTTTAAAACAATTAATAAACTATTAATTTTAATTTATTTTAGAATTTTAAAATTATATAAAAATTTACAAATGTATATATGTATATATATATCACACACTTTCTTCTTTGTCTATCCTTGACAAACAAGTACACCGGCTCAGATTGTGTGATTTAAATAGTTTTATTCCATAAAGATATGCCGGCATGAGGCTCACATTCCCAACGCGTTTCTGCTCTGACATGCCTTGATCACGGGAAAAGTCTCTCTGTATTCAAAATTGCCCACATCATTTTTAAAAACAGGCCGTATTTCATCTTCAGAGTGCGCAATGGAAACAGTCAAACAACCTTTTAAATCTTGTCTATCCTTGACAAACAAGTACACTGGCTCAGGCTGTGTGATTTAAATACAACAGAAAAGAAATTGGGCAACGGACTTGTAGCAAAGCACCTCACGTCTATACTGCCAACATATTAGAGTAATGGTTCGTGCACACTTCTCAGCACCCGTTGCCCTTTGGTGCTACTGTTCACAGATTCAGAAGCTATATTCCATAGGGAGCAGTGCACTTGAACAAAAAACTTTTCAGTCTCTATGTAGTTTCTTTCAATCCTTTATTATCACATCCAAATAAGATTCTTTTAACAAACAGCCAACGCGTTTCGTTCTATTTGGCATCAAGCCTCGAGAACTTCTTCAGGGCTCTTAATTTAGACTAGCAGGACACAAAATCAATGTCCGTAGTGCGACAAATAAGTATTTAATGTGGTGGAAGTGTAGCTCCAGATCAGCGTCAAAGATTAGGAATTGATCTTTGTGGCAATAATAAGTCATGTGCACCAGATAGGGATGGTACCCCAAGTCAGTAGACAAAATCCCCTTTGGGATATATTCCACCATGATAAGCGGTCGACCACACCTCCAAATGAATCCGACGGAAGAGATCCCTCCAGGGATTCAGGAAATAAAGTTGCAATGAGATGTACAAGCTGAAATGCATATGAGGCACACAGGACATTTTCGCAATTGAAACAATTTGAAAATTAGAATAAGGCTTTTAGCGTGGAACATTGAGGTGGCAATTTTGAATAACGCTATATTCCTGAATTTAAAAGGCTGTTTGACTGTTTCCATTGCGCACTCTGAAGATGAAATACGGCCTGCTTTTAAAAACCACATGGGCAATTTTGAATACAGAGAGACTTTTCCCGTGATCAAGGCTTGTCAGAGCAGAAACGCGTTGTGAATGTGAGCCTCATGCCGGCATATCTTTATGGAATAAAACTATTTAAATCACACAGCCTGAGCTGGTGTACTTGTTTGTCAAGAATAGACAAAGAAGAAAGTGTGTGCTTTATTTTCGGGAAGCTTCGTTCCCGAGACACTGGCCGCCCTGTCAAAGGTCTGGGGCACCTGACGAAGCAACTGGTGGAGATGTTTAATTTATGGAAGACTGACCTGCTTGCCCCTTCGTATAAAAGAAAGGATTTCCTTTCGGAGAAACATTGGAAGGCAAGTAAGTGATGCAAAAGAAGGGATTTCTTATTGCTGGCTGCTGTGTTTTGAAATAAAGTTGCAATGAGATGTACAAGCTAAAATGCATATGAGGCACACAGGACATTTTCGCAATGGAAACAATTTGAAAATTAGAATAAGGCTTTTAGCGTGGAACAATGAGGTGGCAATTATGAATAACGCTATATTCCTGAATTTAAAAGGCTGTTTGACTGTTTCCATTGCGCAATCTGAAGATGAAATACGGCCTGCTTTTAAAAACCACATGGGCAATTTTGAATACAGAGAGACTTTTCCCGTGATCAAGGCTTGTCTGAGCAGAATTGCGTTGGGAATGTGAGCCCCACGCCGGCATATCTTTATGGAATAAAACTATTTAAATCACACAGCCTGAGCCGGTGTACTTGTTTGTCAAGGATAGACAAAGAAGAAAGTGTGTGCTTTATTTTCGGGAAGCTTCGTTCCCGAGACACTGGCCGCCCTGTCAAAGGTCTGGGGCTCCTGACGAAGCAACTGGTGGAGATGTATATATATATATATATATATATATGTATATATATATATGTACCAATAACATAAAATCTAACAAGAAAAACATTCTATTACAAATTAAAACATTAAACTATTTAAAAATCTTCAAACTTAAATATCCCACTCCAGTGAGTGCAACAGTAGGGAAAGTGTTGGATAGCAGAGGGGTAAAAATTACTATTCCCACTCCAGTAAGTGCAACAGTAGGGAAAGTGTTGGATAGCGGAGGGGTAAAAATTACTATTCCCACTCCAGTAAGTGCAACAGTAGGGAAAGTGTTAGATAGCGGAGGGGTAAAAATTACTATTCCCTCCAGTGAGTGCAACAGTAGGGAAAGTGTTGGATAGCGGAGGGGTAAAAGTTACTATTCCCACTCCAATGAGTGCAACAGTAGGGAAAGTGTTGGATAGCACAGGGGTGAAAATTACTATTCCAGCTCCAGTGAGTGCAACAGTAGGGAAAGTGTTGGATAGCGGAGGGGTAAAAATTCATATTCACACTCCAGTGAGTGCAACAGTAGGGAAAGTGTTGGATAGCACAGAGGTAAAAATTACTATTCCCAAACCAGTCAGTGCAACAGTAGGGAAAGTGTTGGATAGCGGAGGGGTAAAAATTACTATTCCCACTCCAGTGAGTGCAACAGTAGGGAAATTGTTGGATAGCAGAGGTGTAAAAATTACTATTCCCACTCCATTGGGTGCAACAGTTGAGCAAGTGTTGGATAGTGGAGGGGTACAATGTACTATTCCCACTTCAGTGAGTGCAACAGTAGGGAAAGTGTTGGATAGCGGAGGGGTAAAAATTACTATTCCCACTCCAGTAAGTGTAACAGTAGGGAAAGCGTTGGATAGCGGAGGGGTATAAATTACTATTCCCACTCCAGTGAGTGCAACAGTAGGGAAAGTGTTGGATAGCGGAGGGGTAACAATTTCTATTCCCACTCCAATAATTGTAAAAGTAGGGAAAGTGTTGGATAGCGGAGAGGTAAAAATTACTATTCCCAATCCAGTGAGTGCAACAGTAGGGAAAGTGTTGGATAGCGGAGAGGTAAAAATTACTATTCCCACTCTATTGAGTGCAACAGTAGAGCAAGTGTTGGATAGTGGAGGGGTAAAATTTACTATTCCCACTCCAGTGAGTGCAACAGTAGGGAAAGTGTTGGATAGCGGAGGGGTGATATTGATAATCCCACTCCAGTGAGAGCAACAGTAGGGAAAGTGTTGGATAGCAAAGGGGTAAAAATTACTATTCCCACACCAGTCAGTGCAACAGTAGAAAAAGTGATGGATAGCGGAGGGGTAAAAATTACTATTCCCACTCCAATGAGTGCAACAGTAGGGAAAGTGTTGGATAGCGGAGGGGTAAAAATTAATATTCCCACTACAGTGAGTGAAACAGTAGGGAAAGTGTTGGATAGCAGAGGGGTAAAAATTACTATTCTCACTCCAGTGAGTGCAACAGTAGGGAAAGTGTTGGATTGCAGAAGAGTAACAATTAATATTCTCACGCCAGTCAGTTCAAAATTAAAAACAAACAAAATGTTAACCTCAAAAATATTTAAAAAACAAAATTAATTAAAAAAGATATAAATATGTTACAAATTTAAATACAAATAAATGTAATAATAAAAAATGTAAAAAAACTTATTATAATGGTAATTACATATGACAAATACCTACAAATATTATATTAAATAAAATAAAAAATAATTTCCAAACAAATAAATATTTTTAATTAGAATTTATTTAGAAACAAAAACAGTAATTATTACATAAATGTACTTTTTTTATTTCCTACCCTATAACACACAATTCACAACCCACATCTAAATTTAAAAAAATGTACTTCATTAATTAACATAATTAATTACCAATTAAATAAATATTATTAATTAAAAAACAAATTAAAACTCATAAAAATTATTTAACTTCCAACACTTTACCCCTATAATCCCCACAACCCACAGCTAAAAATAAAGTGTAAAAAAATAATTACACAATTAAAACCTATTTTCAATTAAAAAACTAATAGTATTTAACAACTAATTTTAAAGTACGTAAAATTAATTTACTCCCCATACCGTAACCCTATAACAATAAAACACACACACACAAAATATAAACAAATACCCTAATTAAATATAAATTAATTAATTAATAATAATGATCAACTAATTTTTAATTATTTAAACATAAATTACTTCCCACTCTTTACCCCAATAAACCCCATAAGCCACACCTAAAATTAATTACACAAATTCCATATTTAATTTTCAATTAATTAATTAATATTAATTAACAACTAATTATTAATTAATTAAACATATATTACTCCCCACCCTTTACCCCATAAACCCCACAACCCACACCTAAAAAATATCACACAACTTCCATAATTAATTATCAATTAATTACTTATTTTTATCTGGACTGTTTCTGTTTATCTTATTAGCACTATGGTAGAAATGTATCTACTATTCACTATATTGGTACTAGCAGTCTCTTTCATTTGCTTCTGTCTCCTGATTGGCGCAGCACAAATGTTTTACACAAGGCTGTCGCTGTACCAATAAATACTTATTAAAACGTCCTAATCACCATCCTGTGTATTTTCTGAGAGAAAGCAAGCATGAGTGTCTGAGTTAAATGTACTGTACTGTTTCCTACGATCCCCGAGGAATCAGGGTTGTCATGTTCAGTGGTTTGCAGAAACTACCTACACCACTGTAGAATACAGGGGGGTGGTAGTGGCACTCTAGAACTAGCTGGTCTAACGGCTGACATATACTGTGGGGGTGTCCAAAAACGGTTGGGACACCAAGCCCTCAGTTTAGGTCATCCAAAACGCGCAGGTCCTGGGGGACTCCTAGGAACTACATGACATGGCGCTGCCAATGTTGGCTTGGTTCTTATATAGACAGTGAAAATCTGAGTAGTTTAGTTATGCTTTCTCAGAAAGCCCTTGTTAGAACTGGGGGTCTCTAGTTGGCAGAGGTAGGTACCTTTGTCCAAATAAGGACCCTCAGTTCTAGCATTGGTGGTCAGCGGTGAGGATTCTGGACTTGCATTTGTGACTCATATACAGTGATTGGTGTACACTACTAGTGAGTGGAGACCAAACGCAACCACATACATTTCTGGTAGATTGTTTTTTCCTGGGATTTCTATTTTTGCCAAGAACTGCCAAGTTTAGTCACCATGAGCAAAACAGCATCCATCGCATCTGTGGATTTAGATTTTGAAGAAGAAAAGCTGGAAAGTTACACTGTAAAACAGCTGAAATACTTCTGCAGGAAATTGAAAGTTGCTATGACCGGTCTCTCCAAGAAGGATGAGTTCCAAAAGGTGCTGAGGGCCTGGGTGGAAGCAAGGAGCACCCCTGAGCGTGTGGAAGAGCACGAGGAGGGGGCTGAGGATGCAGGAGGGCAGCTAGATGGGCTATTGGGTCCAGGGGGGAGGAAAGCTCCTTCCCCAGCAGGCAGCAGTGTTTCTTCCAAGGGCCTGTCCCCAGGAGAGCTGGAGGACAGGGAGAGAAGTAGGATGCATGAAATGGATCTGACCAAGCTTAAGATGGGTGGGCAGTTAGAATTGGAAATTAAGAAATTGGCCCTAGAGGAAAAGAGGATGCAAATGGAGCATGAGAGAAGTTTGAGGGAGTTGGAGTTGAAAGCTAGGAGCTTAGAGATTACTCCCTCTGGTGGCAGCACACCGTCCATGCCTGTTGAAGCAAGGGTGTATATACCTAAAGATGTGGTGAAAGAGTTTTATAAAAATGATGACATTGGGCAATGGTTTAAAGCCTATGAGGTAGCAATGACCTCACACCGGGTCCCTGAGAAGGATTGGGGAGCGGGGTTGTGGGGGCAGTTCCTTAGTGAGGGGCGGGATACCTTATTAGACTTGCCCTCTGAAGTCCACAATTCTTATGGTCATATGAAAGAAGCATTGATGTCCAAGTATGGGTTGACTCCTGAACTGTATAGGCAGAGGTTCAGGAAAGTTGGAGGGCAGTACCTGGGTAGAATATGTGACTTTTTTTTGCAGAGCATTGGATGGTTGGGTGAAGGGTAGCAAAGTGAATGATTTTTAAGCGCTCTTTGATTTGTTTGCATGGGAGCACTTGTCAGGAAATTGTTTTCCAGAGCTACGCCAGCACCTTATTGATAGTAGGCTGACTAACCCTAGGAAGCTTGCTGAGGAGGCGGACCGCTGGGTGAGCACCCGGGTCCACAAGGGTCACGTGGGAGACTTCGCCAAAGGTGGGCATGGTCCCCAGCAGAGGAGTGGGGGGGACAAGGGTAAACAGAGGGAGTTCCAGAAAGGGCCCCAAAGTAATGCGCAAGGGAACCAAGGGAAGGGTTCCCAGCCTCCTCCTGAAAGGAAGCCAGGGGCCCGACAGATAAGCCTGTTCACAGGGGGCCCAAGACTTGCTTTAAGTGTGGTCAAGTGGGCCACTGCTCCTGGGAGACTAGATGTCCCTGGTATGGAAAATCAGCACCCACTGGTGCACCACCCCGGCAAGTAGCTAGTGTAGCCCTGGGGGAGGAGATGGGTGCCCAAAGTGGGTGGGGTCCTGTAGCAATGTCCTTGGTCTCTTTAGGAGATAGTAAGATGGTCCCCAGGGCCCAAGTGCCTGATAACACTAAGAAATACAGGCAGTGGGTGACCATCAATGGCCAAAGGGTGGAGGCTCTGAGAGACACCGGAGCCAGTGTGACAGCTGTCAGTTGTCGGCTGGTGTCTGAAGAGCAGGTGATCCCCAATGCATTCTGCCCAGTAGTTGCCGCAGACAACTCAGAGAGCCACTGCAGAGTGGCTCATGTTCCCTTTGAGTGGGGGGGGGGGTCTCAGGTACCTTTCAAAGTAGCTGTGAGGCCAGCCATGCCTGTAGACTGTCTGTTGGGCAACGATTTAGAAAGTTCACCTTGGGCAGAGGTGGAGAGAAGGTCTCATTTAGAGATGTTGGGTCTGCCTGAGTGGGCGTGCGCGACCACTCGGTCTATGGCAGCCAGTAGAGGTGTTCAAGAGGACCTGGAGCCGGAGAGGGTGGCCCAGGTGCCTGCCTTGAAGAGAAGAGGCAGGGGGCGTGGGAAACTGGCCCCCATAGTTCCCACGGTCCAGGAGGAAGCAGAACCTGAGGGGGATGCTCTGGAACCTACAGGGGAGCAAGTGGCCGAACTGGGGGACCTGCCTGAGCTGACCCATTGGCAGCAAGAAGGAGGACCCTCCAGAGAGGAGTTATGTGAGGAGCAGAACAAGTGCCCTTCTCTTGTGGGTTTGCGGCAACAGGCCACAAACCAGGCAGCAGGTGATCAGTCTGGATCACATTGGATCTACTGGGAGAATGGTCTCCTGTATAGCGAGCCTAAGGTTGCTGAGCCTGGGTCAGCCCGTGTGCTGGTGGTACCCCAGCGCTTCAGAGCCTTCCTACTGGGTTTGGCTCATGATGTGCCTTTAGCAGGACATCTGGGGCAGGGCAAGACCTTTGAAAGGCTTGTCACCCACTTTTATTGGCCCCAGATGCGCAAGAGTTCAGACACTCATTGCAGGACATGTCAGACTTGCCAGGCAAGTGGAAAAAGTGGGAGGAAGCACAAGGCTCCCCTCCAGCCATTCCCTGTGGTCAGCACCCCCTTTAAATGGGTGGGTATTGACATTGTGGGGCCACTGGACCCCAAGACAGCCATGGGCAACAGGTTCATCCCGGTCTTGGTGGACCATGCCACCCGGTACCCAGAAGCCATCCCTCTTCGGACAGTGACGGCCCCCGTGGTGGGACGTGCACTGATGGGGATTTTCTCCCGTGTGGGGTTCCCCAAGGAGGTGGTGAGTGACCGTGGTACAAACTTCATATCCAAGTATATGAAGTCCCTATGGCAGGAGTGCGGTGTTACCTATAAGTTCACCACTCCTTACCACCCCCAAGGAAATGGGCTGGTTGAGAGATTCAACCGGAACCTGAAGGGCATGATTATGGGTCTGGAAGAACCCATGAGGCGTAAGTGGGACGTCCTCTTGCCATGCCTTCTCTTTGCTTACCGTGAGGTGCCACAGAAGTCCTTAGGGTACAGTCCCTTTGAACTGCTCTATGGTCACCCGGTAAGAGGACCTCTGAGTTTGGTGAAAGAAGGCTGGGAGAAAGCTCCCAGTAAACCTCCCCAGGATGTATTTAGCTACATGCTGGCCTTTAGAAACCAAACTAGGCGATTCAGACAACTCGCTGAGGCGAATCTGGAAGCCAGCTAGGAGGAGATGAAACGGTGGTATGATCAGAATGCCACTCTGATCGAGTTTCAGCCTGGGCAGAAAGTGTGGGTCATGGCCCCCGTGGAGCCTTGCGCGCTCCAGGATAAGTGGACCAGACCATTTGAGGTGGTGGAGCGCAAGAGTAACGTCACCTACCTGGTGGACTTGCGATCTCCCAGGAACCCTTTGCGGGTCCTACATGTCGACCGCCTAAAGCCCCATTTTGAGAGGTCCGAAGTGGCCATGCTCCTAGCAACAGATGATGGAATGGAAGAGGAGACAGAACCTCTTCCTGACCTCCTGTCTGCAACAGAGCAAGATGGGTCAGTGGAGGGTGTGAACCTCTCTAACTCCCTTACACCTGAGCAGCAGGAAGACTGTCACCAACTGTTGGGACAGTTTCCTGACCTGTTTTCCCTGACTCCTAGTGTCACTGATTAGTGCGTCCATGATGTGGACACTGGGGACAGTCCTCCTGTCAAGCACAAGGCTTACAGAGTGACTGACATGGTGAGAGCTTGCATCAAGTAGGAGGTCTCCAAAATGTTTGCATTGAGGGTGATTGAGTCCTCTCACAGCCCTTAGGCCAGCCCAGTGGTCTTGGTCCCAAAGGCTGCCGCGCCTGGTGCCACACCAGAACTCCGGTTCTGTGTGGACTACCGAGGACTCAATTCAGTCACCAGGACTGAAACGCACCCCATCCCCAGAGCTGATGAGCTCATTGATCGGATAGGGGCTGCCCGGTACCTCAGCACGTTTGACTTAACATCTGGGTACTGGCAGATCACCTTGACTGATGGGGCCAAAGAGAGGTCAGCATTCTCCACACCAGATGGGCACTACCAATTCCGGGTTATGCCCTTTGGGATGAAGAATGCCCCTGCCACCTTTCAGAGGTTGGTCAACTAGGTGTTGGTTTGACTGGAAGATTTCAGTGCCGCCTACCTGGATGACATCGCAGTGTTCAGCACCAGTTGGGAAGAACATCTGCGCCACCTCTGGGAAGTGTTGATGGCGCTGCGGAGGGCAGGCCTCACGATCAAGGCGAGTAAGTGCCAGATCAGGCAGGGTTCCGTGGTGTACTTGGGACACCAGGTTGGGAGCGGCCAGGTGGCGCCCCTACAGTCCAAGATTGATACCATTCTGGCTTGGGAACCCCCCAAGACCCAGACAGAGGTGAGAGCCTTTCTAGGACTCACCGGGTATTGCAGGAGATTTGTCAAGGGGTATGGCAGCATCGTTGCACCCTTGACAGAGCTGACTTCCAGGAAGCAGCCCAAGAGAGTGATTTGGACTGACACCTGTCAGAGAGCTTTTGACGCCTTGAAGACTGCCATGTGCAAGGCCCCCGTGCTTCAGGCGCCCAACTTCTCAAAAGAATTTGTTGTTCAAACAGACGCTTCAGAGCATGGTGTAGGGGCTGTTCTGGCACAGTTAAATGAGGAGGGCCTAGACCAACCTGTAGCCTTCATCAGTAGGAGGTTACTTCCACGGGAACAGAGGTGGAGTGCTATTGAGCGTGAGGCATTTGCTGTGGTCTGGGCGCTGAAGAAGTTGAGATCATACCTGTTTGGGACTCACTTCCGGGTTCAGACAGACCACAGGCCCCTCAGATGGTTGATGCAGATGAGGGGTGAGAATCCAAAACTGTTGAGGTGGTCCATTTCTCTACAGGGGATGGACTTCACGGTGGAACACCGCCCTGGTACAGAACACGCCAATGCTGATGGTCTGTCCAGATTCTTCCGCCTTAGTGATGAGAACTCCCTAGAGGTAGGATAGTTCTCCCCACATTTCAGCTAGAGGGGACACGTGTTAGACCTGGCATCCTTGGCATGGGTCTCCCTTCCATTTTTTCACTGTGCCTCCTCTGTTGTTGACATGTTTTTGCTGGTTTAGATGCTTTGGGCACTTTGCCACTGCTATTCAGTGCCAAAGTGCAAGTGCTCCCTATGGTAAATTAATGTGTGGATTAGTGACTCCATGTTTGGCCTATTTGATTCACTGTCAGACCCTAGTACAGTGCACTGTTTGTGCCCAGGGCCTGTGAATCAAATGCTGCTGGTGGGCTTGCAGCACTGGTTGTGCCACCCACAGGAGCAGCTTGTAAAGTGTGTCTCAGGCCCGCCATTGCAGAGCCTGTGAGCAGTCTGGTACTGCCATGTCGACTTGGTAAGTGCACCCACTTACCAGTCCCCAAACCTTCCCTTTCCTGCATATTAGTCACCCCTAAGGTAGGCCCTAGGGCAGGGTGCATTGTATGTGTAAGGTAGGACATGCCCTGGTGTGTGTGGCATGTCCTGATAGTGAATTACAGCCAATTTCGTTTTTCACTATTGCAAGGCTACCTGTCCCCATAGGCCAGAATGGGCAGTTTGATTATAACATCTTATAATCCTAACTGACCCAGGGAACATGGTAGAAAAACGAATTCAGTATGCCTGAACTCAGAATGATAAAATACATCTTTTAGTGAAGTTGGTTTTAACATTCTGTGTTTGAAAATACCACTTTTAGAAAGTAGGTATTTTCTTGCCTAACCATCTAGCCTGCCTCTGCTAGCTTGTGTATTGTATGTCTGGGTTTGTGAGTGACAGGGGCTGGGGGGCTCCAGGAGACAGGGTGAGTCAGCACAGGGCTGAATAGACCTATCTGCATGTAGATTGGTGGGAGGAGTAGCACCTGGGCCTGAATAGGGCTGTGCCTGCCTTCCACAATGCTGGCTCCACCTCCTGGGGTGCGTCTGATGTCCCTGGCCCACATTGACAAAGGAAGAAGGTGTGCACTGGCAGAATGCTCCCAGAAATGGTTTGGACTAGGTACAGGACACTCTGCCTTCAGAGGACAAAGGATTTGCTAGTATAAATATTGGGACCCAGACCCCAAGACTTTAGATCACTTCTGGGAAACAAGAAGAACCTTTGCTAAGGAGAGGAACCAGAGAAACTGAAGGAGGAGACTATCCCTATGTTGTGTGCTGTTTGAGGGATTGCCCTGCAGTGGTTGCCTGATTGCCAAAGAAAGGAGTAAGGAACTTTGTGACTACTTTCATCATCTTGCAGAAAATCTCCAAGGGCTTGAAGATTGAGCTTGCCTCCTGCTGAAGTCTCAGGGATACAAGACTTCATCAACCAGCTCCCCTGAATTCCCTTGCTGGGAATTTGAAGTGCCTACTGTTGTGTTGGGCCTTCTGAGAGACTGTGTGTCGCTGGGAGCTGGAAGCGCGACTCACGAGGAAGAAGTGTGTCGCCGCCGCAGCAGCTGTCGTGGCATCGCCGAGAAAGCGTGCCGCCCCTGCCGCTGTCGCCATCGCCTCACCGAAGCGTCTCGCATCACCGGAGATGAGTGTCGCAGCAGACGCCGTCGCATCATCGGAGAAGTGCATCGCAGGGTCTGTTGCGGCTCAGAAGATTCACCGAGTTGCTGCACGGCCGTCAGGCGTGCACGCATCGCCCCCTTCGTTGTCGCATCAAGAAGAAGACGCCATTTTGTTTCATTGTACCGGGTCGTCATCGCATCGAGGCGCTGCTGGTCGCATCGCCACAGAAGCGCAGTAAGAAACCGACGCATCACCTCCCCACGCAGTGAAGAACCGACGCATCACCTCCTCTCTGGTAAGGAACCGACGCATCACCGTCCACTACGCAGCAGTAGGGAACCGACGCATCACCTTCCCCGGAGCAAGGAACCGACGCATCACCGTTCTTGCATGTAAGGAACTGACGCATCACCTTCCCTGCAACTCTTTTGTTTGTATCGCGTTACGCATCCAAAGGTACATTGAACGTAGAGTGTCGCATTTACCACCTGCATTTGAACTGAACTATTTTCTACCATTGACAGTCATATTTTTCATAGTGTATTGTGGATTTTTGTCGTTTTGGGTCTTGTGTTAAGTCTATATAAAAATACTTATTTTTATAATACAACCTGTGTGGTGTCCATCTGTAGTGTTGTCACTGTGTTACTGTATGTGTTCACAAATGCTTTACACACTGCCTCTGAGATAAGCCTGCCTGCTCGTGCCAAGCTACCAAGGGGGTAATCAGGGGTTATTTTAGTAGTGTATCCCCCTTACCCTGACTAGAAGCAAGAGTCCCTATTTGGACAAGGTACCTACCTCTGCCAACTAGAGACCCCCAGTTCTAACAGCCCTACTCGCACCTTATCAGAGACATCTGAAGTGGAAAGGGAAAGTCCCACTCAGCTGAGCAGATATACTCTGTGTATTGGCTGAAGGTTTAGCAAGCTTGTAAGGATAGAAGGTTCCCACATTGTGCAAAACCCTTAGTTATTCTTCTCCTTTTGAGAATGCCTGACAACGCGAGTGGTTCGGGCTCAGGGGAAGACGAAGCTGCAAACACTTTTAACATCACAGAAAACTGCAGACAGCGGTTACTATGAAATTGTTAGAACACGGTGTACCAGCAACTGGGGCTGTGTTACCTTCGTGATCGAGGCACACGAGGTGTTGGAATCAGAGGTATTCTATTCCTGGGTTCAGTTCCCACCTGCAGATCCGGTGACTAAATTGTTCCACACATACATTGTAGCAGAACCACTGGAAGAATACATTCCATACAAAGACATTGAAGTCCTGTTAACTTACCAGCAGCATAAAAGTTGGTTTAAAGGTGCCCTCCCACATATAGCATCTGTCATGAGACTCAGTCTGTTCAGCATAGAAGGAGCGACCTGGCTGGTCTTAGCGACATACACTCCACATCCCAAGATAGATACACTACCGGTGGATGAAGTATGTAAAATATACAAAGACATAGTCAGGCGATACAGACACATTGTGCAGTTCGTCATGCGAACATTAACAGTCCAACTTGCGAGAAATGCTGCAGGTGGTACACATCAGAGCACACCTCCAATTAACCCACAGACACTGAAATCAGTAATAGGGACAATTCCTTTCAAACGGGAGCAAATTCCGTTCTGGATAGCACATAAAATTGCACAGCTGGAAGCAGTATTTCCCCATACGGGTGTGCAGGAAAAACATAGAATGCTAACCATTTGCTTGCCAATGGGGATGGTTCCCTCAATCGAGGATTGTACCACTTGAGGAACAATCTTTGCTGCCATTTACATCAGAATACACAGTACTCCTTCCTTAGCAGTAGTTCCAGAAGTATTGAAACAAATACAGAATGAGTACCTGCCCTAGACTTGGGAATGAAATTGTTGGGTGATTTTGCCCAAGTCTCTGCAATAATGCTGAGCAACATAAAGAGGGAGGCAGCAGCAGTGGCCATACACAGCCGCCTAAGAGAAATAGCACCTAGAAATAGGGAGCGAGACTTACCAAAAAGTATCGAAGAATCTTATGCTGAATTAGGTAGAGATAATTTGGGAACCAGAGCAGGGAAGCCGCAAATGGCGGGTAGTCTCAACAAAGACAACTCAAAGCATGCACCCACTTCTTCTATAAAGAAATGGGAAAACAAACATTTTAAAAATCATAATTCAGAAAATAATTCACGATCAAGGGGTGGGTCTCCCCAAACGGGAGTCCTCTGAAAAGAGGTACAACCTTGGGAATCGTGATAACATTAAAAAACCTGATAGGTATCAGGACACTGATACACGGTCCTTTCGTTCCTTCCAGGGTTCATCAAACATCGGAGAGGGACGGGCGATCAGAACAAAAGCAAAAAGATCGACCAAAGACAAAAAGGGAAACACATTGCACTTACATTATTAAACAGGAAGAGCAACATAAAGCAATACCTCAATTCAAAAAGAAAAAAGTAGCTGGTTTAAAAATTAGAAATGCCCAGGTCACTGAGGGCTCAGCTTCTGAACGGGGAATGGGATCTGACGATGCTAGACAGTGTGGCAGAAGTAAACAATAGCTCGCCAGAACCTGAAGGATTTTCTGGTGACAGCAGTATTGAATGAAGATATCATGGTGGAAACACCTGATAGCAGAGTTAGTGTCCCGCATAGACTGTATGAAATTACACTTCAAATAGAGGGGGACATCTCAAGAAAGGTTAAAGGTCTCTTTTGGGAGAACTTACCATATGAATATGACATACTGCTAGCAGAAAGAGATTGGCCGCCTGAATTTGTGATGGAGTGCCCAAAAGGTGAAAGCGCCATTTTGCCTGATTTCTCCGACCTCGTTCCAGAATCTTTAAAACATTCATATGCGCAGGAGTGGTGCTAGCTCTAGCTCTGGCATTATACCGCAACCATGTAGGGTGGGACGTGGAGTCTACACACCACGAAATCCCATTAAAATCTACTCCAAATGCACAGAGACAGTACCCTATAAAAAACTATGCAAAAAGACAGGTCAAAGAAATCTTAGACCAACTCGAATACCCAGGTGTACTTGAAACTTGCACCTCCCTGATGAATAATCCTTTGTTTCCAGTAATGAAACCCAACAACACATATTGTCCAGTTTTAGATTACCGACATTTAAACACATGCACAGGAACATTTGCAGTTCAAAATGCACACAGTGTCGCATTAAGGAATAACATTGTGCGGAAGAAATACAAAACGACATTAGATATCTCGAATGGATTATTCTGCCAAAATATTGCTCCAGAAAGCAGATATTTGACAGCATTTTCTGCGATCGGCACTCAGCGAACTTTTTGTCGTTTGCCTCAAGGGTATAAGAACAGCCTGGGGCTATTCTCAGCAACAGTGTCAGAAATATAACAAACATGCGATGAGGAGGCTGTGTCCTATGTAGATGACAGCTATCTGACGGACGATGAATTACTTGAACACTTGAGCAGGGTGAACAACATAATTGTGGGATTCGACAATTTGGGCTACAAATTTAATTTCAAGAAATCTAAAATTGCCCATCTCAATGTCCTGTTTTTGGGATATGAGCTATCAAGTGAAGGGAAGAGCCTGGCAGCCGACTTTCTAGAAAAATGCGTGCTGCTCCAAACTCCTAAGACTCTCAAAGGTTTGCAACCCATTTTAGGATTTCTAAATTTTGGAAGAATATACATTCTAGATTACGCAGAAAGAGTAAAGCCTTTCTACAGCTTAATCAGTGGACACAGCAACACACAGATACACTCCGTTCAGTTCAGGCTGACATGAGAGCATCTAAACACTTCAAACTTGGTGATCCGGGTCGCCCCTAGATTATCAGGATATACTTAGCTAGTATTCAATGAAGGTGAGACAGTTCCAATTGCATACAAATCACATTTATACACATATGTTGAAATGCGATTTGCAGTCACAGAAAAAATATTGACCGCGTTACAGACTGCTGTAGTGAGAGAAAGAGCACTGGTACAGGGGAAACGCATTATCGTTGTTACCCCGGTACCAACTTTAGAAGCTGTTACCAAAGCAAGCATTCCAAATGCAAAAGCACTACATCCGCGATGGATACAATGGGCTAATTCTCTCACTGCAGCAGATGTAGATTACAGATATGATTCTACATTAAAAACGCAAGCATTAAATGTAAGTCCGTTTTTATATAGCGCAGCTACTCACCCTTACGGGTCTCAAGGCGCTGGGGGCCGGAGTGGAAATTAAGTGAGCTATTGCCCAGAGTCACATGGTGCTGAGCTGAGCTGCCGCCGGAGATCGAACCATGAACCCTGTGCTCCGAAATCAGCTGCCCTGTTCGCTGCACCACACCTGCTGTAAGAACAAGAATACCATCTCCCAAATGAAATCTTGCCTCTAGAGAAATATGAATACATCAGTATAGCACTGTGTGCGCTATAGTGAAAAGATGTATGCCAGATGGTAAGTTCCAGCCCAGCACTATGACAACACAATCTCTAGGAGATTGTACAGCACAGTTGGCAGAGTGGAAAGCCATGATATTGGCACTACAGTATATGGATCGGGAATTCCCCACACTGATAGTGTGCGATTCGTTTTACTGTGTGCAGTCTTACAATGAATATCTTCATTACTGGGGCCAGAATGGGTTTAGAGATTCCAAGGGTTGCACAATTAAAAATAAATTGTTATGGGAACAACGGGCTCAAGTTATTCAAACCTTGAGTCCCCAGCATGATGGAATACACGTTGAAGGGAATTCACTGGCTGATGAAGCTGCCAAGGCGACAGTGGGAACTGCTGCCGTTGCTACAATCACTCGTTCTAGCACGAGGATAGACGGAGACATACTGATAGCTGTCAACGCCTCAAAGAACGGCTCTGCTATTCCAAAGGGCTTTACACTCAAATATTCCTATAAATTAGATGCGCAAAACACACCGTATGCTCAAATTCCAGGAGTGGGGGATAGAGTTATACCAAACACAGATCGCAGATTAGGTTTAATTCTAGCTGCCCACGAGGGTCCGGGCTCTGCACACGCAGGAGTCACTGCTACAGTTTTGTTACTAAAGCGGCGGTTCTGGTGGCCAAGTTTGTCTAAACAAACAAAGGCTTAAGTCTTAAAGTGCAACATCTGTCAGCAGATGGAAGGTTCCACCATAGCAGGGCCACCACAAACACCATTACTTACTTCAGATAGACCTCTTGCATGTGTCTATTTGCATCACTGCGGCCCCTTAAATTCGGACGGGGCTTACAAGTACATGTTGGTGGCAGTGTATTCATGCTCTAGATTTCTATGGGTTTAGCCTCAGCGCTCGGCTGACGCTCGAACTGTTATAAAGGATTTGCGAGTCGCATAGGGACATACGCAATTGGCACATTACATTATGACCGTGACCCTGCCTTTTGCTCTCAGGCTTACAAGGAAGCCATGGAAAGTATGGGCATTGCATTGCGGTACTCCTCCCCCTACCATCCCAAGGGAAATTCAGTGGTGGAGAGGAAAAACCGGGACCTAAAGCAATCCTTAACAGCAAGGGTATTAGGTGCGGGCGGTAGTTGGGTCAATAGCCTCTATGGGGTCCAGAGGGCATTGAATAATATGCCAAGAAAATTCTTGGGAGGACGTAACCCTTTGAGATCCTGTTTGGGACAAGAATGTGGGTACCTGACCTCGATTGTGCCAGCACAGTGACGGATGTAAAACCATTTGAATTGAATGATCGTTTGGCTGTTTTACAGGAACTCAATGAATTCCGGGCATTACAAAGCAACGTCCAAGTAAAACACACCACCACTGGGGAGTGAAAACGGTTCCGGCAAGACCTGTCTGGGTCCCAAAGCTTGGGGACCTGGTCAGAGAAAAGATTGTGGACAAAAAGGAGCTTGGGCCATCCTACAGAACACCTGTACCTGTCCTGGCGGTTCAAGGAACAAGAACAGCTCTCCTTCTATCTCTTGCCGGCCGAAAAGGAAAAGATTTGTCTCCATTGATCTGATCAAACCACAATATGTGGCCGATTCTCAACATCAGGCTGAGTCGAGTCCTGAGTAGCCGCAGATCTCCTCTTGCTACTGTACAGGAAGTTCAGATGGAAAGACTAATAATGTTTCAAGGCTCCTCTGCGCAAGATGCCGGAGTAGCCAATAACAGAGTACGAATTACACCTGATGAAACAGAACAACATCCAAATGAAACTGAAACGCAAATTGCAATTCGGCTCAACAATGAACTTTACATCAATATGCCTTCACAAGAAGCAACTGCCAGTTCTACAAACACTGTTGAGCTCCCAAGGATAGATCGAACTGCTTCTGGCTACTTCATCAATTTCGATGACTTTTCTTCAGATCCAAGTGAAAGTGAGCAAACGACACGCATTTCTAAGAAAGAACAATTTCGACAATTCTATCTCTGGCTGAAAAATACTTACTTTGTGTCCCCCTTGGCTGCATCTTTGGCTTGCATTAGGGATCCTGTTCCTGTTAATTTGGATTGGTATAGTAACCGTCTTTTTCCTACTACTGAATGGACATTACCTCCCACAGCGCTCTGCAGTCCAACCTGTGAACTTGGTCTTGAAACCACATACGTCATCACACTGTGAACAAAGAGACTTGTCCCTAGTGAACATTTCAGCAATTCCAGTACCGGATGGTATAGTTTGGGCTAGGGTTTCATATGATGTATTTGGTTCCACTGATCATTTGAAAATTCGACACGTGTTCAAAATTTCAATGAATGACTTCATTACCCCAAGTACACTCTCTGATGATTGGGACATTGAGATTGTAAATACTATGCTCTCAGATTTGGAACAATCTGCTGCAATTTCTTACAGGGAATTGGATAAAGATACACCTCACTATGATTACATATTTTGTTACCAACATTATGGTCATCACTTTTTGCACAGAGCTAGTCCTCCATGCACTGTAAACACATACCATCAATGGGAACATTGTCCGACACCACTGAAAGGTAGTTCTGCCACTTCGCACAGAAATTTGCATACTTTTCAGGGTTCAATACATCATACTCGATGTCATACCACTACAAGTTAGTACAGACAAATGCGACTGCAAGGAAAATGATGCTGACTAACACAAAGCTCATATATTCAGCACCGTTCATCTCCCAACTGTCTATACAAGGTTTTGACTAATGGAGGGACACGATAGACACAAAATCCATCTGGGGGATGAAAGATTGGCAGGTTCAGGGAACAGAGGCTTTATTTAGAGCTTGCCTCATACCGTTACAGATAATATTCCTGAACAGACCAGTGCAACAAACTACCTGCTACAGCTTTGCAAAAGTTAAAGACCTGAAAACACCACACATCCCCTTACCCATACCTTTTGACGGTATATCGAATAACACACTGATTAGTGAGGAGGCACTGGGTGCAATGCTACAGAATGGTACATACAATTCTTCAGCTCCCAATTGGAAGGGATGGTTGGTTTGGCCTATCGACACAAATAGGTGTCAAGCGAGATTCAAAGGTAACACCAAAGGGTTTAATATCCATAGGCCTGACCCACGCTATGTACACACAGACGATCCAGGGGCAGTGACTTCTTAGAGTGTTGAGAAGTTGTGCCTAGAATGGCTAAAAACCTCAACACTACAACAGGTGAAACAACACTTGTCCCTTCTATGAGACAACATGGATCTTAGGGATTTCTTGTTAGGTCCCAAGTAACCGCGTAGGAAACACTTCTTGTATGCCAACTACAATAAACTATGGACTCGCTGAGCAGACTGAAAGCCATATTGTTTCAACAAAATGTGACCTTAACTTCAGCCCGAGAGACTTTTGATCTCTAGGTTGCAAGGTCTTTAACAGAGATACAGGCCCTGGTCCGTACGAACTTCCCGATCCATTTCGCAGAAATGGTTCATCGTATCTTTAACATGTCTGATACGAGTGGGTTTGTACACATATTTAAGTGACTTGGATCAGGTCTCTTAACCACCTTTCAGACCATCTTCAGAGCAATTCCAGTGTTTTTGGAGGGCTTCCTCTGGTCCTGCTTTCAGTAGCGGGCACCCTGATTTTAATACTCTTGCTTCACAATGGACGTCGCAATCCCTCACGAAATGGAGTACACTGCTGGAACGACGTTGTTGTGAGCGCATCGTGTTCTATCTGACTACACCTCAGCTTCGAGAACCAAGTGAGCATTGGTTCCTGTCTCTCAGACTGGTCTGGCTAGATTGTCTCCTGCCTGTGTTCCGTTGCCTCTTCTGCGGATTCGGCTGCGTGTTGGTCCTGTGTCTGACACTTCCATTGGTTGCGCTGCCGGACATAGAAGTGCTATTGGCGCCTTTGCAGGCCCACACATGCAGTTGTCCACAGCGTATTCCCATGTTGATGACAGCATTTCTAGAGCCTGTAATGGATGCTTCCGCTCCTGTTGGAAGGAATATCGGCTCAACTCCAGAAATACAGGCATCGGCATCAGGCGTGCAGGCATCTAACTCTTCCCCCGCAGCTGCCGTGGGAACCAGAGATGACCACCTTTGCTCATTGGATATGATACTGGAAGTTCTTGAGGGACTGCCATCTTTGGATACGATGTGCAGCGATGTTGAGTCTTCATCGCAGGATTCTTAAAACAATCTGGCCTCTCCTGTGCTGGGAACCGTTTGGCTATTTTTAAACATTTACCAAATTGAAGGTCGAGTGTGACTCTGTTTTATTCTCTTCTCTGCTCTAACTGAGCTTAATGGCTTTCAAGGTGCTCAGTGCAATAATCACAATATATACAAGTTTGGAGGACCTTTTTGAATGCTTTTTAAGGGAAAAATTACTTTTTATTATGCACATTTTGTCACGCTTCTAAGTACCTTTTAGTATGTTTTACTGTAAAGGATTTTATGTCTTTCATAAGTGTTAGCTTTATCATTACCTAGCTGACCTTTTGATGAGGAGTAGGTGTCATGTGATGGTGAGGGCGCGCAGCGGACTAGAGTAAGCCCGGCTGGCGCGTCCTACGTTTATATTGTTGTTGCCTCGATACTTCATGTGACCTCCTTGTGTTTTTATCTTGCTGCCACGTTTATGCGACCCTCATGCTCCTATTTCTTAATCGACGTTTTTAGGTGCTTTTAACCTTTTAAGCATTTTAATAACTATTTTTTTGTTTGTATTATAAGTATTCCTACGTTACCTGCACTCGCGCACTTTCACCCGCTCCTTCTGGTGTTGTGGTCTGACCCTGTTCCGCCGCGGCTGATGTGCCGTTTGTGCGGAGGGCGGATACTCCACTCCGGGGCTTGACTGCTCCCTTCCCTGTTGCCTGGATTCACTTCCGGTGTGGACGTGCTCCACTCGTCCACCGGAGATACTATTTAGGGGACAGATGGTGAGGGCGCGCAGCGAACTAGAGTAAGCCCGGCTGGCGCGTCCTACGTTTATATTGTTGTTGCCTCGATACTTCATGTGACCTCCTTGTGTTTTTATCTTGCTGCCACGTTTATGCGACCCTCATGCTCCTATTTCTTAATCGACGTTTTTAGGTGCTTTTAACCTTTTAAGCATTTTAATAACTATTTTTTGTTTGTATTATAAGTATTCCTACGTTACCTGCACTCGCGCACTTTCACCCGCTCCTTCTGGTGTTGTGGTCTGACCCTGTTCCGCCGCGGCTGATGTGCCGTTTGTGCGGAGGGCGGATACTCCACTCCGGGGCTTGACTGCTCCCTTCCCTGTTGCCTGGATTCACTTCCGGTGTGGACGTGCTCCACTCGTCCACCGGAGATACTATTTAGGGGATAGATGGTGAGGGCGCGCAGCGGACTAGAGTAAGCCCGGCTGGCGCGTCCTACGTTTATATTGTTGTTGCCTCGATACTTCATGTGACCTCCTTGTGTTTTTATCTTGCTGCCACGTTTATGCGACCCTCATGCTCCTATTTCTTAATCGACGTTTTTAGGTGCTTTTAACCTTTTAAGCATTTTAATAACTATTTTTTTGTTTGTATTATAAGTATTCCTACGTTACCTGCACTCGCACACTTTCACCCGCTCCTTCTGGTGTTGTGGTCTGAACCTGTTCCGCCGCGGCTGATGTGCCGTATGTGCGGAGGGCGGATACTCCACTCCGGGGCTTGACTGCTCCCTTCCCTGTTGCCTGGATTCACTTCCGGTGTGGACGTGCTCCACTCGTCCACCGGAGATACTATTTAGGGGACAGATGGTGAGGGCGCGCAGCGGACGCACGCAGCGGGCGCGCCGCTGGCGCGCCAAAGGCGCGCCTAAGGCAAGCCCGTCTGCGCCCGTCCGCGCCTGCTCCGGGCCTGGGGCCAGAGCCCCTGGCCATTCCGCCACCCAAGCTCATACCTATACCCCTAAGGAGCTACTTTGCCTTAATTCGCCCATGCCATCATGCCGCCGACTCAAGCCGGATGAGGGTGATGTTGCATGCCCTTGCGGCTTTCTGCTCCCACAATCTTTGAACACTAACGCTTTCCAGCCTTTTAAACAACCCTTGAATCATAGCCCCCTCCTTGGCACAGAGACTGCTAAATTGAAGGGCGGACTTGTAAATGTCAGATCTCTGGCCAAACATAAACACGAAATAGCACTCATGATTCTAGCTGACGGTATAGACATACTTTTTATGACTGAAACCTGGGCAGATGCTTCCTCTGACCCCGATATCATCTCCGCTACCCCAGCGGGTTACCGGGCATTCAGGGTTGATAGATCTGTTAAACGAGGCGGCGGACTGGCTATTATTTTGAGAGAACATTTTCCTATTACTTTTCAGTCCGCTTCCACGCCTGTATTCGAAGCCCTTCATTTTATGATTGAACTTGGTCCCAGGCAGACTTTTAAAGGAATTTTATTGTATCGGCCCCCAACTCTAGAAGTACTTTTTATCTAATTTAGACAGTCTTCTAGAATCTACCCTTATTAATGACGATTTTACCATCCTTGGAGACTTTAATTTTTATCTAGAAGATAAGGAAAATAGTGAGACAGATGCGTTGCTACATACCCTGGGGTCGGTCGGTCTCAGTCAATTGGTTCAGACCCCCACTCATGAGGCCGGCCATACTCTAGATGGCATTTTTACCTCGGTTCAGGGTCTTTCTTGTATAGAAACCCTGCCCTTGGTTTGGTCAGATCACTCACTTATAAAATTCGACCTACCAATAATGTTGTTTGGTCCTACGCAGGCCTATAAGATCCCTTCTAAGACCAAAAGGGACTGGGGTAATTTGGATAAATCCCTCCTTCGTACAATACTAGAGAGGACGCACCCCCAGGTAGGTGGGCCCTCAGACGAATCGGCCCCCAATTACACAGATTGGTTAAATACGGCGTTTTTAGCCGCAGTGCCCACCAAAAGCACTGCTGGTAATAGGAGAACCCCTTCAGCCCCTTGGTTCTCAGATGCCTTACGGGCAGAAAAACAAAAATGTCGCCGGCTGGAAAGACGCTGGCGCGTTAAGTATGATTCATCCGAGAGGGAAACATATAAATTAGCTTTAAGAGAATATAAAAATCTTCTTACATTGGAAAAGAGAGAATATTTTACTAGAGTAATCTCGGAGGCAAAACATTCCTCTAAAGCTCTCTTTACAGCAGTGAACAAACTTACCACCCCTCATAGTACAGGGCCAGAAAATAGTCAAGAGTCCTGTGATGCCATTGCTTCTGCCTTCAAAACTAAAGTTTTGGACATCTTTAAAAATTTTGAGGATACATTAGCTCATGCCACCACCCTGCCGCTTTCACCGATCTCTCAGGGTACAAACACCCTGCTCAGTTTTACACCAGTATCATTGGATACAGTGGCAAAACACATTCTGGAGGCTAAATCGGGCTCCCCAGAGGACCCTTGCCCACCTGAGCTGCTGAAAGAAGTCTCTGATTTGGTAAGCCCGGTGTTAACAGATATTTTCAACTCCATGTTCTCCTCTGGCAATTTCCCAGCAATTTGGAAGGATACGTCTATCCTCCCATTGCTGAAAAAACCAACTTTGGATGCAGCTGATCCCAAAAACTATCGCCCCATAGCCCGCTTGCCGCTGCCTGCGAAGATAGTTGACAAAATTATGAATATCCAACTTTCCCAGTTTATTGGTGAACATGATCTGTTGGACCATTCTCAGTTCGGTTTCCATCGGGAACACAGTACCGAAACGGCACTCATTAAAGCCACGGAGGAAATAAGAGCGGTGATGGATGGGGGAGGGTCAGCGGCCCTGATACTCCTCGATCTATCAGCCGCATTTGATACGGTTGATCATCTCCTCCTACAACAACGGCTGAAGATTCTGGGAGTTGGGGGTTCAGCACTGGCACTGGTGTCCTCCTTTCTTAAGGACAGAAAACTGGTAGTGTCGATCGATGGATACCAGTCTGAGCCATATTTCCTCCCTTGTGGAGTGCCCCAGGGCTCCTCCTTGAGCCCCACCCTTTTAATATATACGTCTCTGAACTAGCTCCACTTATCCGGATTTTTGGCTTTAGCCTCACTCGTATGCAGATGATTCCCAGATTGTAGTAGCAGCATATAAAAATCAGTCCTCGCCTGCTCTGCAATTTAAGAACTGCATGGGTGTCATCACTAATTGGATGAGCACACACTGCCTTAAACTCAATTCGGGAAAAACTGAAGTTTTGACTTTTGGGAATCTGCATCCTAGCTGGGGCAGTGTGTGGTGGCCCGTTGATATGGGTGATCCACCGGAACCAGCAATTAAAGTGAAGAACCTGGGAGTATGGGTGGATAGTAAACTTTCTTTTGTTCAACACACTAATGCTGTGGTTTCCTCCGCCCACTTCCTTATTAAGAAACTCAGGAAGATTCTCCCTTATCTTCCGGAGGACACGAAAAGAACTGTAGTCACTTCATTAATCCAGTCTAAATTGGATTATTGTAATGGACTGTTTATAAACGTCCAGAAGCACTGCCTGAAAAGATTACAGAGCGTGCAAAATTCAGCCGCTCGACTTCTGTCAAACACCCCTTGGTTCAAATCAGTATCTGGTGAGATCCGTAATTTGCATTGGCTCCCTGTAGCGCAGCGAATAAAATTCAAGGCTCTTAGCCTGGTGTTCAGGGCCCTGAATCATACAGGGCCAGCCTTTTTGCAAAATCTTCTTGTTTGGTATGAACCAACTAGACACCTTCGTTCATCTGGTGCTAAACTCTTGAGAGTGCCCAGAATTCGCACCTTACTCTGGGGTGGTCGCAGCTTTCATTACTGCGCTGCCAAACTCTGGAATTCCCTACCGATTGATTTGAGAAATGCATCATCTCTTGTCTCTTTCAGAAAGGAACTAAAAACCTGGCTCTTCTGTAACTAGAGACTCATCAGTGGCTTACTTTGTCCGCAGCGCCAAGACACCTCCGGGTATTTGTGCGCTTTACAAGTCTTGATAACATAACATAACATAACATAACATGTCCTTTAGGATAGCCGTGTAATGCATACTCCATTTTACATACAAAATCCCATCCACACAACTATAACGATTCTAAACAGGTGCCCTTTTACCTAATAGCTTGCTCCTGTCTCTTCAACACCAGGCTCTTAGGGCCATATGTAGGTGGGCTAATACCGGTCGGTAACGGCCGAAAATCGGTAAATTTCCCGTTACCGACCAGTATTTAGCCCTTTGCGATGTAGGAGGCCGGATTTAAGGAGTCGGTAATTTACCGATTCGTTATTTTAAGGAATCGGTAAATTACTGATTCCTTAAATCCTATGTAGGGAGCACTCAAGTGAGTGCATTTTTGGTTTAAGGATTGGTTATTTACCACCAACTACAAGTTGGTGGTAAATACCGAATACCTTTTAAAAAGCAATTTTGTGCTTTTTTAACAGTGCCATGTGGCAGACATACATGCCCTCAAGGCATGTATGTGCGCCACATGTGCACACATGCACGATTCAGGGGTGCAACAGGGTGTCAATTTGACACCCTGCCACCCTTGAATATGCTCCCCCTATTACCGATTCGGTATTTACCGAATCGGTAATAGTGAATGGCTTCCCATTCATTCTTATGGGCCTCCAGGCCCATAGGAATGAATGGGAAGGTATTCCTTATTACCGATTCGGTAAATACCAAATAGGTAATAACGAATATTATCGAATCAGTAAAATTTACCGAATGTTTACCTACATTCTATTTACCGATTCTTAAATACCGAATCGGTAAATTCGGTATTTAGGAATCGGTAAATAGAAATTACCTACATATGGCCCTTAGTCTTCTACCAGAATCCCTGTACCTGATGTACATAAACATGTCCCCAGGCACAGCAGATTTATTGTGTATAAGGGTGACCACTTTTTTTCGTCCTTGGCCAACAGCCAGCTGTGCATGATCACACTTGTTTAGAAAAGCATCGGTGATTGTTTTCAAAACATTTATGATTGTTTTCAAAACATCCAAGGTTGTTTTAAAAACATATCGATTCTAGAAAAAACCCTGGAGTGACCACTTCAGTATAAAAGACCCTCACTCCTCCCTACAAATTAAAGGATAATTCCTTCCAAGCAGAGAAGAGGGTCCTGCATGCCGAATCTACGACACACAACGGTCTGACATCCCTTGCGGGTTGGCATCCTCGTCGCAGAGACGGGGTCCCTCGTTCTAAACCATCAGTTGAGGGGCTGGTTCAACCCTGGAAGTTTCTTGGCTACAGATACACATATCTATGCACATATACACCTACACATCCAGGTCAGGCTAGGTACATTTTGGCAAATGACTTAGGGCCTGCATTTTAGGAATACACAAGTGCCACTGTTTTTATCTGAACTGTTTCTGTTCAACTTATTAGCACTATGGAAGAAATGTATCTGCTATTCACTATATTGGTACTAGTAATCTCTTCCGTATGCTTCTGTCTCCCGATTGTCGCAGCACATATGTTTTACAAAAGGCTGTCGCTGGACCAATAAATACTTATTGAAACATCCTAATCGCCATCCTGTGTATTTTCTGAGAGAAAGCAAGCACGAGTGTCTGAGCGAAACGTACTGTACTGTTTTCCACGATCCCTGAGGAATCAGGGTTGTCATGTTCAGTGGTTGCCAGAAACTACCTACACCACTGTAGAATACAGGGGGGTGGTAGTGGCACTGTAGAGCTAGCTGGTCTAATGGCTGACATATCCTGTGGGGGTGTCCAAAAGAGGTTGGGACACCAAGCCCTCAGTTTAGGTCATCCAAAGCGCGCAGGTCCTGGGGGACTCCTAGGAACTACACGACAATATCTTATGGGGGTCCCTGGGAACCCAATGCCAACCTCGCAAGGGAAGCCCTTGAGAGGTGTACGGTCTGAGTGCCACTTTTATGTGGCACACAGTCAGCACACCACTGACAGCTTCATTGCCTGTGTGCTCACGTCTTTTATAACATTCAGGGTCACAGGCAAAGTGTTTCCTCATTTGCAGGAGGCTGAAGGAATGATCTCTAGTGATTAAGCTAGTGCAAACTTTCCACCAGCTAAATCCTTTTATTTAGAAGTAGTCTCACAAGCATCTGCCACCCATTGTATACAACCAAAGTCCTCTGGGGGATCAATATGCAAACACATAAGCCTGTTTTGCCCCTAGCGCACTTACTGTATTAAAGCTCGTGAACATTTCCATGACTAGAAGAGAAATCTGCGGTGGTTTCACAGCTGCATTCTAAGTATGGCCTGCACTACTGGCAGGAGACAGCATATGTGTCTTGGGAGGAAAGGCTACCTCTGCATCACTGCAATCTACCATAACTAGCAGGATTTGCATGCAAAGCTCCCTATTAGAAAGTAGCAACTAGAAGTCAGATACAATGCAGCATTCTGCTTTGGTTTGCTGAGTTGGTTTATAGTGGGTACTATTCCTCAAAAATACAGCTCCCTGGGTGCATACTGCTTGCTTGTTTGTTTGCTGGTTACCGCTCACTTCTCTCTCGCTTTTCATTCTGTGGTTATTCTGCTAATGTGTTTCAATACAGGAGCGACATAAAATATTTACGCACTGCAGAGCACTGGTTCTTCTTCGCTGGAGTTATACAGCAATTATGATGTAGATACAAAACAATGTAGCCAGAAAAACAGGATACTTAGTTCAGGTTTTCATGTATTTTTAACAATGACAAGGGTGTCAAGGACACGTCATATAATCTTGAGGCAACAATGGGTCTCATTGGTATCATTTAACGAGATAATTTATGTATAAGAGGGACTAAATAGGCCAAGAGCCTAAGAGCATATCAAATGATTCACACAGCAACACCTTACATGAGGATAAGATTATTTATCTTTGCAGATATTAGACATCAAAGGCAAGGGTTCAATTATAAAATTCCACACAATGCAATGTGTCCCCAGTGCCAAAGCCAAACAAGTACAATGATTCAAACTTACAAGTTTGTGTGGATTTGTAATTGAACATTTGTGTTTATTGTCTAATGTCTGCAAAGTTAAATATTGTTATTCTCAAGTACGGTGTTGCTGTGTGAATCATTTGATATTGTATTAGGCTTTTCGACTATTTAATCCCTCTACCGGGGTTCCCGTGCGTCTAATGGTTGCTGTTGTAGCCTCATTAGAACATCATATACTAAGCCTTTCAGCAGCAAACAATATAACAAAGAACATAGTCGAAGCATTCTTGATCGAAGCTATATTTTCATTTACTGATAGTCTCTGGTGCCTTTTAAGTAATCTACTAAATTAGTTGATCCCTTAATCCCATTTCTGCTTTATTTCTGTTTCACTTTCTTGGCATGGTTAGCATCCAAACAGCGTCCAGTGTAGCTTTTTGGAGTGTCAGAAATAAAACAGGCATTGGCAAAGCCAATAGGACTTGGCCATCTGGGACCTATTGGCTTTGCCAGCGCCTTTTAGCAATCATGCACAGCATTGGAGAAAAAGCAAAATGCTATTTTATAAGAAATGTTAGGAAAAGACACTATGGGGTTGACTACGATATCGGTGAGTCTGACACTGACAGAACAACGGTGGGTCTGACGTGGCGTCGGTGTCAGAACCACCAACATCTGCCCCTGCGGTCCGCCCGCCGCATTACGATGTGGCGGGCAGAGCCATCAGGCAGAGGGACCATCCGCGGCACTTCCGACAGGCTGAAGGAGCCCGTTGGTGCGTTGGAAAGACACCATAATCCCCTAATGTCTGCGGCTCCGTCATCGGCATTATGATGTCATTTTTCGACAGCCTTTCCATGTCGGCCATTCTGACATGGAAAGGCAGTTGGAAAATGACTTTGGGGGCCCCTAGCAGGGCCTCCTTCCCCCTGGCCCTCCGCTATGGGATCTGGGGGGGCACTTACACATCCCTGCACATTGTGGCAGGGACCGTGTGGTGCCTGCCACGCGATGCAGGGATGTTTACAAACACCTATTTCACTACGGCAGCTTGTGCTGCAGGCCTTTTCCACCCACTGCACAAGCTGCTGTAATGAAATGGATGTTTCTGACTGCATTATGCGTGGTTGCATCCAAACTGCGAGGTCGGAACTGCTGACCTTTGGTCGGGTGGTTCCAGACCGATACGGGGCGTCTGCCCGACATTGTAATCAGCCCCTATGAGGCAATCACCGAAGGTTGCATCATTCCGCTGCCATACACATGTCTGATATATGTGCGCACCCGCGAAATGCCGTTTCATTTCCTTTTTATTTTCAGATACAAAATTACAATTGCCACTCACATCGGTAAATCATTTTTATTTTACTTTTGAGCTTGAAAACACAAAAATAATGAACTGGAGGGGGCAAGGGAGGGGTGGTTGGGAGGGAGAAGGGGAAAGCAACACAGAAGAATGAGAGAAAAACAGGGTTTTGGGTTATACAGCAGCAGGGTGGAAATACGATGGAGTGAAGGACACAGAGCGTGAGCAAGGGGAGAAGCGCATGAGAGAGCAGGTAGCACAAGAGGATGACAGCTATACAGGTTGCGAGGGAGAAGGACAAAAGTAAGAGAATAAAATGGAGCCTGAAGGCAAAGTACACAGGAGAGAAACAAGGAGTGCTGGTGGGGTGGACATTTGGGGGGACGCACACGAGGGAGAGAACTGGAAAACACATGCAATCTTATGGAGTACTTAAAAAGAAAAATGTACTTTCTTAATAGCGAGCAGGGGAATGACACAAGTCAGCCAAATCAAGAGGATGATAAAGAGACTAAGCTCCACATTAGGGACAAACACAATTTTCGCATAACATTGCTTTTTTATGGAAAGCACAGTAATCCCAACATATGGCTAGAATAAGCAGTAAAAGGAGTTTAAAGAATAAATGCCCAGAAGAATGAAGAAAGAATGAAAGAGTTAGCTGGGTAAGATTTAAACACAGCCCTGAAGGTTACATTCAGTACTGGTGAAGGACCTAAAGGCCATATTTACAAAATATAGGGACTGCGATTTCCAAATTGCAACTCTAGCAATGAGGGAATCGCAATTTCTAATGTACGAAAATGTACAAGTCTGAAATATCAATTCCTAGTAGTTCGCAAATTGACCCGTCTCGAGAATATTAATGAAGTAGGTCGCAGTTTGCAACACATTATGAACTACTTCCATCACATGTGATGTCGGTCTGCTGGGTTCAGCAGACCACAGCGTATTTGATATTTTTTTAATAAAGCTTTTTTTTGGGAAAGGCTAAGCCGTTTTCCTTCAAGGAAAACGGGATGCTTTACAAAAATAACATGATACTTTTAAGTTTCATTTATTAAGAGAAGGCAGTGGTCCATAGGACCACTGCCTGCTCTTAAAAAGTATTTTTTCCTACATTCACAAAAGGGAAGGGGTCCCAAGGACACCCCTTCCCATTTGCAAATGGTTACCAACACCTTAGAGCTGTCCATAATTTGGTTCCAAAATATTCATATAAAGCACTGCAATTCAGTATTTGGAAGAGGGACACCTTAAACGTGGCCTTTCCAAATACAGAATCTCTAAACACAAATTGCATTTCAGTAGCATGTTACCCAATTACAATTTGCGCTTTGTGTATACGAAAATGCAATTTTGCTGTTGGAAATGGCCCGACTCTGCAAATTGGGCCATTTCAGACCGCAAAAAGGTTTTGTACATATAGGGGGCATATTTACGTTCCCTGGAGCATCCCTGCATATCAGCAGGGATGCGCCAGGGAAAATGCGTCACGCAAGTTTACCCTTGCGCCACGTCCGATGCGCCGCATTTACAATGCGGCGCATCGTGGCGCAAGGATAAGCAGATGCATGACGCATCTGCCGGCGGAAGGTTGGCGCATTGCTGAAGCTGTGTCGCAAGCGCGACGCAACTCCAGCACTGTTCCAACCTTCCCTATCCCTAACATGGTGCGTCAATCCTTACGCCTGCTTGAAGCAGGCGTAAGGATTTGACGCTCTAGCGCCGGAAAAGTGACTGCGTGAAATCTTGTAGATTTCACTACGACACTTCTTCCGAGGCGTTCCTGCACCGGAACGCCCCCTGCGCCGGTACGCTCACATGAAACCTGACGCAGGTTTCATGTGGCGCAGGGGTTTACTACGTGACGCATCTCCCTAGATGCGTCACGTTGTAAATATAGCGCAACGCGGCGCATGGTTTGCGTCGCCGCTGCGTCACATGCGTGACGCAACGGCGGCGCAAAAGTGGCGCAAGGGGCTTGTAAATATGCCCCATAGTCCTTAATCCATTGAACTTGTTAGTCAGGGCTAAATCTTCTGATTTGCAGTTTACACATGGTTCATAGCTACCATATAGGAAAAAGGGAAGAAAGTCTACAGAGTCTCTCGTTAGCGGCGGTCTTCTCTTTATGCAAACACAGTACTGCTGATTTGTGCAGTCACAAAGTAATGATTAATACAGAATGGGCATATTACAAAAGCCAATAAAAGCAGAACCAAAAAAAAAAAAAAAAAAAAATGCCATACAGGCGCGTCATTTTGTATGCTGAGGTGAGGGAGTACGGAGGAGTGAATGTGGGTGGGAAGCAACGAGGATTGGACAGGGGAGTAAAAGAGCAGTACACAAGGGAGAGCAGCACAGGAGTAGAGGAGAAGCAAACAGTGATAGAGACCAACACAGAGAACTGATGGAGGAGGAAAAAAGCTCTGGTGAGAGACAGAGCAACACAGAGTGTGTGAGGGGATCACAGAAATGAGAGTGAACAACCTGGAGTGAGGGAAGAGACAAGGATATGAAGGAGACAACTGGAAAACACATGCACTGTCATGGAGTGCTGAAGCAAAAAGAAAAATGTATCCCCCTACATGTTAGCAGTGGAAGGACACAAGTAAAGAGGGTATCGTCCAGGACAAGGAGAAATAAAATATGGAGAAGAAAAACTATTGAGTGTAAATGAGAGTGACAATAAAGCCAACCAATGGAAAGCAATGGGCGATCTTTAAGCCCACTGTAAAAACTTGATAAGCTGGCAAATAGTTATTTTCCAACGAGGCAGCTCGCTGTCTGGTAGGCTCGACCTAAAAATGATCCTTTTTGATGTGATGAGTGAGTGGGTCACTAGCTGCAGGTCTTGAAGCAAGCGTAACATGGTAATGAGCACAGAAAGTTTCAGAATAATCAATTTTCAGTGTAAGATCATTGAGTTCTAATCTCTTGAATGCATTGTAGAAATGGAGAGACTACAATTAAGTGAAGCTTACTGCAAGCAACAATAAACATGCAAAAAAGGTAAATTTTTAATGATCTACAAATTAAAAATATGTTGAAACAAACCTACCTACATGACCCAACACCTGCCTGTGCAGGTGCACCTTAGGCAATACATAACAGGGTGGAGCCTTCTACTTTTCTGCCATGGGAAGCTAGCCCCAAAAATGTTTCTCTGCAGGGGTTTTGATATTTGCCTTGAAACAACTTTGTTATAGTTATATTAACAACGGTACAGCCAGCCCCCATATCGCTTCTAGCAATAGAAAAGATTTATGGCAGTCCACTCACTTGAAACTGAGCCCAAGTCCAACCCCTATTTAATTGCCAATTATTCCTGCTCAGTGCAGGCTGGCATAGGATTATGACATTTACGGGTTTTCAGGGGTAAAAACAGAATAGGACAACAGCACCTAAGCTGTTCTTTCTTTCCAGGATGGATAGTGGGTGGATAGTACTTCCCTATGTGTTAGGAATTGGAGTATTCATTTGGGAGAGGGTATCTCTACAAACTTCATAAACAAAACTTTGTAATGTCACAATATTTTTCCAATGTGATTCTCTGCAATGTGTGCTACATTCAGGTAGAAACAAACAGTATTATAGTTAAGAACACAATAGAATTAAATTTCAAAATTAATTTAGCAAAATCAAGAAAAATGTAATAAGAGACAAAGGCACAGAAATCGCTAAAATAAATAATGGGAACCAGGGGTGTGAATTTTTTTAAAGGTTTTAAGGCAAAACGTTCAAATATGCACATAGGGCCAATAATGACATAAAAGTCATTGTCATTCTAAAGTGAACAAAGGATTGAGTAGCTGTGACGTAATTAATCGCACCTACTTGGTGATTTATGTATAGGGTCTAGTAAGGAGAAATGTTATATTGTGTGTGGTGCTACTCTCTTGGTATCTACTACCCTGCTACTCAAGTGTGTGTGCCTGATAGTAAGCCTTGGGGTTTATCATACAACAATCAAATACTAAATTATACGGAAGCACTCATTAATAGAAATTAAAAATGTACAAGTCCACAAAGTAGGGTTTTGTAAAAAACCAAAACAGTAGTGTTTATGCCACTTAGAGTTCCCAAGTAATCCAAAATTCTAATATCGGGAAGCTGACACGTGTTTCGTCGTAACAGTGACTTTTTCAAGGCTAAAAGGTGATTTGCGCCACAAAAAACTAATACTATCATCCAGAGTTGTCAGATATGTCTCTTGAAATAGGTGCATGTATGATGCGTAAGTTATACCTGGAAATTGAGGAGATTCATCTTTAGAGCGTAGTAGTAAGTAGTACCCGTGCCGAGACACCCTTGGGCATTAGTGTGTGTTACAAATTAAAATTTAATTTAATTTAATTTCATATACCTTAATAATGGAGTAATTAACTGTACTACACAAGTCACAGATTGGAGCTTACCACAGCCTCCTCTCAGCTATTTACTTTACCTCCATTAGCTGGGTACTACTTGCTACTATGCCCTGAAGATGAATCTCCCAAATTTGCATGTATAAAATATGAGGCATACAGTTACCTATTTCATGAGGCATAGCTGACAACTCTGGCTGATATTATTTGTTTTTTAGTTGCGCAAATCACCTTTCAGTCAAGAAAATTCATTGTTATGACGAAACACATGTCGACTGACCGATGCTAAAATTCGAATGGAATTTTGCATCACTTAGGAACTCTCAGTGGAATAAATACAACTGTTTCGTTTTTTTTACACAACCCTACTTTGTGAACTTGTCAATATTGAATTACTATTAATGAGTGATTCCGTATCTTATTGTATTTCACTGTCATTCTATGTGCTTTACACAAAAACGGTCACTAGAGCTGGCTTTTGCACCAGAAACAAAATGAAGCAAAGTGACTAGCGAATGACTCTGCCACGCAGAGGCATTCAATCTTCTTCTCAACCTTCTATAGGACTCTAGTTACAGATTCAAGAGCGAGATAGGCCTCTCTGACACTGACTCTTGCTACTGGGAAAGTAACTCATAATCTCTCCTGCAGCTCCCAGTTCCTTAATGCAGGGTTTTGGGCCACAGGTGTCACTTTAGCCAAATATATGTCAAGCCCACTGTAGTCCACTCACAACTTTTCACCTGGATCTTATCATATGATGGATCACTTCTGCCTTTGATGTCCATGTAGCAGTGAAAATGATGCCAGACGCATGGCCCTTGGACAGCAGTTCCAGTTTCTGTGTGACAGTAGAGATCAAGAGTCCCTCAGACTTCTTTCCACAGTTATCAGACAGAATCTTCTTATAAGTGTTCTACTAGGTCCAGTAAGGTGGTGGGGAAGTTCAATTCTGTGTACTAGCCTACAATTTGAAAATCCCTATACCCATTTTTCCCATGAAATTCATCCTCCTTTTTTCAGCACTTCCTATATCACCTTAATGTAAATCATCCTAGAGTTCCTCATTGAAAATGGCCTTTATTTTGGAGGAGCCTGTTATCCAGTACCCAGGCCCACACATATGGAACTGAGGGAATTCTCCATTCCGGGAATAACTTTCCCTCGTGCTGAGAGCTAGTCTGAATGTCCGAGAGACCTTTGGGACTGAAAAGGTTTCTGTCATTTGAGTCCCCATTTGGAATTTGCAATTGAAAGAGGAAGCATTTTTGGGGATCCTTTTTGTTACCATCTGTTCCTGTACCCACCCAGGTGACTTATCTCTGCTAAGTGGTCAGTTGTTGACAATACAACAGCAGCTCCCCTCCTAGATTATTTCCATTGTCATTCTGGAGGCCAGCAGTTCACACTTAATTAGGATGGTAATTACGTCGGTGAAGGGAAGACAGAATGCCAGAATGGATTAATTCTAGTTGCTTTAAGCAGAATAAAATACACTTTTTAAATGTTTTATTTCTACTACATTTATCAAAAATCTTTTTTCACACCTCAATTAGCATTTTGATAAAATGTGAAAAATAACTTTTAAGCAAATGTGAGTAATTTTCCTAGACTGAGTTGTAACAGTCGACTTTTATTCATGAAAATGTAACTTCCCCAACACAGTGACAGACATGTTTTATCCATCTTTTCCTGCTGGGACATATTTTACTTTAATAACATATTTAGATATTTGGATTAAACACCCAGCCTTCCCGGACACACTTAATGTTCACATATTACATTAAAAAAGTAGATGTTCTACATTGTAAAGCATTTTTTTTGCCACGTGTCACTGTAGTGTTTTTAAAACTGCAACATAGTCCAGACCAAGATGTGCTCACTTTAAGAATAAATGTGGGGTGCGTGCCCACAAATTTGAAGCAGCCCACTTATTTCATTTAGCCTCCATGCCATTGGTGCATTTAATACAACAACCTACCATAGCCTTATTGGAAAACGAAGAAGACAGTTGAGTCTCATTTCACAGTAAGGGCCTCATTTATGAAAAGTGCAACACTTTTCAGTGCGCCCTCCTTGCAACACCATGGATGCGCTGTATTTACTGTACATTGTTCCATGTCGCAAGGATTTACAGATACATCAGTATTTGTGACAAATCTGTAGGCGCAGTAATGACGCATTGCTGGAGTGTGTCGCAAAAGTGATGCTACTCCAGTAATGGGTCATTACACATGGGCAAGTCCCATGTTAAAGGTGCCTGCTTCAGTCTTACGCCTGCTGTGAGGCAGACGTAAGATTTTGACGCAGAGTGCTAGAGTTGGCGTAGTGAAATCTCATAGATTTCACTGTGCCACTTCTACGACCCTTTTTTAGAGGGGAACTCCCACCCTGCATACATTATACCTGACACAGGTATAATCTTGCGCAGGGCTTTACAAAGTGACGCATCTGCTTTAATGGTCACTTTGTAAATATGGCGCAACATGGTGCATTTCTTACGCCGCTACAGCGTCACATAAAGTGATGCAACGGTGGCACAAAAGGCTCATAAATAAGCCCCCAAGTGTTTAGGCAACAGACCACAATCTGTGGCACTGGATGACACTGAATGGCACTGTCACAGTGCACGAAGTGCATGACACTAGTTAAAGTTAGTCTACAAAAGCAAATAAATATGCTAAGATCCTGCAGAAAAAGATGATTCGCAAAATTTTGGTGGACAAACATTCTTCAACGCATGATCAGTCTGAAGATCATGACATGGATAACTGTTCAAGGATTTTGAGGTGCACGGATAGATGGTAGAAAGATTTGAGTGCACTAGAAAGACATTGTGAAGAGCATAGGCACACAAAGAGCTCAGAGACCCAGTGTGAGCAGTTTTAGGCAAATGGACAAAGGTATATGGTGAAATGGACAGTTTGTGTGAGTTGCAGGGGGAAATTGACAGACAGTTTGAGGAGTCTGGGCCCTATAGACTGGTTGAATGAGGCTACTGAAGTACATGGGCAGACAATGTTGCATTCACTCCAGTCCATCTAATTTCCGCTGTGTAGATAAAGACTCCTACAAGTCATTTAACTCCTTTAAGTCTTACCTGTTACTTGTTGCATTTAACTTCCTTATTATTGTGCACTTTTCAAAAACAAAATCATTGTGTACATTTCAAAACCATATTCATAAATGGCATTTTATTTGTGGATCGAAATATCTGCTTCTATCAAAAATAGTATTACAACTCCTGGGATGATTTTGCATGTTGTAACACAGTACACAATGGTTTATGGGGGCATAATCCTCCTGGCCCACAATTACGTATTCACAGTTGGAAATCTGTACAATAACATTATTTTCACATGTTACACTTCACTCTATATGGACCTTTAGGGGTATCTACTTTATATCCTCTGTAACACCTCAAACCAGTAGTAATACTTAAAACACAAATGTAATGAGCTGAACATTCACAAATGGACAACTCAAGAGAGAAAGGTGGGTCCTTGACTGCTACAACTGTACTGTGGGTACTGCAGTCAAAAGACATAGCCAAGATCCTTGACGTTTGTGCAGATCTTGCACAGCAACGTTCAATCCATGTTCAGTAAATAGTGAAATTCTGTTTGCTGTGTGCAGTAGCCACGGTATGTCAACCGCTAATACCAAGTAAGCCTTGTGTACAATGGGCACAAGTACTGCATATGGGCCAAAGCTGACAGGCAAATGCCATGTGCAGTACTCAATGCATATGGCTGGAGGTCATACTCGGTGATTACTGCAAACAAAAGTATTATGCAGAGGGTATAGCTGTAAGTCATTTTCTTTACTGTAGATGAAGTACACACAACACATGAACAATCTCTGAACCAAATTTACAGTCCGTATTGACCATACCCAATGTGAAATAGATACCGAGGATGGTCACAGGCGAGGGCCATGACTACTGTGGGTAGGGGAAATGTCCACAGTCTGTTACCATATTGGACGGCAAGCAAGTAATATGCCTATAAGATGCAAATAGGTTGGGTGTTATTTACTAAGGTTTCGTGGTCGGGCACTTACATTACACAAAGAGATCTAAAGCATTGCATCAGATTACTTAATATTATGAATGCCTGTTAGCACAGGGCAAAATTATGCCGTGGCACATAAGTGCCTGCTTCATGTGTTAAGAAAACTCTGGCGATATATTGTGAACGCAAGCTAGGGTTATAAATCATGTCAAAGCCTGGTTTCAGCTTGCATTGTACATTTGGTAGCCATGTCTTGGGTGCAGTACCTAAATACTGAGCACTGAGGTACAGTTAATTTTTTTGCAGGTCAATAACCAGGGCATTGCTATAAGCTTTGCTGTTTGGCTACTGTGCGCAGGGGTACTGCATGACTTATAATACATATTATCTTAGTCTCAATCTGTACTTTAAACTCAACCTTCAGATGTTGTGTCTCACTTGAATTTGGATTCCTTCGTTTAATACTACTGCAGCTTTTACCGTTGATGTCCATTTCTTACTCACATTTCTCTTTTCCCACAGGGCTGATCCTGGAGGCACTGTCTGTGGTTCACTCGCATCTCTTCTTCTATTTCAAATAGTTCCCTGAAACCATCACTCTCTTTTCTATTTATCTACTGTCCTCCTTGGGATCTTCACTGTGTTTTTAATGCACTCAACTCTCTCCTGTGCTACGTGATTCATTTTCCATCTCATTATCTTATTTTCAATGTTCATGTTTCCTCTACTCATGCTTCCTTTCCCTTTCCTACAGTTTTAGAATTTTACTGCTTGACTCTGCTCAACACTACTCACTTGTTTGTGGATTTTACCTTGACACTATGTGCTACTCCTCAAGTAAAGTTACCTCTGTGATCTTCACTCCAGTTCTTCCTGCTGCTGATCACCTTGTCTTTGTCTTTTTGTCTTTGGCTTAATCATTTCCCTTTTCCTCCATGGTCGACCTTCTTTCATCGCGAGCTTCACTCATCACACAAAGCAATTGTCTCTACTGATTCTCTTAGTGCTTTTGACACACTCTATATCTCTTCTACTTTCGAATATTTTGGCATTTCTTGTAATGCATGATCTGGAATTCATCCCATATGCAGGGCTGCTCCTATTCTATAAATTGTACTGGCCAACATCTCATCTCTTTCATCTTCAGTATGAGTTTCCGCAAGAACTCTCTCCTCAGCCCCACTTGTATTATTCTTTTACTCTACTGTCTTATTTCCTAATCTGTACCATCTTCTCACTTCTGTAATGATGACCCACTGTTCTACGCCCTTTTTAATTACCTCTTCAGAGAAGTCTTTGATGACCTTTCACCCCCTTCATCATCATCCTACATAAACTTACATCTTCGTCTTTCCTGCACCACCTTCCTTTAATTCTCTCCTTCACATTTCTCTCCAGATCCCCCTGCATATCTCGCTCTGCTTTGCACTGCCTATAAACTTGGTGTTCTCTTTGAATCCTCTTTTTCCTTCCATACATACATCTCTTCTGTAGCATATACTTGTCATGTCTAGTCACTTCTCACATGTCCTGCAACTAAAATTATTTTCTCAGTCCTTATTTTTTCTTGCAGACTAAAGGAATTTCCATTCTTCTTCGATTTCCAGCTCATCTTTTACCCCCATTCAAACTTTTTGTATTTTCTGTATTTTGATTCTCTCCCACTACTTGGTTTACTCCATTTTGTCTCCTTCAGCTGAGTTCCTTGCAACGTTTGGGCCTTATTTAGAGTTTGGCAAGCATGTTACTCTATCACAAACATAATAAATATTCTGTCTACCTTATTACAAGTGCATTATATCTTATGGCACATGTGATACAATACAATGGATAGGATATCTCCCACATTTGTGATAGAGTACCCGTCTACCAACCTCTAAACCAGCTCCTTTGTATCCTTCTCTGGCTTCCTATGTATTGTCTTTAAAATACCCATGGTATTGCCTCACATAGCACACCTGTCTTCCTAAGATACATACTCTCCTCTCAGCTTAATTCTTGTTTTATTTTCCTTGTGCCCAATCAAGTTTTCTATATGTATCGCCATTTTCCCCCTCATCTAACTCTTTGCCTGAGAAAAGACCATTACCTTTCTTCGTCTTGCTGAATGCATTGGACAGTTTTGCTCTTCCTGGTCAACAGTTTGGTGGAAGCACAAAATGTAATGAAATAAAATGAAAATGCTTTAAAATGGAAGGATGATGATGATGAATATTATATTTATAAAGCACACACTGTATACCCTAAACAAGGGCGTCCTGGTCTGAAGAATTAACTGACTGAGATTTAAGTGAAGTTATACCTTTTGGAACAGATACATTTTTAAAAGCTTACTGAACTTCCAGAGATATTTTTCAGCCATGAGGGTGACAGGAATATTATTCCACACTTTTGGATTCATTACTGAGAAGGCTCTGCCACCCTTCCTTTCCAAATAAAAGTGTGAAACGGTTAAACGCAATGCAGGTCCCGATCTGAATGTCCTTCTTGGGGTGTACTGGTGTAATTTCTCAGAAATACTTCCTGGGCCCTGTTAGACCTGGCACCATTGGCGTGGGCCTCCCCTGCATTTTTTGCCTTTGCCTGCTGTGTTTTTGCTGTGTGTTGGACTCCGTTTTGCTGGTCTAGATGCTTTGGGTATTTTGCCACTGCTGTTCAGTGCCAAGGTGCAAGTGCTCCCTTTGTAAATTGTTGTTATGGATTGGTGTTTCCATGATTGGCTGATGTGATTTACTAGTCAGTCCCTAGTACAGTGCACTGTGTGTGCCCAGGGCCTGTAAATAAAATGCTGCTAGGGGGCTCCAGCACTGATTGTGCCACCCACATAAGCAGCCTGTAAATGCAACTCTGGCCTGCCATTGCAGAGCCTGTGTGCAGTCTAGTACTGCCATGTCGACTTGGCAAGTGTACCCACTTGCCAGTCCCTAACCTTCCCTTTTCTTACATGTTAGTCACCACTAATGTAGGCCCAAGGTACCCCTGTGGGCAGGGTGCAGTGTATGTGAAAGGTAGGACATGCCCTGGTGTGTGTGGCATGTCCTGATAGTGAATTACTGCTAATTTCGTTTTTCACTATTGCAAGGCTACCTGTTCCCATAGGAAATAATGGGGAGTTTGTTTATAACCTTTTATAAACATAACTACCCCTGGGAACAAGGTAGGAAAATAAAGTTTAGTATGCCTGAACTCGAATGTTAAAATGCATCTTTTAGTGAGGGTGATTTTTACATTCTGTGTTTGAAAATACCACTTTTAGAAAGTAGGTATTTTCTTGCTTAGCCATCCAGTGTGCCTCTGCTAGGTTTGTGTTTTGCATTTCTGGCTTTGGATGACAGGGGCTGGGGAGGAGCAGTGACTCCAGAGAGCCTGATGAGGGCTGGGCTTAATGGACCTGGGCTGCATTTAGAGTAGGGGGATGAGATTTCCTTTCACCTGAATGGGCCTGGCCTGCCTTCCACAATGCTGTCTCCACCTCCTGCCAGGAAGCTGCACCAGTGAGGACAGAACTGGTTTTGGCTGGGTACAGGCACTCTCTGCCTTCAGAGAACAAAGGATTTTTGTGTATAAAAAGAGGGGCCCAGACCGCAGACTTTTAGATCATTTCTGGGAATCAAGAGGAACCTTTGCCAAGGAGAAGAGTCGGAGAAGCTGAGGAGGAATACTGCCCCTTTGCTGTTTGCTGTCTGGGGTTGGCCTGCAGTGGCTACTTGCTGCCAAGGAAAGTTTGCTGTTTGCTGTGTCCCCTGCTTGAAGAAGATCTCCAAGGGCTTGAAACTGAGCTTGCCTCCTGTTCTGAAGTCTAAGGGACACAAAGACTTCCCCACCAGCTCCCCTGAACTGCCTGGCTGGGAGTTCTGACCTGGAAAGAGGTGCCTGCTGTTGTTTTGGACCTCTAGAGACTATTTTCCGCTGGGAGCTGGAAAAGTATTGCAACTTCGAAGAAGTGAGACGCATCCGCACCTGTTTCTGACACATCGCCGAGGAAACCGTCGCAGCGCCTGCCGCGGCTCGAGAAATCGCTGCACGCCACATCGAGTGCACCGATCTCCGAAGTCCGAGATCATCGCACCGAGTTCGACGCAAGGCCTGCTGTGCAGCTGCAAGAGTTCACACATCGTTCCGGATCGTCGCATCGTATTGAGGCGCCAAGTTTGTTGCATCGTTGGGGGATGCAGTAAGAAACCGACGCATCACCTCCGCACGCAGTAAGAAACCGACGCATCACCTCCTCTCCGGTAAGGAACCGGCGCATCACCTCCCCTGCGCTGCAGTAAGGAACCGATGCATCACCTCCCCCGGAGCAAGGAACTGATGCATCACCTTCCCTGAGTGTAAGGAACCGATGCATCACCTTCCCTGCGGCCCGTTTTGTTTGTTTGCTTGATGCATCCCAGGTACTTTGTGAGAAAAGTGTTGCATCTGCAATTTGCTTTGAACTGAACTATTTCTACCATCTGAAAGTCATATTTTTATTACTGTATTGCGGATTTTTGTCGTTTGGTCTTGTTTTGGTTTAGATAAAGATTACTTATTCTTCTAAACGGGTGTTGTGTCCATTTGTAGTGTTTTCACTGTATTACTGTATGTGTTCACAAATGCTTTACACACTGCCTCTGAGATAAGCCTGTCTGCTCGTGCCAAGCTACCAAGGGGGTGAGCAGGGGTTATTTTAGAAGTGTATCCCCCTTACCCTGACTAGAAGCAAGGGTCTCTATTTGGGCAAAGGTACCTGCCTCTGCCAACTAGAGACCCCCATTTCTAACAGGCCCATTTAATGGAAGGTCGGATAGTAAAACAGGCACTCTTTGACCTATCTGCAGCCAGTGTATCTCTTTCATAGCGACAGAGGCTGAATCATATTTTCTCTTTCCGGTTTTAACCGTAGCGGCCTAATTTTGAACATGTTGAAGTCTTGCCAGCATTTTTGCACATAGTCCTAGGTATAATAAATTGCATTAGGCCAAACGTGATAACAGCTGTTGGACTACCAATTCGTGGGTCTGCATGTGTAATAATGGGAATGCTTGTATGACAATTTTAGATGAAGAAAGCAGGTCACTGATACCTGAGATGCTTATTCATACTCAATGCAGAGTCTATTATAACTCCGATATTAATTGCTGTCAGGAGCAGTTGAGGTGCATCTCCAAAATCCACTAGCCACCAATTTGGGATTTTTGTAATGGCTAGAAGACCAAAATCCAATAATTAGGTTTTGTTACCCTTTTAGCTTTAGTACATTTCTGAATGTTCAGTTCTTGACTTCCTGAATGCGGTTATGGAAGTTCTAAGCCGAAATGTATTTATCAGTAATCAATACAACTATCTCTGTATCATTTGCATAGGACTTTAATGATAGGCCAAAGTTCTGAATCAGTTTTGACGTGCATAAATGTAAAAATTAAACAAAGTCAGGGTTAGGATAGAGCTTTGCAGCGCTCCACATGTTATAGCTTTCTATCGAGAGCAATGAGAGGTTATCCTTATTGTCTAGGTATGGTTAGTTAAAATAGAGAACAAACCAGCAAAGACATTTACTCTAAATTCCTGGGGCATGTTTGATCTAGTTAATAAAGTTGGATGAGAAACCATGTCATATGCAGAATAAAGATCCAATAGGACTGGCACAGCACAATGAACCATGTCCAACAAAATCCTTTTGTTGCCCAGCACAGTAAAAAGAGCAGTCTCAGTACAATGTCAGCATATGTTTGCTACAGCTGAGGACCTGTTCAGGCAGCCTTTGTATTACTGCTGCAACAATGAATCCACTGATGCAGCGTTTTCACTCTCTACTCACACTGGGCCCAAATAATCGATGTATATCATCAACTGTTTACTTTCTCTCCTTCACTTGGTCCTCCGATAGATCTTGCTCATCACATTGAGGAGTGAGGGACTCTAAGGTGTCAATGTTGGCTCACAAAACAGTACAGAATCCTCGGGTCTATGACAAAAAGATCAGAAAGTGTGGTGAACCACTACTACATGTTTGAAAACATAAAGATACAGAGTACAGAACCAAATGACTAGGTGCCACAGATCTAACTTTGAGCACTTCCCTTTCAGATCCTCACTCACTAGGTGACATGCTTCATCATTTGGGATTCTCCTCCCAGAGGAAAAGCATAGTTCCTCTGAGGGCTACAACCCCCTCTCTGAGAGGGAGGAGCTCCTCTCTGGGAGGAGAATCCCAAATGATGAAGCATGTCACCTATGGTGAGTGAGGGATTTCGTCCTGAAAAGGGAAGTGTCCAAAGTTAGATCTGTGGCACCTAGTCATTTGGTTCTGTACTCTGTATCTTTATGTTTTCAAACTATGTAGTAGTGGTTCACCACACTTTCTGATCTTTTTGTCATAGACCCGAGGATTCTGTACTGTTTTGTGATATTGCATTGGGGATTGAATCCTATGAGGTCTTTAAATTTCCCTAGGACCTCTGGCGTTGAACCGTTCTTTGTTTGGTTGTCAATGTTGGCTACCTAACAAGGACCAGGAATTAGTAACTAACTTATACATTTGTAATCAGGTTCAAATAAATTACTCTTAGTACCATACTGTGAGCATACAGTATGGCAACAGGAAGTCTGAATCTCCTAAAGAAATTCAAACGAGCCAAGATCACACAGACGAATAAGTCTGCTGATGCAATACAAAACAATATTAACAGAACCTGGTGTTCTGTAAACACTTTATGACTATTTCTGCTATACATTTAAATATCCCAGGCACAATCTCTGTGGAAGAATAGTCGGGTAACTCAAAAGACTCAGACATTTAAAGAGTTTTCAATAACATTTTATAAATTTAGAAAATGTCATCAATGTATTGAACAATCATTAGGAAATTAGTTGATGAATTCAAATATGTCAATTACAGGTGTAGTGTGACAATACACATTAATACCGAAACTAAAGGTAAAGTTATCAAGGTCACTAGTGATAAATAAATCAAGAAAGAATATCTAGTTTGGCAAGTTCAAAAGGAAGTCTGAAAAGGAAATGTTTGGGATATGGTTCGGCCAGCATCCCAAAGGAAAGTCTGCTAGATAGGAGATTCCTGCCTTTTCAGGGGCAGAAAGAGTCCATAAGTTCTCAGCAGTCTCTAGCTAGTAGGCCAGCAAGTCAACCAGCTCAAAATCAGAAAAGGCGAAACAAGACCAGAGATCCAGGGAGCAAGCCGGTCAGAGAGAAAGAAGTCCCCTCTCCTTGGTGCATTACGCTATTATAGGTGATCAATCCGGTTGTAACATCCACCGTGTTACACTATATCCATCAAACATCCAAATGGCAACACACAGGTACTCTCCCATTCTCCCATACTAGACATGGGAAATTACTGTTGCTCTTAATTAAAACACAAAAGGCCATTCATTACTAGATCCTTCTCGTGTGCCCGTCACAAATGTCCGGTTCTCTAGGGAGTATCAATAATTGTAATACATAGTGCATCAAGTCTCTTTATGAACAAAATTGTTACATGAGTGGAAGCTTAAAACAATATACTACTAACAGACCTCTTGAGAAAGTGTAGGCCTAAAATGTAGACAAGTTATTTTCACATTAAAGTAGTGTAACAGAATTACATATACATTTCATTAGAAAGAAGTAAATACTTTCTTTAATGCAGTCTTCTATTCAACTTAAGTAAGATAGATTTTCATAAAAGGCTTGTTAGATAGGAAAATACAGCCTGCTACTATATTATTTGGAAAACACATGTAACATACATGCATACATTTGTTAATCAATATCGTTTTAGGACATTTATGATTCCTCTTGTATAAGGAACATATCTGGAAAGTTTCATTCTTTTAACTTCAAGCGGTTAGCAGAGTTGCACCAAGTTTTCAAAGTGTACTACAGAATGACAAGAACATAGTTTTCAAACATCCACATTTTAATTCATCATGTATATCATTATATTTGTAAATAATCTTAGTAATGTTTAATAACTATATGGTCATACATTAATTATTAATTTAGAAATTTTGAAAGACGCAGTTTGATAAGTAAATGCATGGCTGTTTAGAATGTTCAGCAAGCTTCAAAACCTTTACGAAAATCAACTATTAGATATTTTTAGAAACACATTACATTTTCTTATTAATTCTAAAATCTAAGCTCTCTTTTAAGGTGCATGCATTTAATTTTCTCATAATCACTGACATTTCTAAAACAGTGTGAAAGGTGCACATTCAGTTTATATGTCTTGTCATTCTCATAGTGTATTTAAATGTTGTGTAAAGGATGAACCGTTTTTACACTGTATCACCACTGATTCACTAAAATATACAGCTGCCCATTGTTCTACATAAATGTACATAAACATTTCACCTCATAATCTAGGACAGGTAATAATTAGGCCTGGGTGGTAAATTCCGTTCCGCTCGCGGAATTTGCGGAATTTGGGTAATTTCACGTTCCGCGGAGAACGCGGAATTGCCAAAAATTCTGCGCTTCGCGGAATTTTTGGCTTGTTCGCGCTTTCAAAGTGCGTGTTTGCGAGATATTTCCCCACAAGCACGCAAACAGCGTTCGCAAACAGGAAAAAAGCATCGCGAACGGGCGGAACAAGCAATTCCGCGTGTTCGCGGAACTTTTGCGTGCTCGCGGAGATTTTTTACCGTTTCGCGGAGCTTTGCGTAGCGGGACTACGCAAATTCTGAATCGGGTTTTGCACAAAGAACATGTAGCTGCTAACAGAAGTGTGTTTTTATGGGATCTATACTCATTAACCTGTAGCCATTAATGGACCTTTTCCTGGCCTAACACTCTTTGCTCAATTTATTTATGCTCTATATAAACCACGGGGGAAAGCCAGTATTCCTAGAGACTCGTCTGAGTATAAATATAGAAGTACACAATATTCTCTTCGGATTCATTAGAATGCAATTTCGTCTTTGGGGGACGTAAAGAGAGACAATACATATTCTCTGATATCAATAAATGAAAGATGCATTTTAACAATAACATAAACATATATTTATGAGCAACAAAAATAAACTAACAAACATATTTGGTAGTAGGTGCTCCTGGTGAAGATGCTGTGCAAGTGAAATAGTGAAAAATGTGAAATGTGCTCAGAAAGTTATATACAATCAACACTGGGCACATGGATATGATAAATGGAAGACCCAGACACACACAGGTTCAGGGTTATAGTGTCCAACAGTCAGCGTGTGACCAAATGAATACTCTGTCAAGCTTTCAACACAATATTGTTTGAAAGGAACTTCTTCAAGGCAAACAGACCGGTAGCAACTTAAAATTGAAGACAACGATAAAGTCTATCAGTCCATAAAAGTAACCTCAATACATTTTTTAAGTTCCATCAGACCTAGGGTGGCAGAAAATGCTCCTCCCTACTTGCTTGAAGTGTGACAATATGCGTATTGTAAATGATCAGTGGTCTACTTAAGGCCTGTAAATATTCCAGAGAATATTTTGTGTGAGCAAAATGGCTACATCCGTGAACGAGTGCCCCGCAAAGATGATCTGGAAATGATCCAGAAAAAAGAAAAAACAACTTCTGTTAAATTTGGCTAAACAACTGCCGAATTCAGCAAGAGACAGGTATACGAAAAGTACTAAAACATGATGATAAACCTACATTGGGTAAACATAGTAAGGCATGATTGCCTTCATAGTGAAAACAAAGCATCATACTCATCAAGAGATACCCAATTCCCCATTATGCCTATGTTGGTGCTGAATAGCACCAACAAAAACAAAAAATAAAATCTTTAAATTCAAAACAGTTCAAGCACGTTTAGGAAATAACCCAAAAGGAGCCTTGTGTGTTAACCTTGAACTTAGTTTAGTCCCCCACAAGTGCCTCCATCAGAGTCAATACTTATTAATACCTGGGTCAAAGTGTTATCATCAATTCCTCTGCAAAAAATAACAGAAACCATATATACATAACAGCCCATAATTCAAGGTGTTCTAATTTTGCCATTGTCCACCAAGAATTTAAATCTACGCGGCAGTAAAACATTCTTACCCAAATTCATTGGTCGCTATGTAGTCGCAGACATCATTAATCCTATGGCTGTTCGATCTAACGTACACCCTCATAAGAAAATTCACCCTGTCTTCCATGTGTCCCGAATATAGCTAGTGACACTGGGGACCTGTTTGACTACTCCATCCCCACAATCCAGGTCGATGGGCATGATGAATACAAAGTAGCAGCCATCCTAGATTCCAAGCGTTCCTGGGGAAAGTTCTACAATCTGGTAGACTGGAAGGGTTACGGGCCAAAAAATTGATCTTAGAACCCTTGGCCAATATAGGCAATGCTTCCTGCCTCATTCGAGCCTTCCATGTGCACCATTGCACTAAACCTCGTCCCATCTCTGTGGTGTTCAGGCTCATTCTTACACAGGAGGTACTGTCAGGATCCTGTCCCTATCGGCCCAACCTTACTTTATTGACCTGGTCACCCACACACCCCACAACACATACCATGCGAGAACAGAAGCTGGAATTTGGTTTATATACAACATAGGCATGCAGTCATCGCTCAAACCGGAGCTCATGTGTGCTTCTTTGTGAAATGTGTAATGTGCACTCATAGCTGTATTTGCTATTATGCCCAATATAACTCTTGTGGTCACTTGTATTCGTTACCTTTATTTTATACTGTTTTGTTTTGTTTACCATGTGCCCAGAAGTAAAATACCTAAAATATGCCCAAGAGAACTGGAATGTCATGTGTAAGCAAAACTGCAGCAAAATGCCACATGTAAACCAGCCTGCAGTGAGGAGCTGCATGCCGAACACATGTGGAGACCTTCTGCCGAGATCTTGGATGTAGTCAGCGGTTCTCTAATTAAACCACACCCAACTCCAGACGCACGCTTTGCCTCGAGAACCTTCAGTACCTACAGCGGTTTCCCGCCTGCAGCACCAAAGCTGTTCATGTCCCTGCCCCTTCACAATCACCATCGCGCCTGCAGGATCACCATTGCACCTTCAGCATCACATCGCGCCTGAAGCATCACATCATGCGAAGAACCAGATGGTATTTAAGATCTTGGAAAAAAAAACTTACCTTGTGATGATCTGTTTCTGGCCCACAATATCACACTGCCTGTTGCCTGCCCACATCCCAGGTACCCGCAACGAACAAGAAGAAAGGAAAGAAGATAAGGTACATCATGACCTTTGCTTTTGAACGCAAACGCAAAACCTGACTTGGCTTGTGATATTTAAACGCGCTGTTGTGCATTTGCAAACTCTCAATTCTTTCTAGCTAAACAAAGAAAAGAGCAGAAGGCAACAGGTTTAAGTACAGAAGTCTTATAAAGGCATCAAGATATTAATGTGAAGGAACATTAAGAACTCATTGTGAAGCAACATTCCAGAGCTGTCAGGTATAAATAAAAAAAGGCGCAAAATAATGTACTTTTGTGTACTTTAAAACTATTGTTACTACGAGCCTGATTTAGATCTCGGTGGATGGGTTACTCCGTCACAACGGTGACGGATATCCTGTCCGCCAAAATATAAATCCCATAGGAGATAATTGGATTTATATTTTGGCGAATGGGATATCCGTCACCGTTGTGATGGAGTAACCAATCCACCAAGATCTAAATCAGGCCCAAAGACAGCAATTGCATGTATGTACTGTGATACTATAAATGTAACACTTTTTTTTTTATATCAAAATTGAAATCTTTGCACTGATAATCACCGCTGGCAAGGGTCCTTGCATTGTTCACTCATCTTGCAGACAAATCCCTATTTCAAGCACATCTTCTGGTACCACAACAACCTTCCTGGTGCAAGATTACTCAAGTTGACTTGCAGGTATTTAGAGGGCACTGGGGTTGGGTTGGAGGGTTGGTAGAGAAGGCGAGCAGGTGTCAGAGCAGGACGTAATACTCAAAGGCGTTTCTATATTTTTGCATCACTTCTGGTTGACAACTTGACAGTGGACCAACACACGAAAGCCCAAGGGTCCATCTCCCCTCTTTTGAGCAGGCCTCTAGTTGTGCAGCTACATACTAACTGGTGAAAGAATTTTGTTTTCCATGTCATCTCTGCAAGGCTGTCATACCTCTGAAGGTAAGAAACTGCAAACAAAGCAAACACAAGGAGACTGCGACCACACCACTAGCAGAAGGCAAAGCCCACAATACTGCCTTGCCGAGACGATATAGAAGGCTTCCGATATTACCTTGTGAGAGATCACAAGTAAGTTAGCAGTATTACAGGGTGAGAACCATGCTCTTTGTCAAGACCTGGCATTCGTACAGAGTCAGTTGACAAACTCCTCGGAGAGAACCTGGGGAGGACCTCAACCCAAGAGGAACCCAACATTTAAACCAGCTACTCTTGTAAATGTCAGAAGTGCAAATTCTGCAGGTCAGACCACTCCTACACAAATCCAAGTAGTAACCCCTACTCCCATTCCTTTAGCGCCTCCTGAATGCTTCGACGGATACAGCAACGAAAATGGCATATTTATGAATCAGTGTCACCTGCATTTTATGGCTAAACCTGAAGCTCTCCCAGATGATGCAGCCTGCATCACCTTCATTTCGTCCTATATAGGAGGAGATGCAGCTTTGTGGTCTATACCCTTGGCTGAAAGAGCTAACCCGCTATTATACAATTTCCAGGAGTTCAAAGAAACCATGCGCAGGTTGTTCACAAGGCATGTGTTTGTGAAAGCAGCAGACAACCAACTCCTGAGTTTAAAACAGGGAACAACATCACTAACAATAGGACAGCCAGAGCCTTACAAAATGAAAATAGCTTTTAGTACTTTGTCAATGTAGGTACATGGTAACATTACACTGAGAGCTCTCCCACTTTTAAATACCATACACCCCAACTTTTTGGCTCAAGGCCTATGTAAGGGTGACTTATTCATTTTTAATAGAGAGGGTTTTCCTGCCAAAAAGCGATTAATTTAAATGGTCAGGCTGCAGTTTGAACTGCAGCAGTCAGCCTACACTGGTTGGCCTTCAGCCATATATTCCATCCTATACTAGTGGTTGGCACAACAAGTGCTGCAATCTGCAGGTGACATTTAGCTTTCCATGCCATATAATATGCTCTTATAGGAAAGTTATATCTGCCAATGAGGAATTAGCTAGATTTATCATACTTTAGGGATCAGTGAACATGCACTTTGGTCTGATTAGCAGTGTCCCAGTGCACAGTCAAAAAACTAGCAGCTTCAGTCAAAACAAACTGTGGTGAGCAGCCAAAAAGGGCACTGTTAGAAACGGGTAGCGTGGTGCAGAGCGGGCGGGCCAAACTCCGGAGGAAATGTGTAAAGCATCTGCGCAGCACACTCACAGGCGACACACCAGGCACACTACAAAAGGAGACCACACCAGGTTGCATGAAAAATAACTTGTGTATTATACCAAATACAGTAGGATGCAATCACATGGTGAACACGGAGCCAACTGGCACCAGGTAGTGATTTACAGAGGGGGACTATTTACAAGGCAGGGCCAATCGGGCCGCTGCCGGAATCATCACAAGTACACAGGATAAATGTGCAAGCATCAGTAACTGTGTAACAACCCGCACTTACAGGCAGGATCCTTGTGGGCATAACATTAGGCAACTTGCATGAGGCATCTCAATATGCATAAAAACACATTGTGGGCAACAATTAGGCATGGAAACATAGGAGACACTCTCATCAGGGGTAGGCCAACATGGTGCAGGAAACACATTATGCCCAAACATCAGTAGTGTGGGCATTAGGACAGAACATTAGACCCCCTTATTGGCATAAAGACCTTAACATGCAGCATCTCGTTAGCATAACAGCAGTATCAGCCTAAACCACATTAGGCATGTATAAAGGCCCTTCTCAGCATGTTGGCAGTGCGCCTTATGTGAATACACCTGGGCATGAAATCATTAGGCATAGAATGAAGACATTCGGCATGAATTGGGAGGCAGAAAACTCCTTGTGCCTGAAACCAGCAGTGTGGCCACATTATACATAACCTTAACAGTGCACCCTAGAAACACCACCAGGGGGGAAAGAACCCATTAGCATAAACAGCATTGGAACATTAGAAAAGAGCATTAGGCACCAACATGTGGGCATGGAGGCAACACCATTAGGGTGAAAGCATGAACAACACATTAGCAATTTGGGGGAAAACATTACCAGCATAAATGCATTAGCATAGACCCCTTAGCGCAGGCATAGCCTTAGCATAAATCACCTGTACATAAATCATAAGAGGCGCTAGGCCTCACAAGCATAAGCCCCAGTCGTCCCAATCGGGGGCACGACACTCTGAAACTGGGCCCAGGCCAACTGGCCTCTCTCAGGGGCTCAGAAGCCCTATATCCCGCAAAGTCAGGGCTGGCTGCAAGGGCAGCGAAAACAAAGGTGCGCAAAGCGCTAGGGCAGGAGGGTCCCTCACTCCTCTCTCTTTCCCTTCTGGGTAATCCAATGCCCCCAATGTGTGGCAGCTGCCCCCTGTCCTGCGGGGTAGCTGGGTAAACCCAACAAGCACTGACGCCAACAATGCAGCGATGGGAGTCCCACTCCGGGCTCTAACAGGAATCTGCCCACAAGAACACTGGCACGGTGGAGCCCCTCTTCTGGGACTCTAGAATTTCCCAAAATGTCTCTGTTGTGCAGCTGAGGGAGGAAACAAGTACTGGGCACGTTGGAGCCCCCCTCCTATGGGACTCTAAACACAACCAATGCCCTCCAAAGAATACTGGCACCGGGGGCGGGCACCGACAATGTGCCCCGACATACCCCCCCAACCACAGGATGACTGAGCCCCACTCACCGGCAGTCTGAGGCCCCTCTGGATGTCTCTGCAGTCTCCGGGCACCGGCAATGTGCCCCGACAGCTCCCGCTTCTGGGACCTCTCCTGGCTTCACCCTCAGCGGAGCCGTCTCCTCGTCAGCAGCGCGGAGGGACAGGCACCGACAATGTGCCTCGGGCCCCCTACGCCGCAGGACTCCTCCTTGGCAATTTACATATAGCGCTCACGAGGCGCTAGGCGGCAGGAAAGTTCTTGGGCTGAAATTAAGTTGTAGCGCCCACAAAGCGCTAGGTCCCACACCATAAAGTGGTAGCACTCCCCTTCACTGGCAATGAAATATAGCCCTCCCGAGGCGCTAGGGAGCAGGCAGGAAGGCACAGTCACTGGTAATATAGCGCTCTGGCAGCACAGTGCTGCAGATGTCAGCTCCTCACCTCCTGGGCAATAAGATAAAGCGCTCTTCTTCTCCAGGCGCTAGCCAGCAGGCAGGGATGGTCAGTCACCTCAAATGTAGCGCTCCTCTTCTGCTGGGCACAGTTATAGCGCTCTCGCAGCAAGCAGAGCACAGTCAATGCAAATATGGCACTCCGGCAGCCCAGCGCTGCAGGACCCACGCACCTTCTTCTCCTGGGCAGGGCTGGAGGCAGCGCTCTCCTGGTGCAGGAATAAGGTTGTAGCGCTAAGTCCCACAAAATAAAGTTGCAGCGCTCCTCTTCCCCTGTGGCACAGTTATAGCGCTTTAGCAGCACAGCGCTGCAGGCATCAGCTCCTCTCTTCTCCTGGGCAGACCACGTGCTCACAGGGTGCTAGGCAGCAGGCAGCTGGCAGTAAGATATAGGGCTCACCAGGTGCTGGGCTTAGGACGGCAGGAGAGCAGGCAGGCAATACTGGGCAAGATCAGCAGGCAGTGGGTACTCATCAGAACAGGACAGCAGCTCCTAGAAGCAGTCATCTCCCATAAAGTGGCACTCCTCCTGACACAGCAGTCTTCACTCCATTAAAGGGCTCTCACTGGCCCTGTGGACAGCGGAGGGGTGCAGATGGGCACAGGGGCCAGCACACAGGCCCAATGTGGCGGTACCTCCTGGCAGAGTGTCCCCTCTCAATCAGGTCCACTCTCAGTCTGAGCACATGGAGGCACAGCCTCCCTCATCCCACCTACCAGAAAGGGCTGGAAGCTTCTGGAAGGTTACCTGGGGAACCGGTCCCAACTAGTTTAGGGGGAGGTGTAGAGCACCCTGTCTGCCAGACTTCCCTCCAAAAGCTGGGGGTGCTGGGAAACAAACGACTAGACTGGTAACCCACCTCTGGCAGGCAGGCACAAGCACACAGCCATGGCGTCCATTTTAAAAGTAACATTTTACAAAGGTGCATTTCTACAATGGTGGAAATAAAGGTGCGTACACCATTGCACAGCATTTATTATTTTCAGTTCAGACACACCATGTCAGTAAAAAGGCTAGGGGAAAAGCGAAAAATTTTAGGACAATAAGGGCCAAGTCCAACACAACCCCTCCCAGCCAAAAGCCAGGGTAGACCGATCAATGCCTTGATGGGCTTCCCTGCTTAGGGCGAGAAAACATGGATGCGGGCCCGCAACTGCAGGGGCACCCGCAGGTTCTCCTCCACTCTGGAACCCGGTGGTTCCCTCTCTCAAACCTCCCTGGACCAACTAAGCCACCCCACTGTTGCTCCCTAGTCGGTTGCGGCCAGGACCAGGCACTAGGCCGTCCAGATGTCTCTGGCCCTTGCTGTCTCACAGAGTGGGGGCAGTAGCCCCACTCCCGTAGTACCCGTTGCCACTCTCCTCCTCCTCCTTGCAGTTCCAAACTGCCACTGGTCCACCCACCTGGGGTCCGCATCCTCAGGCTGACCAGCAGTCAGGGGCGAGGCTTTCCTCCCCCTACCTCTCCTTCCGGGGTTCCGCCCTCTCCTCCTATACGGGGCACCCTCAGACCACCACTCTCTCACTCGTCCAAGGCCGTGACCCTGCACTCCGATCCACCAACCCAGGGTCTAAACCCTTAGGTTGAACCGGTGCCAGAGGCGAGTCCTCCCTCCCTCTGCACCCCCTCCCAGAGTTCCGCACCCTCTCACCTGGAGAAGTACCCCTGGAAGACAACTCTGGGGGACACTGCTTACAGACGTCCCTCCCACCAGGTCAGGCAGTACCTGTCCCTGGCCTCCCAACCCAGGATCGAAGCCCTGTGGCTGAGCCGGTGCCAGAGGCGAGTCCTTCCTCCCTCGGCACCCCCTTCCAGACTTCCGCACCCTCCCACCTGGAGAAGTACCCTGGAAGTCAAACCGGTAGGGACCCTGATTACAGGTGTCCCACCCTCCAGGTCAGGCAGTCCCTGAACCTGGCATCCCAGCCCAGGATCTAAACCCTGCGACTGAGCAGACCCCAGAACCCCTGGAGCTCTGATTACAGACGCCCGGGTTCTCCCGACACTAGGGGATCCCCTTCCATGGATGGCCTCTCGGGACAGCCTAGGCTCCCAACCTGGGGTTCCCTTATGGAACTCTCCAGGCCCTGAGACTGCGGTTGGGGCACCTCGGGACACCTCCCCATCTCACTCCTTCCTGTAGATAGGACGTGAGGCACTACAACCCTCTCACTACCCTGGGACCTAGCTGGGCTACTCTGCACCTCTCCCACCTCGCTGGGTTGGAAGAGCCCTGCACCATTCCATTCAGGATCACTCCCCAATGCCTCCTCAGACACTCTAGCTCTCACCCAGAGGTCTGCCTCCCGTGCGAGCTCCCTGGGGTCAGAGAGCCCACACTGCAACAGGTGTTGGCGCAACCTGGGAAAACAACTCCTGAGCACGTGCTCCCTGATAATCAGATGGAACAGCCCTTCCCAATCGATCACCTCGCCACACACCATCCACTCCTCCAGTGCGGTCCAACACACGTCCACATACTCCCCCAAGACTGATGGGACAGTTTCTTGCCGCCCCTAAATTCCAACCTGCCCCCCTCCTCCTGGGGATCAGGCACCATCTTCCGGGCTCTGGGAGTGGGACTTCCCACACTGGAGTCACTCTCGCTGCCACCACTGGATCCCACCCTCACTGGTGAATCCAGACTCCTGAAACCACTCTCAGTGGACAACCTATCCTCCTGAGCTAATCTCTCCCTGGCGAAGGCCCTTTCAGCCTCAGCCATCCTTTCCTGCGCTAGGACCCTTTCGGTCTCTAGCATTTTCTCTTGCACAATCAGCTGCGCTAACTCCTTGGCGTGCTTTAACCTGAGCCGCTCCAAAGCCAGCTGGTGCTCCCTTTCTTCCCTCCTATCCACCCACTCTTCTGGGGACAGGGAAAAGGGTGGGGCAGTGCCCCCGGGGCTGGACCCAGCACGGGACTCCCTGTCTATGGGGTCCTCCCTACTTACTGGTGTCCCCGCCCTGTCATATTCTTCCTCCTCAGTGTCACCACCCTCCAGGGTTATGGACTGGGCACCCTCACTCTCAGAGTCCTCCTCACACTCGAAGTCCTCCTCCGGGTCTCCACCTAGTCCACCATTTAGATATGCGGAGGGGTAATCTGACAGGTCCCCACAGCGCTCTAAAGGTTCCCCCCTTTTTAGGGCCTCATAGAGGAACAATTTTCTGCGGAAGTCACCCTCTATTGGTATCCCCTTTCTCTGCAGAAATCCATCACTTCCTCCTCAGTGTACTCCCACAGTTCATCCTCATCATAGAGTAACCCCATCTTGGCGAGATACACAGATACAGTAAACAGGGAAACACAATTCCACAGTGACCCTTTTAGGAGGAAAGGTAATCAAACAAAATAATCCCCAAATCTGTGATTATTTCAACTGCTCAGTTTGCAGTGCAACCCGTTGTCGCTGTGGTACTGCGCAAACACAAGTCCTATCCCACCGCTGCCACCAATGTTAGAAACGGGTAGCGTGGTGCAGAGCGGGCGGGCCAAACTCCGGAGGAAATGTGTAAAGCATCTGCACAGCACACTCACAGGCGACACACCAGGCACACTACAAAAGGAGACCACACCAGGTTGCATGAAAAATAACTTGTGTATTATACCAAATACAGTAGGATGCAATCACATGGTGAACACAGAGCCAACTGGCAGAAGGTAGTCATTTACAGAGGGGGACTATTTACAAGGCAGGGCCAATCGGGCCGCTGCCGGAATCATCACAAGTACACAGGATAAATGTGCAAGCATCAGTAACTGTGTAACAACCCGCACTTACAGGCAGGATCCTTGTGGGCATAACATTAGGCAACTTGCATGAGGCATAAAAACACATTGTGGGCAACAATTAGGCATGGAAACATAGGAGACACTCTCATCAGGGGTAGGCCAACATGGTGCAGGAAACACATTATGCCCAAACATCAGTAGTGTGGGCATTAGGACAGAACATTAGACCCCCTTATTGGCATAAAGACCTTAACATGCAGCATCTCGTTAGCATAACAGCAGTATCTGCCTAAACAACATTAGGCATGATTAAAGGCCCTTCTCAGCATGTTGGCAGTGCGCCTTATGTGAATACACCTGGGCATGAAATCATTAGGCATAGAATGAAGACAATCGGCATGAATTGGGAGGCAGAAAACTCCTTGTGCCTGAAACCAGCAGTGTGGCCACATTATACATAACCTTAACAGTGCACCCTAGAAACACCACCAGGGGGGAAAGAACCCATTAGCATAAACAGCATTGGAACATTAGAAAAGAGCATTAGGCACCAACATGTGGGCATGGAGGCGACACCATTAGGGTGAAAGCATGAACAACACATTAGCAATTTGGGGGAAAACATTACCAGCATAAATGCATTAGCATAGACCCCTTAGCGCAGGCATACCCTTAGCATAAATCACCTGTACATAAATCATAAGAGGCGCTAGGCCTCACAAGCATAAGCCACAGTCGTCCCAATCGGGGGCACAACACTCTGAAACTGGGCCCAGGCCAACTGGCCTCTTTCAGGGGCTCAGAAGCCCTATATCCCGCAAAGTCAGGGCTGGCTGCAAGGGCAGCGAAAACAAAGGTGCGCAAAGCGCTAGGGCAGGAGGGTCCCTCACTCCTCTCTCTTTCCCTTCTGGGTAATCCAATGCCCTCAATGCGTGGCAGCTGCCCCCTGTCCTGCGGGGTAGCTGGGTAAACCCAACAAGCACTGGCGCCAACAATGCAGCGATGGGAGTCCCACTCCGGGCTCTAACAGGAATCTGCCCACAAGAACACTGGCACGGTGGAGCCCCTCTTCTGGGACTCTAGAATTTCCCAAAATGTCTCTGTCGTGCAGCTGAGGGAGGAAACAAGTACTGGGCATGTTGGAGCCCCCCTCCTATTGGACTCTAAACACAACCAATGCCCTCCAAAGAATACTGGCACCGGGGGCGGGCACCGACAATGTGCCCTGACATACCCCCAACCACAGGATGACTGAGCCCTACTCACCGGCAGTCTGAGGCCACTCTGGATGTCTCTGCAGTCTCCGGGCACCGGCAATGTGCCCCGACAGGTCCCTCTTCTGGGACCTCTCCTGGCTTCACCCTCAGCGGAGCCTTCTCCTCGTCAGCAGCGCGGAGGGACAGGCACCGACAATGTGCCTCGGGCCCCCTCCCCCGCAGGACTCCTCCTTGGCAATTTACATATAGCGCTCGCGAGGCGCTAGGCGGCAGGAAAGTTCTTGGGCTGAAATTAAGTTGTAGCGCCCACAAAGCGCTAGGTCCCACACCATAAAGTGGTAGCGCTCCACTTCACTGGCAATGAAATATAGCCCTCCCGAGGCGCTAGGGAGCAGGCAGGAAGGCACAGTCACTGGTAATATAGCGCTCTGGCAGCACAGTGCTGCAGATGTCAGCTCCTCACCTCCTGGGCAATAAGATAAAGCGCTCTTCTTCTCCAGGCGCTAGCCAGCAGGCAGGGATGGTCAGTCACCTCAAATGTAGCGCTCCTCTTCTGCTGGGCACAGTTATAGCGCTCTCGCAGCAAGCAGAGCACAGTCAATGCAAATATGGCACTCCGGCAGCCCAGCGCTGCAGGACCCACGCACCTTCTTCTCCTGGGCAGGGCTGGAGGCAGCGCTCTCCTGGTGCAGGAATAAGGTTGTAGCGCTAAGTCCCACAAAATAAAGTTGCAGCGCTCCTCTTCCCCTGTGGCACAGTTATAGCGCTTTAGCAGCACAGCGCTGCAGGCATCAGCTCCTCTCTTCTCCTGGGCAGACCACGTGCTCACAGGGTGCTAGGCAGCAGGCAGCTGGCAGTAAGATATAGTGCTCACCAGGTGCTGGGCTTAGGACGGCAGGAGAGCAGGCAGGCAATACTGGGCAAGATCAGCAGGCAGTGGGTACTCATCAGAACAGGACAGCAGCTCCTAGAAGCAGTCATCTCCCATAAAGTGGCACTCCTCCTGACACAGCAGTCTTCACTCCATTAAAGGGCTCTCACTGGCCCTGTGGACAGCGGAGGGGTGCAGATGGGCACAGGGGCCAGCACACAGGCCCAATGTGGCGGTACCTCCTGGCAGAGTGTCCCCTCTCATTCAGGTCCACGCTCAGTCTGAGCACATGGAGGCACAGCCTCCCTCACCCCACCTACCAGAAAGGGCTGGAAGCTTCTGGAAGGTTACCTGGGGAACCGGTCCCAACTAGTTTAGGGGGAGGTGTAGAGCACCCTGTCTGCCAGACTTCCCTCCAAAAGCTGGGGGTGCTGGGAAACAAACGACTAGACTGGTAACCCACCTCTGGCAGGCAGGCACAAGCACACAGCCATGGCGTCCATTTTAAAAGTAACATTTTACAAAGGTGCATTTCTACAATGGTGGAAATAAAGATGCGTACACCATTGCACAGCATTTATTATTTTCAGTTCAGACACACCATGTCAGTAAAAAGGCTAGGGGGAAAAGCGAAAAATTTTAGGACAATAAGGGCCAAGTCCAACACAACCCCCTCCCAGCCAAAAGCCAGGGTAGACCGATCAATGCCTTGATGGGCTTCCCTGCTTAGGGCGAGAAAACATGGACGCGGGCCCGCAACTGCAGGGGCACCCGCAGGTTCTCCGCCACTCTGGAACCCGGTGGTTCCCTCTCTCAAACCTCCCTGGACCAACTAAGCCACCCCACTGTTGCTCCCTAGTCGGTTGCGGCCAGGACCAGGCACTAGGCCGTCCAGATGTCTCTGGCCCTTGCTGTCTCACAGAGTGGGGGGCAGTAGCCCCACTCCCGTAGTACCCGTTGCCACTCTCCTCCTCCTCCTTGCAGTTCCAAACTGCCACTGGTCCACCCACCTGGGGTCCGCATCCTCAGGCTGACCAGCAGTCAGGGGCGAGGCTTTCCTCCCCCTACCTCTCCTTCCGGGGTTCCGCCCTCTCCTCCTATACGGGGCACCCTCAGACCACCACTCTCTCACTCGTCCAAGGCCGTGACCCTGCACCCGATCCACCAACCCAGGGTCTAAACCCTTAGGTTGAACCGGTGCCAGAGGCGAGTCCTCCCTCCCTCTGCACCCCCTCCCAGAGTTCCGCACCCTCCCACCTGGAGAAGTACCCCTGGAAGACAACTCTGGGGGGACACTGCTTACAGACGTCCCTCCCACCAGGTCAGGCAGTACCTGTCCCTGGCCTCCCAACCCAGGATCGAAGCCCTGTGGCTGAGCCGGTGCCAGAGGCGAGTCCTTCCTCCCTCGGCACCCCCTTCCAGACTTCCGCACCCTCCCACCTGGAGAAGTACCCCTGGAAGTCAAACCGGTAGGGACCCTGATTACAGGTGTCCCACCCTCCAGGTCAGGCAGTCCCTGAACCTGGCATCCCAGCCCAGGATCTAAACCCTGCGACTGAGCAGACCCCAGAACCCCTGTAGCTCTGATTACAGACGCCCCGGGTTCTCCCGACACTAGGGGATCCCCTTCCATGGATGGCCTCTCGGGACAGCCTAGGCTCCCAACCTGGGGTTCCCTTATGGAACTCTCCAGGCCGTGAGACTGCGGTTGGGGCACCTCGGGACACCTCCCCATCTCACTCCTTCCTGTAGATAGGACGTGAGGCACTACAACCCTCTCACTACCCTGGGACCTAGCTGGGCTACTCTGCACCTCTCCCACCTCGCTGGGTTGGAAGAGCCCTGCACCATTCCATTCAGGATCACTCCCCAATGCCTCCTCAGACACTCTAGCGCTCACCCAGAGGTCTGCCTCCCGTGCGAGCTCCCTGGGGTCAGAGAGCCCACACTGCAACAGGTGTTGGCGCAACCTGGGAAAACAACTCCTGAGCACGTGCTCCCTGATAATCAGATGGAACAGCCCTTCCCAATCGATCACCTCGCCACACACCATCCACTCCTCCAGTGCGGTCCAACACACGTCCACATACTCCCCCCAAGACTGATGGGACAGTTTCTTGCCGCCCCTAAATTCCAACCTGCCCCCCTCCTCCTGGGGATCAGGCACCATCTTCCGGGCTCTGGGAGTGGGACTTCCCACACTGGAGTCACTCTGCTGCCACCACTGGATCCCACCCTCACTGGTGAATCCAGACTCCTGAAACCACTCTCAGGGGACAACCTACCCTCCTGAGCTAGTCTCTCCCTGGCGAAGGCCCTTTCAGCCTCAGCCATCCTTTCCTGCGCTAGGACCCTTTCGGTCTCTAGCATTTTCTCTTGCACAATCAGCTGCGCTAACTCCTTGGCGTGCTTTAACCTGAGCCTCTCCAAAGCCAGCTGGTGCTCCCTTTCTTCCCTCCTATCCACCCACTCTTCTGGGGACAGGGAAAAGGGTGGGGCAGTGCCCCCGGGGCTGGACCCAGCACGGGACTCCCTGTCTATGGGGTCCTCCCTACTTACTGGTGTCCCCGCCCTGTCATATTCTTCCTCCTCAGTGTCACCATCCTCCAGGGTTATGGACTGGGCACCCTCACTCTCAGAGTCCTCCTCACACTCGAAGTCCTCCTCCGGGTCTCCACCTAGTCCACCATTTAGATATGCGGAGGGGTAATCTGACAGGTCCCCACAGCGCTCTAAAGGTTCCCCCCTTTTTAGGGCCTCATAGAGGAACAATTTTCTGCGGAAGTCACCCTCTATTGGTATCCCCTTTCTCTGCAGAAATCCATCACTTCCTCCTCAGTGTACTCCCACAGTTCATCCTCATCATAGAGTAACCCCATCTTGGCGAGATACACAGATACAGTAAACAGGGAAACACAATTCCACAGTGACCCTTTTAGGAGGAAAGGTAATCAAACAAAATAATCCCCAAATCTGTGATTATTTCAACTGCTCAGTGTGCAGTGCAACCCGTTGTCGCTGTGGTACTGCGCAAACACAAGTCCTATCCCACCGCTGCCACCAATGTTAGAAACGGGTAGCGTGGTGCAGAGCGGGCGGGCCAAACTCCGGAGGAAATGTGTAAAGCATCTGCGCAGCACACTCACAGGCGACACACCAGGCACACTACAAAAGGAGACCACACCAGGTTGCATGAAAAATAACTTGTGTATTATACCAAATACAGTAGGATGCAATCACATGGTGAACACAGAGCCAACTGGCAGAAGGTAGTCATTTACAGAGGGGGACTATTTACAAGGCAGGGCCAATCGGGCCGCTGCCGGAATCATCACAAGTACACAGGATAAATGTGCAAGCATCAGTAACTGTGTAACAACCCGCACTTACAGGCAGGATCCTTGTGGGCATAACATTAGGCAACTTGCATGAGGCATAAAAACACATTGTGGGCAACAATTAGGCATGGAAACATAGGAGACACTCTCATCAGGGGTAGGCCAACATGGTGCAGGAAACACATTATGCCCAAACATCAGTAGTGTGGGCATTAGGACAGAACATTAGACCCCTTATTGGCATAAAGACCTTAACATGCAGCATCTCGTTAGCATAACAGCAGTATCTGCCTAAACAACATTAGGCATGATTAAAGGCCCTTCTCAGCATGTTGGCAGTGCGCCTTATGTGAATACACCTGGGCATGAAATCATTAGGCATAGAATGAAGACAATCGGCATGAATTGGGAGGCAGAAAACTCCTTGTGCCTGAAACCAGCAGTGTGGCCACATTATACATAACCTTAACAGTGCACCCTAGAAACACCACCAGGGGGAAAGAACCCATTAGCATAAACAGCATTGGAACATTAGAAAAGAGCATTAGGCACCAACATGTGGGCATGGAGGCGACACCATTAGGGTGAAAGCATGAACAACACATTAGCAATTTGGGGAAAACATTACCAGCATAAATGCATTAGCATAGACCCCTTAGCGAAGGCATACCCTTAGCATAAATCACCTGTACATAAATCATAAGAGGCGCTAGGCCTCACAAGCATAAGCCACAGTCGTCCCAATCGGGGGCACAACACTCTGAAACTGGGCCCAGGCCAACTGGCCTCTTTCAGGGGCTCAGAAGCCCTATATCCCGCAAAGTCAGGGCTGGCTGCAAGGGCAGCGAAAACAAAGGTGCGCAAAGCGCTAGGGCAGGAGGGTCCCTCACTCCTCTCTCTTTCCCTTCTGGGTAATCCAATGCCCTCAATGCGTGGCAGCTGCCCCCTGTCCTGCGGGGTAGCTGGGTAAACCCAACAAGCACTGGCGCCAACAATGCAGCGATGGGAGTCCCACTCCGGGCTCTAACAGGAATCTGCCCACAAGAACACTGGCACGGTGGAGCCCCTCTTCTGGGACTCTAGAATTTCCCAAAATGTCTCTGTCGTGCAGCTGAGGGAGGAAACAAGTACTGGGCATGTTGGAGCCCCCCTCCTATTGGACTCTAAACACAACCAATGCCCTCCAAAGAATACTGGCACCGGGGGCGGGCACCGACAATGTGCCCTGACATACCCCCCAACCACAGGATGACTGAGCCCTACTCACCAGCAGTCTGAGGCCACTCTGGATGTCTCTGCAGTCTCCGGGCACCGGCAATGTGCCCCGACAGGTCCCTCTTCTGGGACCTCTCCTGGCTTCACCCTCAGCGGAGCCTTCTCCTCGTCAGCAGCGCGGAGGGACAGGCACCGACAATGTGCCTCGGGCCCCCTCCCCCGCAGGACTCCTCCTTGGCAATTTACATATAGCGCTCACGAGGCGCTAGGCGGCAGGAAAGTTCTTGGGCTGAAATTAAGTTGTAGCGCCCACAAAGCGCTAGGTCCCACACCATAAAGTGGTAGCGCTCCCCTTCACTGGCAATGAAATATAGCCCTCCCGAGGCGCTAGGGAGCAGGCAGGAAGGCACAGTCACTGGAAATTTAGCGCTCTCGCAGCACAGTGCTGCAGATGTCAGCTCCTCACCTCCTGGGCAATAAGATAAAGCGCTCTTCTTCTCCAGGCGCTAGCCAGCAGGCAGGGATGGTCAGTCACCTCAAATGTAGCGCTCCTCTTCTGCTTGGCACAGTTATAGCGCTCTCGCAGCAAGCAGGGCACAGTCAATGCAAATATGGCACTCCGGCAGCCCAGCGCTGCAGGACCCATGCACCTTCTTCTCCTGGGCAGGGCTGGAGGCAGCGCTCTCCCGGTGCAGGAATAAGGTTGTAGCGCTAAGTCCCACAAAATAAAGTTGCAGCGCTCCTCTTCCCCTGTGGCACAGTTATAGCGCTTTAGCAGCACAGCGCTGCAGGCATCAGCTCCTCTCTTCTCCTGGGCAGATCACGTGCTCACAGGGTGCTAGGCAGCAGGCAGCTGGCAGAAAGATATAGTGCTCACCAGGTGCTTGGCTTAGGACGGCAGGAGAGCAGGCAGGCAATACTGGGCAAGATCAGCAGGCAGTGGGTACTCATCAGAACAGGACAGCAGCTCCTAGAAGCAGTCATCTCCCATAAAGTGGCACTCCTCCTGACACAGCAGTCTTCACTCCATTAAAGGGCTCTCACTGGCCCTGTGGACAGCGGAGGGGTGCAGATGGGTACAGGGGCCAGCACACAGGCCCAATGTGGCGGTACCTCCTGGCAGAGTGTCCCCTCTTATTCAGGTCCACGCTCAGTCTGAGCACATGGAGGCACAGCCCCCCTCACCCCACCTACCAGAAAGGGCTGGAAGCTTCTGGAAGGTTCCCTGGGGAACTAGTTTAGGGGGAGGTGTAGAGCACCCTATCTGCCAGACTTCCCTCCAAAAGCTGGGGGTGCTGGGAAACAAACGACTAGACTGGTAACCCACCTCTGGCAGGCAGGCACAAGCACACAGCCATGGCGTCCATTTTAAAAGTAACATTTTACAAAGGTGCATTTCTACAATGGTGGAAATAAAGGTGCGTACACCATTGCACAGCATTTATTATTTTCAGTTCAGACACACCATGTCAGTAAAAAGGCTAGGGGGAAAAGCGAAACATTTTAGGACAATAAGTGCCAAGTCCAACAGGCACTTTCTCACAACTATTCATTGCTTTACCACATTCATGATACTTTGTGTGGCACTTGGAAATCACTTTTGTCAGAGTGGGCATGTGCATGTTGAGAAGAAGAAGTAAGACAGGTAAACACGTGGGCATGCTGCATTTCTTCTTGCTTGTGGATGAAAGAGCAGGACCAATGTTTAGCTGTTGAGTGTAGTCGTATAGGAAGGAATAGACCAATTTCAAGGCAGGGTGAGGTACACCTTGTTAGAAATGGGGGTCTCTAGTTGGCAGAGGTAGGTACCTCTGTCCAAATAGGGACCCTTGCTTCTAGTCAGGGTAAGGGGGATACAATTCTAAAATTACCCCTGCCCATCCCCTTGGTAGCTTGGCACGAGCAGAAAGGCTTATCTCAGAGGCAGTGTGTAAAGCATTTGTGAACACATACAGTAATACAGTGAAAACACTACAAATGGACACCACACCAGTTTTGAAAAATAAGTAATCGTTATCTAAACCAAAACAAGACCAAACGACAAAAATCCACAGTACAGTAATACAAATATGACTTTCAGATGGTAGCAATAGTTCAGTTCAATGCAAGTTGTAAATGCAATACTTTTCTCAAAAGTACCTTAGATGCGTCACACAAAACAAACAAAATGGCTGCAGGGAAGGTGATGCATCGGTTCCTTACACTCAGGGAAGGTGATGCGTCGATTCCTTGCTCCGGGGGAGCTGATGCGTCGGTTCCTTACTGCGGCCCCCAACGATGCAACAGTCTTGGCGCCTCGATGCGATGCGTCGATCCGGTACGATGACTTCGTGCAGCCGCACAGCAGGCTTGCGTCAGGATCGGTTCGGTGATCTCGGACTTCGGAGCTCGTTACACCCGATGCCTCGTGCAGCAATTTCTGAGCCGCGGCAGGAGCTGCAACTGTTTCTTCGGCGATGCATCGGAAACAGGTGCAGATGTGTCACGCTTCTTCGATGTTGCGTCGATTTTCCAGCTCCCAGCGACAAGCAGTCTCTAGAGGTCCTAAACAGCAGCAGGCACCTCTTTGCAGGTTGGAATTCCCAGCAAGGGAATTCAGGGGAGCTGGTGGTGAAGTCTTTGTGTCCCTGAGACTTCAGAACAGGAGGCAAGCTCAGTTTCAAGCCCTTGGAGATCTTTTCTTCAAGCAGGTGACAAAGCAAACAACAAAGTCTTTTTTCTCCTTTCCTTGGCAGCAAGCAGCCACTGCAGGCCAAACCCAGACAGCAAACAGCACAGGGGCAGTATTCCTCCTCAGCTTATCCGGCTCTTCTGCTTGGCAAAGGTTCCTCTTGATTTCCCAGAAGTGATCTAAAAGTCTGGGGTCTGGGCCCCTCTTTTTATACACCAAAATCCTTTGTTCTCTGAAGGCAGAGAGTGTCTGTACCCTGCCAAAACCAGTTCTGTGGGGCACGTTGCAAGTGCACAGCAACCTCCATTGTTAGGGCGAGCCCTGGCTCCAGACACACCACAGGGGGGGGGAGCCGTCATTGTGGAAGGCAGGCACAGCCCTATTCAGGTGAAGGTGCGACTCCTCCCACCACTCCAAATGCAGACCAGGCCTATTCAGCCCAGCCCTGACTCATCAGACTTCTGGAGCCGCTGCCCCTCTCCAGCCCCTGTCATCCAAAAGCCAGACCTAGCAGAGGCACACTGGATGGTTAGGGAAGAAAATACCTCCTTTCTAAAATGGTATTTTAAAATACAGAATGTAAAAATCACCCTCACTAAAAGATGCACTTTAACATTCTGAGTTCAGGCATACTAAACTTTACTTTTCTTTCTTGTTCCTAGGGTCAGTTATGTTTATAAGATGTTATAAACAACTCCCCATTCTCTCCTATGGGAACAGATAGCCTTGCAATAGTGAAAATCGAAATTGGCAGTATTTCACTATCAGGACATGCCACACACATCAGGGCATGTCCTACCATTCACATACAATGCACCCTGCCCACAGGGGTACCTTGGGGGACCTTAGGGGTGACTAATATGTAGAAAAGGGAAGGTTTAGGGACTGGCAAGTGTGTGCACTTGCCAAGTCGACATGGCAGTCCCAGACTGCACACAGGCTCTGCAATGGCAGGCCTGAGTCACATTTTACAAGCTGCTTCTGTGGGTGGCACAATCAGTGCTGCAAGCCCACCAGCAGCATTTGATTTACAGGCCCTGGGCACACATAGTGCACTGTACTAGGGTCTGACAAGTAAATCAAATAAGCCAATCATGGAATAACTAATCCATAACAATAATTTACAAAGGGAGCACTTGCACTTTGGCACTGAACAGCAGTGGCAAAGTGCCCAAAGCATCTAGACCAGCAAAAATTGAGTCCAACATACAGCAACACAAGAGGTAAAGGCAAAATAATGGAAGGGAGACCCACGCCAATGGTGCCAGGTCTAACACGTGTCTCCTCCAGCTGAAATGTGGGGAGAACTACCCACCCTCTTGGCAGTTCTCTTCACTAAGTCAGAAAAATCTGGACAGACCATCAGCATTGGCATGTTCTGTACCAGGGCGGCGTTCCACCGTAAAGTCCATCCCCTGTAGGGAAATGGACCACCTCAACAACTTTGGATTCTCCCCCCTCATATGCATCAACCATCTGAGGGGCCTGTGGTCTGTCTGAACCCGGAAGTGAGTCCCAAACAAGTATGGTCTCAGCTTCTTCAGCGCCCATACCACAGCAAATGCCTCACGCTCAATCGCACTCCACCTCTGTTCCCGTGGAAGTAACCTCCTACTAATGAAGGCTACAGGTTGGTCCAGGTCCTCCTCATTTAGCTGTGAGAGCACAGCCCCCACACCATGCTCTGTAGCATCTGTCTGCACAATGAACTCTTGGGAGAAGTTGGGTGCCTTAAGCACGGGCGCTGTGCACATGGCAGATTTCAGGGCATCAAAAGCCTTCTGGCAGGCGTCAGTCCAATTCACTTTCCTGGGCTGCTTCCTGGAAGTCATCTCTGTCAAGGGGGCAACAATGGTGCCATACACCTTGACAAATCTCCTGTAATACCCTGTGAGTCCTAAAAAGGCCCTCACCTCTGTCTGAGTCTTGGGGCGTTCCCAAGCCAGAATGGTATCAATCTTGGGCTGTAGGGGCGCCACCTGGCTGCTCCCCACCTGGTGTCCCAAGTACACCACTGAACCCTGCCCGATCTGGCACTTGCTTGCCTTGATCGTGAGGCCTGCCCTCCGCAGTGCCTTCAACACTTCCCAGAGGTGGTGCAGATGTTCCTCCCAAGTGGCACAGAACACTGCAATGTTGTCCAGGTAGGCGCACTGAAATCTTCCAGCCCAACCAATACCTGGTTGACCAACCTCTGAAAGGTGGCAGGGGCATTCTTCATCCCAAAGGGCATCACCCGGAATTGGTAGTGCCCATCTGGTGTGGAGAATGCTGACCTCTCTCTTGCCCCATCAGTTAAGGCGATCTGCCAGTACCCAGACGTTAGGTCAAACGTACTGAGGTACCGGGCAGCCCCCAACCGATCGATGAGCTCATCAGCTCTGGGGATGGGGTGCCCGTCAGTCCTGGTGACTGAATTGAGCCCTCGAGAGTCCACACAGAACCGGTGTTCTGGTGTGGCACCGGGTGCGGTAGCCTTCGGGACCAAGACCACTGGGCTGGCCCAAGGGCTGTTTGAGGGCTCAATCAACCCTAGCGCTAACATCTTGGAGACCTCCTCCTTGATGCAAGCTCTGACCCTGTCAGTCACTTAGTAAATCTTATGTTTTACTGGAGGACTGTCCCCAGTGTCCACATCATGGATGCACCACTGAGTGACACGGGGGGTCAGGGAGAACAGGTCTGAGAACTGCCCCAACAGTTGGCAGCAGTCACTCTGCTGTTCAGGGGTCAGGGCAGGAGAGAGGTTCACACCGTCCACTGACCCATCTTGCTCCTTTGCAGACAGGAGGTCAGGAAGAGGCTCAGTCTCCTCTTCCATCCCAGCATCTGTTGCTAGGAGCATGCCCACTTCGGACCGCTCCAAGTGGGGCTTCAGGCGGTTCACATGTTGGACCCGCAAAGGGTTCCTAGGAGACTGCAAGTCCACCAAGTAGGTGACGTCACTCTTGCGCTCCACCACCTCAAATGGTCCGGTCCACTTATCCTGGAGCACACAAGGCTCCACTGGGACCATGACCCAAACCTTCTGTCCAGGTTGAAACTCGATCAGAATGGCATTCTGATCATACCAGCGTTTCATTTCCTCCTGGCTGGCTTCCAGGTTTGCCTGAGCGAGTTGCCTGGAGTGCTTAGTCTGGTTTCTGAAGGCCAGCATGTAGCTATATACATCCTGGGGAAGTTTACTGGGAGCTTTCTCCCAGCCTTCTTTCACCAGACTCAGAGGTCCTCTTACAGGATGGCCGTACAGCAGCTCAAAGGGACTGAACCCTAAGGACTTCTGGGGCACCTCTCTGTAAGCAAACAGAAGGCATGGTAAGAGGACGTCCCACTTATGCCTCATGGGCTCACAAAGACCCATAATCATGCCTTTCAAGGTCCGGTTGAATCTCTGAACTAGCCCATTACCTTGGGGGTGGTAAGGAGTGGTGAACTTATAGGTTACACCACACTCCTGCCAGAGGGACTTCATATACTTTGATATGAAGTTGGTACCCAGGTCGGACGCCACCTCTCTGGGGAACCCCACACGGGAGAAAATCCCCATCAATGCTCGACCCACCACAGGTGCTGTCACTGTCCGGAGAGGGATGGCTTCCAGGTACCGGGTGGCATGGTCCACCAAGACCAGGATAAACCTGTTGCCCATGGCTGTCTTGGGATCCAGAGGCCCCACAATGTCAATACCCACCCTCTCAAAGGCGGTGCCGACTACAGGAAAAGGTTGGATAGGAGCCTTATACTTCCTCCCACTCTTACCACTTGCCTGGCAAGTCTGGCAAGACCTACAGTGAGCATCAGAGTGCTTGCGCATTGGGGGCCAGTAAAAGTGGGTGACAAGCCTTTCAAAGGTCTTGTCTTGCCCCAAATGCCCTGCCAAAGGCACATCATGAGCCAGACCCAGTAGGAAGGCTCTGAAGCACTGGGGTACCACCAGCACATGGGCTGACCCAGGCTCAGCAACCTTAGGCTCGCTATACAGGAGACCCTTCTCCCAGTATATCCAATGTGATCCAGACTGATCACCTGCTGCCTGGTATGCAGCCTGCTGCCGCAAACCAATGAGAGAAGGGCACGTCTGCTGCTCCTGGCAGAATTCCTCCCTGGTGGGCCTTCCTTCTTGCTGCCAATGGGTCAGCTCAGGCTGGTCCCCCAGTTCAGCCACTTGTTCCCGTGTAGGCTCCAGGGTATCCCCCTCAGGGTCTACCTCCTCCTGGACCGTGGGAACTTCGGGGGCCGGTTTCACGCGCCCCCTGCCTCTTCTCTTCCCGGCAGGCACCTGGGCCACTCTTTCAGGCTCCAGGTCTTTTTGAATGCCCTTACCGGGTGCCATTGACCGGCAGACCCAACATCTCCAAATGAGACCTCCGCTCCACCTTCGCCCAAGGGAAGCTCTCCAAATCATTGCCTAGCAGACAGTCAACAGGCATGGCTGGCCTCACAGCTACTCTCAAGGTACCTGAGACCCCCCCCACTCAAGGGGAACCTGTGCCACTTTGCAGAGGCACTCTGAATTGTCAGCGGCAACTACTGGGTCGAATGTGTTGGGGACCACCTGCTCTTCAGACACCAGCCAACAACTGACAGCTGTCACACTGGCTCCGGTGTCTCGCAGAGCCTCCACACTATGGCCAATGATGGTCACCCACTGGCTGTACTTTTTAGTGTTATCAGGCAGGTGAGTCCTTGGGACCATCTCACTTGTCTCCTAAAGAGACCAGGGACATCTCTGCGGGACTCCAACCACCTTGGGCACCGACTCCTCCCCCAAGGCTACACTAGCCAGTTCCCAGGGTGGTGCACCAGTGGATGCGGTGGTAACCGGTTTGGGACACTTAGGATCCCCCCAAAAGTGGCCCACCTGACCACAACTAAAACAGGTCTTGGGACCCCTCTGAACAGGCTTACCTGTCGGGACCCATGGTTTCTTTTCAGTGGGAGGCTGAGAACCCTTACCTTGGCTCCCTTGGAGATTACTTTGGGGCCCTTTTTGGAACTCCTTCTGTTTACCCTTGTACCCCCCACTCTTCTGCTGGGGACGCTGCCCACCCTTGGTGGATTCTCCCACAAGACCTTTGTGGACCCTGGTACTGACCCAGCGGTCAGCCTCCACAGCAAGTTTCCTGGGATAAGTCAGCTTACTATCAATCAGGTGCTGGCGTAGCTCTGGAAAACAACTACTAGACAAGTGCTCCCATGCAACCAAATCATAGAGCCCCTGTAAATCAGTTACCTTGCTACCCTTCACCCATCCATCCAGTGCTCTGCAAAAATGAGATACATACTCCACCCAAGTACTCGACTCCAGCTTCTTGCAGTTCCTAAATTTCTGCCTATAAAGCTCTGGGGTCAACCCATACCTGGCTATCAAGGCTTCCTTCATGGGGGCATAGGACATCTGATCCTCAGTGGGCAAAGCTAGTAGGGTCTCTCTCCCTTCACCTATGAAGCAGCCCCACAACCCCGCTCCCCAATCTCTCTCAGGGACCCAGAGGGACTTCATTGCTATTTCATAGGCCTTGAACCACTGCCCAATGTCCTCATGCTTCATGAAATCTTTGATAACATCTTTGGGAATGTATACTCTTCCTTCCCCAGGCACTGATGGTGTGCTGCCACCAGAGGGAGTGATTTCTAGACTCTTTGCTTTCAGCTCCAACTCCCTCAACACTCTCTCATGCTCTAAAAGCATTTTCTTTTCCTCCATGGCCAATTTCTTGCTCTCCAACTCCAACCTCTTATTCTCTAAGTCACCCTGGCTTCCCAGCTTGAGCTTAGCAAGCTCCATTTCATGCACTCTGCTTCTCTCCCTGTCCTCCAACTCTTCTGGAGACAGACCCCTTGAAGACACACTGCTGCGTTCCCTTGGAGGCACCCCCCTCCAGTTAGGCCCACTAGCCCATCCTGCTGCCCTTCTAAATTCTCCCCCTCCACCATAGGCTCCTCGGTCTGCCCACTGGCATTCCTTGCTTCGAACCAGGCCCTCGGCGCCTTGTGGAATTCCCCCTTTCTGATGAGGCCTTTCATGGAGATTTTATGTTTTTTTGCAGATGGCTTTAAGTTGTGGCACAGTGTAGGTATCAACCCTCTCCTCTTCAAATTCAATATCCACAGATGCAAGTGATGCTGCTTTGCTCATGGTGAAAATTGGCAGTTCTCAAGATGCAAAAAATTCCCAGAAAAAAACTCTACCAAATGTATGTGGTTGCGTAATGGTCTGCACTATACTAGTAGTGTACACCAATCACTGTATGTAAGTCACAAATGCAAGTCCAGATCCTCACCGCTGACCACCAATGTTAGAAATGGGGGTCTCTAGTTGGCGGAGGTAGGTACCTTTGTCCAAATAGGGACCCTTGCTTCTAGTCAGGGTAAGGGGGATACACTTCTAAAATAACCCCTGCTCACCACCTTGGTAGCTTGGCACAAGCAGAAAGGCTTATCGCAGAGGCAGTGTGTAAAGCATTTGTGAACACATACAGTAATACAGTGAAAACACTACAAATGGACACCACACCAGTTTAGAAAAATAAGTAATCTTTATCTAAACCAAAACAAGACCAAACAACAAAAATCCACAATACAGTAATAAAAATATGACTTTCAGATGGTAGAAATAGTTCAGTTCAATGCAAGTTGTAAATGCAACACTTTTCTCAAAAGTACCTTAGATGTGTCACGCTAAACAAACAAAATGGCCGCAGGTAAGGTGATGCGTCGGTTCCTTACACTCAGGGAAGGTGATGCGTTGATTCCTTGCTCCGGGGGAGGTGATGCGTCGGTTCCATACTGCAGCGCAGGGGAGTTGATGCGTCGGTTCCTTACCGGAGGGAGGTGATGTGTCATTTTCTTAATGCGTGGGGAGTTGATGCGTCTGTTTCTTACTGTGGCCCCCAATGATGCGACAGTCTTGGTGCCGCAATGCGTCGATCCGGTACGATGCGTGGCTTCGTGTAGCCGCACAGCAGGTTTGCGTCGGGATCGGTGCGGTGATCTCAGACTTCGGAGATCGTTGCACCCGATGCCTTGTGCTGCGATTTCTCGTGACGCGCGCAGGCGCTGCAACGGTTTCTTCGGCGATGCGTCGGAAACAGGTGCGGATGCGTCATGCTTCTTCGATGTTGCGTCCATTTTCCAGCTCCTAGCGACAAACTGTCTCGGGAGGTCCTAAACAGCAGCAGGCACCACTTTGCAGTTTGGAATTCCCAGCAAGGGAATTCAGGGGAGCTGGTTCTGAAGTCTTTGTGTCCCTGAGACTTCAGAACAGGAGGCAAGCTCAGTTTCAAACCCTTGGAGATCTTTTCTTCAAGCAGGTGACAAAGCAAACAGCAAAGACCTTTTTCTCCTTTCCTTGGCAGCAAGCAGCCACTGCAGGCCAACCCCAGACAGCAAACAGCACAGGGGCAGTATTCCTCCTCAGCTTATCCGGCTCTTCTCCTTGGCAAAGGTTCCTCTTGATTGCCCAGAAGTGATCTAAAAGTCTGGGGTCTGGGCCCCTCTTTTTATACACCAAAATCCTTTGTTCTCTGAAGGCAGAGAGTGTCTGTACCCAGCCAAAACCAGTTCTGTGGGGCACTTTGCAAGTGCACAACAACCTCCATTGTTAGTGTGAGCCCTGGCTCCGGACACACCACAGGGGGGCGGAGCCGTCATTGTGGAAGGCAGGCACAGCCCTATTCAGGTGAAGGTGTGACTCTTCCCACCTCTCCAAATGCAGACCAGGCCTATTCAGCCCAGCCCTGACTCATCAGACTTCTGGAGCTGCTGCCCCTCTCCAGCCCCTGTCATCCAAAGCCAGACATGCAATACACAAACCTAGCCGAGGCACACTGGATGGTTAGGCAAGAAAATACCTCCTTTCTAAAAGTGGTATTTTAAAACACAGAATGTAAAAATCACCCTCACTATAAGATGCACTTTAACATTCTGAGTTCAGGCATACTAAACTTTACTTTTCCATCTTGTTCCTATGGTTAGTTATGTTTATAAGATGTTATAAACAAACTCCCCATTCTGTCCTATTGTTAGAAATGGGATTTCTGGTTGGCTAGGGCTTGCGCCAAAGCCAGGCAGAAACCACCACTCTAGTCAGGGCAAGGGAGTTACTCGCTGAAGATAACCCCTGATCACCCCCTTGGTAGCTTAGCACGAGCAGTCAGGCTTATCCCAGAGGCAATGTGTAAAGCGTTTGCGCAACACACACAGACAGCAGCAACAAACTAGGCACACCACAAGAGAAACTCCACACAAGGTTATATAAAAAATAGCCTTTGTATTATCATAAACACATTAGAAACCTAATCACACATTTACACTGTGCTAAGGGTGGGCGTAGTTCGCGAAGTAGCGCTATGCGAAGCTACGCGAAGTGCACTTCGCACTACGCGATCTACGCGTAGCACTACACGAACTGGGTAGTGCGCTGTTCGCGATGATTGCACAGTGCCGGATGCTTGTCCGCACTGTGCAATCATTGAAAACGGCATCTTGCACAGTGCGAGCTGTCTTTTACTGCCGCTCGAGTAGATTTTTACTCGAGCGGCAGCTTTCTCAACGCGGACTGGTAGTTTCTCATCGCGAGCATACGCGACCACTCGCAATGAGAAACCTGACCTGCCCGCGTTGAGAATCTCGCCGGGAGGTTTATTTTCCACGCTCGCGATCGGCAACTTGATGTTGCTGATCGCGAACGAGGAAAAAGTCTCGCCAGGATGTCATTTTGCTTGCTCGCGGTTGCCAACTTGACGTTGAGGACCGCGAGCAAGCAAAAAATGACCGCTGCACTACGCTACGCGTGTTTGCACTGTGCTACGTGCAATTCGCGTAGTGCGAAGTAGCGCAAACTTCGCAAACTACGCGAGCGTAGCGTAGTGCTTTGCCCACCCTTACACTGTGCCAACTGGCACGGGCAATATTTACAGGGGATTATATACAGGACCAGGCCAATCGGGCCACGGTCAGAACCATCAGAACAGGTAAGTAAATGCAGAACACAACCAGTAACTACTGGTACAATAATGACCTCAGCATTATAACGTCAGGCATAAAGCACATTAGGCCCAAACCTCATTAGCATAAACACATTGCGCACTAGGACCTCAGCAGCCCAAACACATTAGCATAAACACATTACGCAATAATCACGGTGCATAAATCACAGTATACATACACCTTATGCATAAATCATTGTAGGCATCACATTAGGCATAAATACATTATGCGCCATATTAGAGCTCTGCGCCATATTAGAGCTCTGCGCCCTACCACATAAAACTGACCCCCAGGCCAACAGGCCTCCTCTAGGGCTCCAATGCCCTATGTCCAGCAAAGTCAGGGCTCAGCTGCCAATGCAGCGAAAACACAGGGCGCAGATACGCTGGAGCGTGGGGTGCAACTCACCCCTTTCTCAACAAAAGAACTGGCCCCCTAAGCGTTGCAGCTGCCCGCTGTCCGGCGGGGCAGCTGTGACCAAATGAAACACTGGCACCACAGTGCCCTGGTGAAGCCCCACTCCGGGACTTTGAAAAACAAATGGCCCCCAACGTTGGAGCGGCCCGCAACGGCGGGACCACTCAGGTACTGTGCCTTGACTGGCACTATCAGCCGAGTGCCGAGCAATGCCCCCAAGATGCAGCTGCCCGCAACTGCGGCGCAGCTGTTAAGAACAGCAAAAGGTAGGAGTGCCACAGGAGCACTACGAGTGCCCCCAACTCAGACCCCACTCAACGGGACTACTCTGGAGCCTCTGGTGGCACCAATGATGCGCATGGGGCAGCCCCTCCTCACCAGGCTGCTTTGGACGCTCCTCCGGTCTTGGGTGCACCCGCACCGGGGCCGTCTCCTCTTTTCCTGGTGTGCACGGAGGCGGGGTAGGCTCCCGCTCTTCGGCACTACTCTGCCTCGCTCTTCTCTGGGTCACAGGGGCGCCGGGGTAGGCTCCCGTCCGCTTCCTTCCTCTCGCGGAGAGCCCCGCCCACAAACAGGCAGCTCTGCTGGCTTCCGGGTCGCTGCGCGATCGCGGCGGGCGTTTCTTTTCCCCTTCTTCTCCTTCGGCGGTGGCAATACGGGGTAGGCTCCCGTTTTAAATAAAGACACTTGCGGCGTGGGCGTGGGGTGGGCACCCGCTGTTGAAGTATGCAAAAATGTGGAAAATGTGGGGTGGGCACCCGCTCCCACCGGCAGCTCGGGGCAATCCCCACGTCGGGATTCCCTCCATAATCACTGCAGCAGCATGCTGCGCGCCGCCAGCTCCTCTTCCTTAGGGCAATTAAAATAAAAGCACTCATGGGGCGCTAGAAAGCAGGCAAAAATAAAGAGTCCTTGGTGCTGGGGAGACCACAGCAGGGCGCAGCCAGGCAGGCCAGCACGCAGAGACCCCCCAAGAAGCTGCAGCTGGGTCCCACGGCAGTTCCTCCTGGCAGAGGGTCCCCTCCAAGTAAGCACAAGTACAGATCAAAATCATGGGGTTACAGCCCCTATACTTATACTCCATTTCCCTTTGTCTGCGTCACCACAGGGCTTGGGGGAACCAGATGCAACTGGTTCAGGGGGGATTTGGAGCACTCTGTTGACAGGGCTCCTCTTCTCCATTGTTAGGTCGGGGCTCGTCATCAGACACACCACAGGGGGGCGGAGCCAGCATTCACTAGGGCAGGCACAATCCTATTCAGTGACCAGGGACTTCTCCTCCCACTACTCCAAATGCAGATGTCCCATTCAGCCTAGCGCTGACTCACCCTGCCCCTCCTGGAGCCACACACACCTCACAAGCCCCTGTCACTCAAAAGCCAGACATGCAATTCACATCAGGCAGGCAGACACATAGCACACAGAAATGCCAACTTCTAAAAGTGGCATTTCTAAAATAGTTATAATAAATCTGCGTAGCATTTATTATCACTATTCCAAACATACCAAACTTGACCACGCAGCGCCTCTCATATCAGGAATTACCACTGAAACACTTATCAGGGAATCCCTAATGCATTCCTATGGGAGGGCAGCCCCACAGTAGTGAGAAACCAAAATGGCTGTTTGTCACTACCAGGACATGTCACACACTTAAGGTCCATGTCCTATCTTTTACCTACAATGCACCCTGCCCATAGGGCTAGCTAGGGCCTACCTTAGGGGTGACTGACATGCAGTAAAAAGTGGGGTCACAGACATGGCACACACTTTAGGTGCCACGTCACAGCGGCAGTGACACTGCGCGCACAGGCCCTGCGATGGCAGAGGCCTGAGATAGGTTTGAAAGGCTACTTTGGTGGGTGGCGCAATCAGCGCTGCAAGCCCACCAGTAGCATTTAATTTACCAGCCCTGGGTATATGAGATACCACTTTACAAGGGACTGACAGGTAAATTAAATAGGCCAAACAGGTGTAGACCAATCTTACCATATTTAACACAGAGAGCACACGCACTTTACACTGGACAGCAGTGCTAAAGTGCCCAGAGTCCTAAAACCACCAACACCATGTCAGAAAAAAAACTAGGAGAAAGGCAAAAAGTTTAGGGATGACCCTGCCAAAAGGGCCAAGTCCAACACCTATGGGAACAGATAGCCCTGCAATAGTGAAAAACGAAATTGGCAGTATTTCACTATCAGGACATTCCACACACATCAGGGTATGTCCTACCTTTCACATACAATGCACCCTGCCCACAGGGGTACCTTGGGCCTACCTTAGGGGTGACTAATATGTAGAAAAGGGAAGGTTTAGGGACTGGCAAGTGAGTGCACTTGCCAAGTCGACATGGCAGTTCCAGACTGCACACAGGCTCTGCAATGGCAGTCCTGAGTCACATTTTACAAGCTGCTTCTGTGGGTGGCACAATCAGTGCTGCAAGCCCACCAGCAGCATTTGATTTACAGGCCCTGGGCACACATAGTGCACTGTACTAGGGTCTGACAAGTAAATCAAATAAGCCAATCATGGAATCACTAATCCATAACAATAATTTACAAAGGGAGCACTTGCCCTTTGGCACTGAACAGCAGTGGCAAAGTGGCCCAAAGCATCTAGACCAGCAAAAATGGAGTCCAACACACAGCAACACAGGAGGTAAAGGCAAAAAAATAGAAGGGAGACCCACGCCAATGGTGCCAGGTCTAACACCCCTGTATTGCAGGGGCTGAAGGAGACTGTGTTACACCTCTGGCTCAGTTAGTTTCAGTTCCTCTATTCATTCTCTTTGGTTTCTGTCTAATGGAAAACAATTATATAGAGAAGCGGTCTACTTAGAGCACTATATTATCTTACACTAAATCTGATGTCAGAAGTGTAATGCTGTAGCTTTAACCAATCAATCAATCAATCAGGGAATTGTAAGTGCGCTACTCACTCGTGAGGGTCTCGAGGTGCTGAGGGGGGGTGGGGGATCCGCAGATCTGTTTAGCCGAAGAGCCAGGTCTTGAGGGTCTTCCTGAAGGTGTTTAGGGAGGGGGCGCATGTGATGTCTGCCGGTAGCTCGTTCCAGGTCTTGACTGCAATGTGAGAGAAGGATCTTCTGCCTGCTCTGGCTCTGTGGATGCGCTGGGTTTCGGCCAGTGCGAGGTTGGAAGATCAGAGGTTTCTTTTGGGTACATGGAAGTTGATTCTGTCGTTGAGGTATTTGGGTCCGTTGTTGTGAAGGCATTTGTAGGCGTGAGTGAGGATTTTGAAAGTGACTCTTTTCTCCACGGGGAGCCAGTGGAGACTTTGTAGGTGTTGGCTTATGTGTTCGTGTCGGGGGATGCCGAGGGCGAGTCTGGCGGCGGTGTTCTGTATTGTCTGGAGTTTGCGGAGTAGGGACTTGTTGATGCCGGCGTAGAGTACGTTTCCATAGTCCAGTCTGCTGGTGATGAGTGCGTGGGTGACTGTCTTCCTTGACTCAGGGGGGATCCACTTGAAGGTCTTACGGAGGATGTGGAGGGTGTTGAAGCAGCTGGAGGTGACGGCGTTGACCTGTCGGTTCATGGTGAGTGATGAGTCGAGTACGATGCCGAGGTTCTTGGTGTGGTCTGCGGGGGTAGGTGGGCTTCCGAGAGAGGTCGGCCACCAGGTGCTGTCCCATGCTGTACCAACTGTAAAATGATCACAAAATGCCAGCAATAATAGTAAAATTCAACAAAAAATGAAAATAGTTTTATAAGCCCCATATTTTTCCCTAATCACCGTTCTGCATAGAAAGTAACATCACTTAATATCCCATCATCCATCTGCACAGAAAATGACATCACTTCCTACCTTTTTTCTACTTCAGTCAACTTTTCAGGTCGTCCCAATGCCCAGGCGTCCCCAGCAAACGGTAAACACAGACAAGGGCATTGCCTGTTAGGGCCTGGAAGGACATTGGGCAAGAAACCCTGCTCCAGTAAAACCTACAAGTTTATAATCATGTGCCTCACCCAGCACCCTATACTGCCAATCCCCACAAACACACCCAAATATGGACAACCCAGAAACTCAGAGAGCCTTCACACAACACATAGATCCACCTCATACACATCACACTAACTACCACACCCTTAAACTACAAAATACTAAGCCTGGGCGTAGTTCGCGAAGTAGCGCTACGCGAAGCTACGCAAAGTGCAGTTCGCACTACGCGAGCTACGCGTAGCACTACGCGAACTGCGTAGTGCACTGTTCGCAATGATTGCACAGTGCCGGATGCTTGTCCGCACTGTGCAATCATTGAAAACGGCATCTTGCAGAGTGCGAAGCTGTCTTTACTGCCGCTCGAGTAGATTTTTACTCGAGCGGCAGCTTTCTCAACGCGGACTGGTAGTTTCTCATCGCGAGCGGTCGCGAGCATATGCGACCACTCGCAATGAGAAACCTGACCTCCCGCGTTGAGAATCTCGCCGGGAGGTTTATTTTCCACGCTCGCGATCGGCAACTTGATGTTGCTGATCGCGAACGAGGAAAAAGTCTCGCCGGGATGTCATTTAGCTTGCTCGCGGTCGCCAACTTGACGTTGAGGACCGCGAGCAAGCAAAAAATTACCGCTGCACTACGCTACGCGTGTTTGCACTGTGCTACGTGCAATTCGCGTTATGCGAAGTAGCGCAAACTTCGCAAACTACGCGAGCGTAGCGTAGTGCTTTGCCCAGGGTTACAAAATACACCTTACCACTCATGCTCGTTCTGCAGTACGCCACACACCAAACATTGCAGATCTCATCACCTACACAAGCTTGATGCCCTCTTCATCACAGAAACATGGTTCACCCCGACATCTTCACACATCCTAGATCTCCTTCTTCCCACAGGCTACAGCATCCATTGTACGAACTGTGCACATAAGAAGGCAGGAGGCCTCACTTTTAACCATAAGTCCTCATGGTCCTGCTCATTAGGCAAGCAAATAACACTCAACTCCATAGAGCTGCTGATACCTCACATACCCTTGGACTGAACTGTCCACTTCCTCACTCCACAGAAAAGGGCAATACTATCAACCTCTACTTCAGTGAGTAAATACAGAAAATTGACAATACCAAAGCCTGCTTCATCTATCACACCCACCCCTTCCTGTAAAATAATGCAATAGTCAACCTTCAAAGCCTTCTCTCTCTCAGATTTGACTGACTTACTCAACTCCATCAAAGCCACTTCTTATGAAGATGATGTCTTACCATTTTCCTTCATCAAAGCTATCGCTGGGGATGCTCTCTTACCTCTACCTGCCACTGTCAATGCCTCCCTACATCAAGTGAGGTTTGCAGAAGCTTTCAAGACTGGCCAGATGCTCCCTCTCCTAAAAAAACCTACACTAGATCCTGATGACCTTACCAACTACCGGCCCATCACTCCCCTACCATTCATCAACTAGACCCAAAGGTATCAGAGCGCTTTACAGAGTAAGCACAACAGCAATAACATGATGTACATCGAGAATAGATAAAAATATATAGTGACTGTATAATGGGCAAACGGTAAACAATGGGATATGTAGGCAAAGTAGCAGCAAGTGCCCCAGTTACATAAAGCGTAAATAAAAGTATATATCAACATTATATAAAAGAAGAATCCGATAGACAGAGGTATGTGAGGAAGTAAAGTTCCGAGGTGGATATAGTAGGGAGTTGCAAGGGTAGGGAGAGAAAGTGCGCAGTATTTCCATGAGGTAGTGAACGAGAATGGCAACATAGCACTTAAGATCATGAAACTAGCACCTTACAGACTAAGCACAACAGCAGAAACATGAGGTACATAGACAGTAAATAAAAATAAGTGTAACGGTAAGAAAGGAGTAGATGAAATATAGTGGGGTATGTAAGCAAGAAGCAGCCTGAACAAGAGTTGCATAAAGTGTGAGTGAAAGTACACAGCAACAATAAGTCAAAGAAGAATACGAATGATAGCGTATACAAATGTTCTGAGGTAGTTGAGGAAGGGAGATATAAGGATGGGGAGAGTCAAAGCATAGTTTTCCCCGAGGTAGTTATGCAGATTTACATGAAGAGTGCAGTGTAACATAAGTCCAGGACTCAGGCAAATTACAGAATGGCAGAAGGCAGCGAACAGATGGAGGGCGGGGTCTAAACGGAGAGTGGGCGTGGTCAAGTCCTCAGTGAGAGAGGAATTAGTTGGAGATAAACATTTTTGCTTCTTTCCTGAAGAGGGATGTGGATGGGTTTCATCTGATCTCAGTAGAGAGAATCGGTTGTAGTGTTTTTTTTTCTTGAATTTTTGTGGCTTGAGAAGAAACGTGCTCATACTTCTGGAGGATGTGCTTCCATCCGAAAGGGTCAGTTTCTGGGACAGGAAGGAAGGGGTATTATGGTGCAGTGCTTTATGGATCATGCAAGCAATTTTGAAATGAGTCCTGACCTCGAATGGTAGCCAATTCAGAGCTCGAAGGTCAGGGGTAATGTGATAATTTTTTGGGGAACTCGGGATGAGCCTGGCGGCTGCATTAAGTGTAGCCTTAAAGAGAGCAAGTGAAGTTTTTGGGAAGCCCACTAGGGTAGCGTTACCATAGTCTAGTTCTGAAAGCACAAATACATGAGTCGCAGATGTGAGGTTGGCCGGGGAGGAAAGGTTTTAGTTTCCTAAGGATATCCAGCTGATAGTTAGCTTCTCTAGAGATGGCGCTGATGTGTTTGTGCATGGTGAGGTCTTTGTCTAGACTAATACCAAGGGATTTGGTGGAGTTGATAACATTGACAAATCAGTCTATGTTCAACTCCAAGATCACATCAATGAAACCATCTCCTGCATGATTACCAGTCTTGTTTCAGATCACGCTGCAGCATGGAGACTGCCACCTTACACATCGTAGATGATGCCCTCTTGACCACAGATGATGACCTCTGCCTCCTGATATTGCTGGACCTCTCAGCTACCTTCGACGCAGTCAACCATCCCACCCCAAACACAGCTTTGAGATATGAATGGGATTTGCCGGCACTGATTTTCCTCCTTCTTTTCCAACTTACACCAGTTTATTCACATGAGTAGATCCAGGTCACAAAATATCCATATCCCATGTGGAGCCCCACAGGGTTCCAGACTGTCTTCTGTCATCTTCAACCTTTACATGGAGCTCCTTGCTGCTCTACTCAGAGATATCTAATGCCTCAAACACTGCTTGCACATCATCCAGACCTGGATATCCAGCGCCTACCTGAACCTCACCCCAACCAAGACAGAATTTGTATTGTCTGCCAAGAACAACAAACAAGATAGAGTATAAACCTGGCTCAATGACATGAATCTTGATGTCTTTGAACCCCAATTCTCACTGAATGCCAACCCACTTGGATTCACTCAAGGAACACATTGGCAAAAATGACAACCTGGTACCAGCTCTCTCTTCCAAATAAAGTCAAAAGCAAATACAGATATGCTGTTCAACTCTTATACTCTTGCATTTAGATGCTGGTCAGGCCCTACTCCGTGGCCTCCCAAACTCTATACTGGTACCCATTAGGGTTATTCTACACACTGCAGCACGTCTCATCCAACTTTGTGGGCATAACAGAGTCTGTCACTTTCATTCACAGCACTATTTTGGCTTCAGGGTGACCACCATATGCAACTGCATGCTCACCCAAGCACCGTGTCACACAGTACTTGCTTCAGGCCTGAAGATGAACCACTTTGCCGATATTTTAACTGCAGATTTTCCCCCATATGTCACAGCCCAGCCTATGATCAACATAAGTGCTGGAAGTATGAGTGCAAGAAGTGCTGCAGCACCCCCTAAAAAAACCATGCTAGAGTTTATAGGTCAATGTGCAATAAAGAGGACTGAAAATCTTGTTTTTTTCTTGTTGTGCTTTCATAGAAAGAGGTCAAATGCCTAGCTGTGTTATGCAAGGTTTGTGATCTTGGAGAGAGCATGCGAGTGATCAGCTCAACTTGGAGTACTCAGTAGAAAAATTTAAGCAAGCTACGTACTCGCAAACGAAATAAAATGAGCTCAAATTACTCACATCACGGTTTTCAGAATACGCGCGAGGTGATCTAGGGCAGTTATCAACGTGAGCCACCAGAGACCAGTGACATCTGAGTGAGTGTTCAAGAATAGGGAAAACTGGAAACTGCAAACTATGGGTGGGCCTGTAATCAGATCCTGCGCACTTCTTAATCACGTGGTTGTGACAAATCTTCCGACACCACTTGTAGGGTTGCCAGTGAACAACTGAGGGGCCTATTCTCAAGGACACATCGCCGAGTTATCGGCACTTTACCGCAGCCAAAGTCGCGATAAAATCATCGCCCCATTCACAAGCTGGTGCAAACAGCCGATATCACCACTTTATCTGCGATAGCACCCGCAAAAAACATTGCCACAGATGAGCCCGGCAACTAACGCTAATGATATGCAGAGTAGGCGTACCCGTGCAAAATCCGCGACAACACCACTCCACAACATTCTCAACGACCAGCCAGATCTGCGATAAGAGCACAAAACATGCGATAAGGCGCATTAGCAGCAGGTAATTAACACCTGCTCTTAGCTGGTGTAAAGTCAGACGACAACCGGCACCAGACAAGGGAGCACAGCCCATAGCCACACATGAAGAACAACAGATGCCATGGAGCCACCCACCATGCATCCCGTAGCCCCAAGAGGGCAACAACACCCACCGCCACAACACCCAGGACCCCCCTCCCCGGGTCCCCACACCGGGCAACACCCAACCACCCCCGGACAAAGATATGGCACATCAATGTTATGAAACCATCAACAAAACAATGTGCCAGATGTCGCACAATCACAACACCCAACATGCATGTGCCGTCAGACAAATGAGAATCAGACATACATCTTAGATCTAGCAAACAATTCGCCCAATACAGACTGAACACAAAACAACATTCTGAATAGTCATGGCGGGTCCCCCAGGACAGTCTGCAAGTCACAGCCTGCAAAACGAAATGACAGATAAGAAGGTGTGTCATGCGCTCACCAAAGGACAGGGAGAGCGAGCGAAAGAGAGAGACAGAGAGACAGAGATAGAGAGAGTGAGAGAAAGAGAGGGGGGGAGAGGGAGAGGGAGTGAGAGAGAGAAAGAGAGAGAATGCCCAAGGAGCGCAAGGCCAATCGGGCTCCTGGCTCATACATGCCAAATGTTGTGTGTGTATCGACATTGGTGCACACCAAGTCAAAGACCCGGCAGCAATAGCAACGCGAAGGCAACATCACTTTTAAAAAATGCAAGCAGTAGTCAGACCAACATTAGGAATGAAAGATCTTTTGTCCCAACACACAAGGCCGAAGGACATCAGAACCCCCGACCTTGGTCCTGAATGCGGCTGGCACCCCCTGCGAGAGATACCATACCAGATCCTGACGACTCCCACACCACGAACTGTGCGAATGAAAGACCAACAAGTCCACACCCCACACACACTTGTCCCTGCTTGGGGTACACCTGCTCTGGATGCCCCTGACACATAAGTAAGAAAAAACCCATACGCACAAACATTGCACACAAATACGACTCATTGCTCCGAGCAGTGGCAGACCATCCACATGACTGCCGCCTGTCAGAAGAGTGCCGGTGCCACGAAACCAACAAAGGCAATGGCTGGCAATACCTGGCACATGCACAACCCCTGTCACGTGGAACTGTACCGTGCACGAATGCTGCATCTGTTGGGATCACTGCCACTGGCAGTGTTGCGCATCAGTTACCGTCTGAGTTTCCGGCTTGTGTACATCACCTGCGTCCAGCCCTGGTTCCACTGTCGAACATGCACATTCAAGTGGCCCATGGATGTCTGTCTATCCAACACAACGGTAGCCGAACTGGATTATGACATGTGTGTGCGCCCCCTATTGGCCCACGAACAGGAGTGTAACCGTGATACCTGTGCATGGGATGCCTTGACATTGGGCGTATGTGCAGGCAGTTGGGCATGGGAGATTGCACAACTCCTCGTGTGCAGTGACCACATCGATGCGCTCCCCAATTGGGCTGTATTGCGGATTGGTGAAACGGCGTGGACAGAGCACAGCTGCCCGGACCAGGAAACGAATTGGCTCGCCCTCGTGTACCTTGACCCCAACAACGAGGAACTCTTGGAACAGATTGCCCATGAAGCGGCGCTCGCATACATGAATGAGTAACTACGTTCCTGCAGCCACAACTGATTGTCACCCACAGCACAGCTCGCCACACCTTGCAGCACCTTGGAGGAATGGCCACATATCCCCCCACAACAGTGGACATGTCTGCCTTCAGCAGGACTCAGAATGCATGTGCGTGGACCTACGCGTGTGTACACACACCTGTGCAAGGTGATGCAGTCCCATGGGCTGTGAGTCATGCACCCTGACACGGGCCAATGAGCAGATGCCAAACATCACATGGCTCGTCCAGCAAGGCAAGGTTGGTCGGGACCATTGACATCCGTGATGTGTGGTGTTCATTCCTGCCACCCCATTACTTGCACCTCGACATGTCCCTAAGCTGCCTGTAAGTGTCTCGAACATTGGTCTGCATGTTGTGGCCCTTGCCTTGCCCATACTGACACGCACATGTCAATAAAGCCTACGCCACTACACCTGGGTACTACTGTGATGAGTGTTCATCATGATGACAAATCGTGTGCCCACATGTGCATTGTCCGCATACATGGAGGAATTTACTGACTCTAATGGACTGCGTGTGGGTCCCCATTGACAGCTCCACCTCCGTGGGCCAGACATTGTGGCTGGAATAGTTGCTGGCAGAACTGTGCTCTTACGTGTCACCAGCAATGTGCGTATGGTGTCCAACTACTTGCCATGTAGAGCAAGGTCATCCACAAAACAGACTGTGTCCACACAGATGTGTGTGAGTAGGAATGCAAAGACACGTTCTGTTGTCACATGTGATGGGGGACACCACTTCAGGACTGCTACCTATCATGAGATTTCTACACACAGCCCGATTTGACACATGGACGTGGGCTACTTTGGGGGGTAACGAGATTGTCGTTAATGTGCAATGAGGCCACAGCTAGTCCATACCTTCACAGTCATCTAACTGGCCATGTGGGTCAGGCTCAAACATGCGCATTGAGGACATTTACCAGGGTATACCTTTTGGTGCAATCAATGTCCCTGCACCCATTCAAACATTGATACGTGAGTGAAAATAGACATGACACATCTGTGTGATTTGGAATGTTTTATTCACATTCTGGGGGTGTCAGGGCAGGAGAAGTACATGGCTACTTCAGGCCCACATAACATGGTTGCCCAGTGGTGGGCCAACCAGAGTCCTTGGGGGAATGCAAAGTGAATCTGAAAAGGTAGAGTTCAGTCCGCCGCAGGATGGCTGTGTCATTGGTACCAGAGCTGATATGGCAGTCCATGTCGGGGGCCAGGTGTATGTCGCAGAGTGTTTCGGGGGACATTGGGAGGTGTTTTTCCAGGGCATGATGCAGAGTGCACAACCAGGCAGGGACAGGCCATATGGTGGGGACTGATGCTACTGCCTCCTTCGTCACAGTCATTACCCTCAACATCTTACTCCTCTGAGACGTCTTCTGTGTCCGGTGTGTCAGGTGTGTGCGGTGGTGTTATGGCTGCGTCACTGTGTGCCACTGACACATCAGGCTGTGAACGTGATAGGACTGCGTCACTGTGTGCCACTGACACATCAGGGGGCGGAGATGTGTGTGTCGAGCTTCCTGCAGCAGTCATCTGGTACAGGCTCAGTGGCAGCAATGGCAAGATGAGGATCCGCAAGGCATGGAGGATCGCAGCTACATCTCACTGGTGGTCAGCAGTGGCAGCCATACTTCCAGCCTGCATCTGCTCCATGGTCTCCATTGTCCTCCGCATCTGTGCCAACTATGTGCTGTCATCGCTGGAGCCTGTCTGCCTAGACAGTTCTCGTATCCGGGTAATGGACCCAGCGAGGTCAGCCAAGGATTGTTGTTGAGCATGGTGCGGACAGTGGGTGTCCGTTTGGGACTGTAGGTGCTCCCTGATGGGACCCAGGCACCCACGTATGGCATCGAGTTTGTCTGCCATGACGTCGAAACCCATCCGCAGCTGATCTGCCACCTTCTCCTGGCACCCTAACACACGGCGTTGGAATTCCATGTGTTGGTCGTGGGGGTCCTGGGAGCCAGCCGTGGTGGTGTGTGCTTCCTGCTGCGTGGGCTGTGCAGGTGGTGGGGTGACTGAGATGCAGCTGGGCTGCCCTGCTCCTGGGGGTGGGGTGCGGAGGCTGTCCACGAGCCGTTGGAGGGTGTCTGTGCAAATGGGCAGGGTGTTCTCTTCATCATCACTGAAGAGCTGTGTGGTCTGCTCTGCAGGAGGTGTTGATTGTCCTTCTGCAATGTAAAGGGGAGATGCAGGTTAACAGTGTGTTCCATGTATGTTGATGCATTGTAGATGTTTACTTTCAGACTGCATGACGATGTACATTGTGACTGTTTGGGTGAAGCTGGCTATTTGGTGGGAAACAGTGTACATTTCGACTACATGACGGATGTGTGGTTGTACTCGTACATTACCATCTCACAGTGTCAGGCATTGGCGGATGTGATTGGCCAGCTTCTATGCACGGGCGGCGCCATTTGTGTCCTCTGTCTTGTGGTGTAGGGGTTGCACTCTACCACATTGTCGTCAGTGTTGGGGTACTGTGATTGCTATGTGTGTGTGCTGCATTGTTGCCTAATCGCCCCTGCAGCTCTGCTTTGGCGGAACCTTATCCCTTGGAGTCGGTGTGCATGTGACTTGTGTGCTTTTCGGGTGATGGGATGTTTGTGACTTGGGTCATTTGTGCGACTGGAGAAAATTTGTGTCTGCTGATGTGTTTTTGACGTCATGGGTCGTAGGTACACATGGATGTGTCAGGGTGTGACCTGCTCCTTTATGGATGTGGTCCACACTCAGCCACCTCAATGTTGTGTCGTGCGCCATGTCATGTCTTGTGACTTCAGCCATGCTATTGGTCATGCAGTGTTACTTGCATTGTCAGTGTGGCTCACAGAGCCGCTGATTTCATGGATTTGGCACATGTGCATGGGTGGGTTGTGGCATTAGTGATATGAAGGGTGGCCCATTTGTGCACATTGTGGATGGGGGCCTACTTGGTGTTTCTATGTGTGCTGCGGTGTGCCAAGGGTATCAGGGACATGTTCCGCACTCATTGTGGGTGTGCAGTGTGCTGCACATGTTTGTGCATGTGTGCCATTGTGCCCATCTCCCCCCGTCCCCCTAGTCCCTGGTTGTTACTCACCCTGTTGCTGTTGGGTCCGGTCATATATCGCACTGTGTCCAGACCCCCGACTCCTTGCACCGTCTCCACACTGATGACTGTGGCCACCATTTCCTCCAGCTCATCCAGCTCCTCCTGTGGTGCCGGACTCCCACCTCCAGTCGCCTTTGCTACCTTCATGTTGGCAGCGAGTTTCTGTTTGGTTTTTCTGTGCACTTCATGCCAGCGCCTCTTGACCTCCTCCATTGGCCTCCTCGACACTCCGACTGCATTCACGTTGGTGACGATGGACTGCCATATTTCCGTTTGTGTTGCCAATGACGCAGTGGAGGTGACGAACAGTTGTTGGTGGTGTTCTATCACCTCCGTGATGATGATCCGGTCTTCCTGCGGACTGAACCCTGTCTTCCTCTTCCTCTTCTCCTTGCCTTCCCCTGGCACGGGGTTGCTGGCTGGTCCTCCGTGGGGCTTGTGGGGTTCGGGTTATCCTCTGCACTAGGTCCGTGTGCATCCATGGTGCTACGCAGTTTTATTTGGTTATGTCTTTTTTTTTTTTGCTTTTATAGTGCTTTTTCCCGCATGACGCGTGGGAATTTCAGGCCTGTAGCTGGTTGTCGCTGATTTTTGTATCGCGTTTGGGGCATCGCAGGTTTTTTCGCGTTCGTGTTTCGCAATTTTTCTGCGTCGCGTTAATTTTTGGGTAGTCATTTGGCACGTTATCCTGCTACTATCGCATGGTGCCGCCGGGTTGAGAATACCACGTTGACACGGTGTTAGTTTCACGCGATGGACTGCGATGTGAAGGGTTGCGTTAAGCAACTTTTGCGGAAGTTATCACACGTTCTTGTGAATATGCCCCTGAGTGCTTATGGTGCGTCGTTAAGCAGTTCCCCAGCAATACTTGGGTGTTTCACAGATGTAATCAGCCTGTCCTACACAGAGGAAAACCAAAAACACTCTAGCAAAGCTCCTTCATTCAAAAATGCGATACTCTGCATGTGATTGGTTAACAACATTTCCTGTTCAAGTGGAAATAATGAAGTGGGTCTGCTGCACACCCGGCAGGATGCAGATTAATTAAGAATAAGCTTTCCCCCCATCACAGCACTAAACAAATTAGGAAAAAAACTTTGGGTGATGGGACAAACGCATCCCAGAATAGGTTGCAGAGATTCTACTAATTAAAAAAAAATCTAATTTCTAGATAGTTAATGGGTTGTACGCCTCTGTAAAGCATTAAAACGCAAACATTTATCTGAAGCTGGGGCCGCTACTGATTACGGCTCAATTAGTTTTGATTCAATTCACTGCAGAAAAATGTCCATTTCATTAGCGCAAAGAGATAACCATTGGACCAATGCATTAATTTCCTCACGTCACTATGGTAACAAAGATGACTCCGCAAACAGTTTAGAATGTTAATGGCTTTGCACGTTGAGCACTGTCATATCTGAAGCAGGTTCAGCCCGAAGCCACAGCGCAGCTGGCAAGTCGGCTACCCTTCTGGAAATTACCTCCTGAGCATTGACTTTGTGGTGACTTTGTTTGCAGGCTAAAGGCAGGTCTTGCTGCTTTCCACAGCCTTAAGAGCGTTAAGATTGCAGTAGTTGTGTCTGTCTTTTCATTACTTCATCTATCCAACAGAACTGCACCTATTTAGCATCTAATTACCAGTGGCCCAGGAAAGGGGCTAGTATTCCCTCCACTCCTCCGAATTTACTGATGTCAGGTTTACTGGTAAATCTGGGGGTTGGGAAAATCCAGTTCAGTGAGAGTTGGAACCTGAGGGTCCACTAAGAAATAAGTAATTATTAGGGGAATCTATGATGAGACTAGAAGGACTTCGCATGGAGCCAACTTTGTGGGCATAACAGGGCCTGTCACAGTCATTCACTGCACCATTTTGGTTTCAGGGTGACCACCAGCATGCTCACCCTAGCCCCGCGTCACACAGTACATGCTTCGAGCCTGAATATGAACCACTTAGTTGATATTTTAGGTGCTAAATTTACCCACATATGTCAGAGCCCAGCCTATGATCGGCAGAGGTGCTGGAAGTACGGCTGCAGGGAGTGCTGCAGCACCACCTAAATAATCATGCTGGAGTTCAAAGGTCAATGAGCAATAAAGGGGACTTTAAATTTTGTTTTTATTTTGTTAATATGTTATGTAAATATTTTTTTATATAGCGCTCTGTAGTGTAGCTCCTATTTCCCTAATAGGCTCTGCGCATTGGAATAATATCCCCTATAGGTTTGACATAGGACTAAGGTCAGTATGTCCCTATCGAGTATATTAAACTTAATTACTTGTGCCAGCTAGCTCAGAGGCCACTAGAAACTCCTTGACAAATAAGAAGGGAGTAGTGTCTGGCAGCCGCAAAACATAACCACTTTGTTTCCCTTTAGAATCAGAACGTGTCCCAGAGTCGTGGAAACAATAGATAACTATTTCACTCAGCTCACTCGTGCATACTTAGTTTTCCTCAAAGTTACACAGAAAGAACAGACAGGCGTTTCAATAAAAGGTTTATTGAACAGTCTTGTTTCTTGTGTAAGTTATGTGTGCAGTTACGATCACAAGACAGTATGCAAGATAAATAATGTACAGCGTAAGCAGTAGAAATAAATAATACTGTGGTAGCATGATCTTTAGCAGATATTCATTTACATAAATAACACAGACTAAAAATGCGAGTACTCATACGATGCGTTTCTAAGCTAGTTCTACCCCAATGTTCCTAACCTAACCTAGGTGTAGGGAGAGGTATGAAGTAGGTGAAGTATTCCTTACTATGGTATACTAAGAGTATGTTAAGCCTAGTATGCCTAGTATGCCAAGAGTCCCTCTAGGTTCTAGTCAGCTCCATACCTTGAGAATGAGAGAGGTAGGAATCTCTTGCCAGACTCGAACTCCAACACCCCGCGAGGGAAGTCAGATCACTGGAAGCTGGACTCTCTGCGTGCAGGGATGACAGCGTCTTCTCAGTGCGTCAGGCCGGGAAACGGGCTCCTCTGAAGTCGAGGTCTCCTCTGGTTTACAAGGGCTAGGGAAGGTATATTTATACCTGAGAGGTACCTCAGAATGTTAGCATTGACGTGGATCGGACAGCGGAAGACGTCATGAATGAACCCCTAAGGTATAACGGTTCATGCATAATAGATGAGTCCTTGAAGAAATCAATAGTCCTGTGCTAGGGAAACTCCCGCAGCCTAAGGGTCTGTTCTTCAAGAACTCGTTGTGACGTTAGGGTGGACGGATATCAGAGACCATGCCTGTATTTGGAGTGCACGGTTTAATGCCTAAATAAGGACTGGGATTTTATGCCTATATAAGGGCAGGGCGAATTGTGCCTATATAAGGACATGATATAGGAAAGCCTGTGTATGGACACCCTAAGAGGAATACAACACCCACTCCACTTTCGTGTGTACGATAATAATAAAATGCTAAACATTTAAAATACTAAACATTAAATGGAGTACCGCATATTAAAAAAATATTTCTTAAAAGCATTAAAAAACATATTAAAATGCAAAAGGTACTGTACATATTAAGCATTGCTTTTCATTTCAGGCATGTATTTTAAAATAAAATGCAATATAAATGAAAGAAGCAGTAATATTTAAATGTGACAAAAAAATGATTGATAAGTTTGTTCAAAATCAAAGTCATTTCATGTCATGGAAATTAATAAACTTTTTTAGACACACAAGATGACTAAGTGTCTGTGGAAGTACTGCGAAGTGTGTACTATAAGGCTAGTTCTACTTCAAGCAGATTGAATTGCCATTTTAGTTCGAAAAATGGGAAAAAGTTCAATTTGGGAAGAGTTCCAAGTTTTGAAATATGAAGGCCAAATTTTACTGCATCTCTGGAACACTGTCGGCTGAATCAGAGTCAGTTTACGGGTCTGGTGTAAACATGAGATCATCTATTTCTGTATACAAAATAGCGTCCACTGAAGTTGGTGTCAGTTGGAACACCTCGTGTAGTAGATTAATTGCACAGAGATGTGAAGCATCGCTTTCAGCATAGGATGCCGCAGCAATGTTCGCGCCCGTTGTTACCTGTGTGCCTGTAGATCCATCTCGTACCTCAGCAGCAGCCGGAAGCGACTGTGAGATCTCAATGAATGCCGTCATCAGTATTGGTAGCCTCTGGGGACAACACATAGCATGGGCCGTTATCGGGTCCAGCAGAGTATCGATATCCGTTGGCGTTGCTAATGGAAATGTCAGACAGGTGTCTAACACGCATTCTTCACCGCATAGCAGGCATCGTAGGACAGGTAAGATGCAATCTTGCCAGATTGGTCTGAATGACAGGAACCACGTGGTATTCAGGTCCCGTAGACGAGTCATGCCCCAAAGCTGTACTATTCGCTCACGGCACTTTCGTTCAAGGAGAGCTTTCTCCATTTCGCTCGGAGTGATGTCTGCGAATAGGCTGGCCATAGCGTAATAGCAGGAAGAGAAATAGAATTCCGGCAACAAGTGCTAGAATTAATGGTATGCCACCAAACACCGAATGTGCAAAGTTTGGGATGATTCCGAGTATTGCCTGGAAAGGTGCTAACAGACCGGAGCAGATGCTCTTAAATACATGTACAATTCCGGTTGTATCAGACATGTTAAAGATACGTCCTATCATTTCCACAAAATGTATAGGGCAGTTTGTACGTATTAAAGTCTGTATCTCAGCCGTAGTCCTTGCTACTTGTAGATCATAGGTTTCTTTGGCCGAGGTCAAAGGCACTGTTTGCTGTAAAAGCATGGCTTTCATTCTGCTCAAAGTATCAAATCTTATAAAAGAGACGTTCAGCGAAGGCCACAAAGGCGACTCCCTGACTGTGTCTATTGGGGCAAACAATACTTGCATACAGCAAGTGACCCTGGAGTTGACCGTTACTAGATATGGGATGCCTGGCAACATGCCGCAGCAACTCTGATCATTCAACATGAGGTAACTCCCATTAGAAAGTTGTTCAAACGTTGGATTAATCACAGCAGCTGGTGTACCCTGCTGATGGCAAGACAAATTTGCCACAGAACCATTGCAAGCCCCGTGTAAAGAAATGTCCTGACATATAAGTGAACCGCTTAGAGCACTTTTACAGTGTGTACCGCTCAAAGACACTTCACGATCCCCACTCCAACATCTATATGTATACGGTAAATCCCAAGATGTCTTAATGTATTCCTTACCCAACCTTTCATATTTGCCTGCTTGCATTTGTCTGAGGCAATACTGAAACTGAAAAGTAGTCATAGGTAATGTGATTTTGCCATGGATGAGCCATTCTGTAGCTGGTTTTTCTGCCACTGTGAATGGTAACTTTTCCAGTTTTTCAATGCTCAACACTGTATACTTCGCTCCTCTTTGTGCCAGTTCGATCTGTTTATCAGTTAGATTGTATTCTGCAAACAGAATTGACGTGTTGATAAAACGCCAAGGCACATAGCCCGCACGCAAAGATTGCAGCGTCCAGCTTAATAACACAATAGAATGTAATTGAGATTGGCCTTGTTGTAACATCGCCAAATCTAGTGTCGATAGCAGAGGATACAATGTTGTCCAATGAATATATTCTGGAGGACAAAGTTGTTAACCCATTGTCGACCACAGAGAGGGTTTTCTCTAAATTAATACGATCAAGATCACGTATTCGTTCTGCGGCCTCCATCTGTGACACTTTCCATGCTTCATTATAAGCAGCGTAAATGCCGGCATATATGAAACGTTTTTGACGCAGTTTTCTTGGTCCAAGCAAGAATTCCCTAAGGTCTGCGTCGTCTTTAAGTAAGGATAAGTGTTGTTTCACATCCTGTAGTGTAGATTTCTGAAGCCAATCGAGGCATAATTTTCCTACACTGTATGTTGTTACTACCCCCGGATGCTGTCTTTGGACGTATCTTGGGTCTGGCCTATGAATAGTAAAGCCCTGAGTTTTAATCAGGAATCTTTCCTGACAGTTGTTCGTGTCTGTGAGCCAGATCAACCATTTTCTCCAATCAGGATTAGATCTGTTGAGTTGTAGTATTTGGTCAACTGTCACCGCTGTCTGTGTATTATTATCACTGGCAGGTGTTGGTACAGAAGGTGTTTTCATCTCTTTCATCTTGGCTAGTCCAAGACAAGATGTTTGTTGGACAGTTTCATTCAAAAACATTATCTGTTCAGGGATGATACAGGCTCTAAATAACGCTTCTATTCCCTGCACTTGCCAATCTTTAGTACCCCAGACAGTTTTTGTGTCTACTGTGTCTTTCCATAAGTCGAAACCCTGTCTAGACAGTTGGGCAATAAATGTTGCAGAGTAAATCTGTTTTGAATTAGTTAACATAATTTTCAGTCCTGTTTTGTTTACATTTTTATAGTAAAACGTTTCTGGATCAGATGTATTGTACCCTGAAAAATATTGAAACTTGTTAGCAAATGTTTTTGAACTACCTTTTGGTGGTGTAGGACAATGCTCCCATTGGTTAAACATAAACACATTTCTAGGGTATGCAGATTTATGCAAATAATGATGACCATAGTGGTTATAGCAATACAGCTGTTCATAGTCTGATGAACCCTCTAAATATTCATTTTTAGAAAATGCAGCAGATTTTTCTAGGTCAAACATTATGTAATTAACAGTCTCAAAGTCCCAATCATCAGAGTAGGTACTGGACGAAACTAGATTACTTAGTGAAATTTTAAATAAATGTGGAAGTTCAATTTTTCCGTCGGACCAAAGATATCAAAATCTGTTTTGTCCCACACTATACCATCCTGTATCGGAACGGCTGTGATGTTCACTGTTGACAAGTCTCTTGCTTCACGATGGGAAGATTTATGAGGTTTCAAAAGTACGTTCACGTATTTTCCTTCAGTATTCACATGGATGTATCTGCCACTTATAAGCACGGTCACAGTTGTAACCAAAGCTAGCCAGAGCAGGAAAACAAATAGTCCAGATGTAATCCAGAGTTCAATCCATGGAGAAATCAAATAAGTCTTTTTCAGAAAGTGAAGAAAGTCTTGTACTTGCTGCTTGAATGTTAATGATGCTGGCGGCGTTTCAGGTTCACTCGGATCTTCTGAGAACGTATCAAAGTTAATGAAATAGCCAGAAGCAGTTCTGTCAATTGTTGGAATTGCATCAGGATTTGTAGAAATCGCTGGAACCAGTTGATCACTTGCTACATTGGTGTAGACAGGTGTATTTGGACGAACTGTTACTTGATTTTCAAGAGGGATGAGTTCCATTGCATTATTGCTCAGTCCTTCATCTGTTACTGCTGAAGTCCCAATTGTTATCAGTCTTTCAGTCTGAACCTCTTGTATAGTAGCGAAAGGAGTGTGTCTGCTACTAGGTTGGAGTCCACGAGGCCTACTACTTAGTATTGGCCACATACTGTGGTTTGATGAGGTCGATGGACACAAATCTTTTCTCCTTTCTTCCAGCAAGGGGCGGCAGAAGTACTGTTCTTGTTCCTTGAACTGCTAGGACAGGTACTTGTTGTCTGTAAGAAGGTCCAAATTCCTTCTTGTCCGCAATTTTTTCTCTGACTAGATCCCCAACTTTTGGAATCCAGACAGGCCTTGCTGGGACCGCCTGTTTTTCCCCAGTGGTGGTTGGCTGCAGGAATACGTTGCTTTGTTTCGTTCTTAACTCATTCAGTTCCTGTAAACCAGCCAAACGATCTTTGATATCAAACGTTTTATTTTCCACCACTGTGCCTACGTCATCGAGATCTGGTACCCACATTCTTGTCCCAAATATGACCTCATATGGAGTGACCCCCCCTAGAGAACTTCTTGGCAGGTTGTTTAATGAGCGCTGGACCCCATAAAGATGTTTGACCCACCCATCACCCGAACCTAATACCCTAGCTGTTATAGACTGCTTTATGTCCCGGTTTTTCCTTTCCACAACCGAATTTCCCTCAGGATGGAATGGAGAGGAGTACCGCAATGCAACGCCCAGACTGGCCATGGCTTCTTTGTAAGCCCGAGAGCTAAACGCAGGGCCCTGGTCAGAATGTAGCGTGCCTATTGCGTATGTGCCGATAAAGACTCGCAAATCTTTTATAACAGTTAGAGCGTCAGCCGAGCGCTGAGGCCATATCCATAGGAACCTTGATTCAGTATTTGTGGGATTGCATTTGTCCAGAAGGACGCATGCGCGTAGATAGTCTAATGCTGTCTAACAGTGGTGTCTGTACTGGGCAGCTGCATTCGCAGCATGGTGTCTGGTGGCTTTCTCGCTGTATTTTACAGTCTAAGCAGTTGTTGATGAATATGTGAATTTCTGTATTCATTCCAGGCCACCAGTACATCTCTTTTAACGTCAAAATTGTTTTAGAGATCCCTTGATGTGACAGACCCTCCCCCAAATGTGCTTCATAAATCAAAGCTGCTCTACGTTCCATGTTTGGAATTACCCTATCCCCCACTCCAGGGATTCGAGCAAAAGGAACGTTGTTCGCATCAATTACATAAGAGTACTTGAGTGGAAACTTTTTTGGTAACGCTGCACTGCTGCCCTTGCTTGAAGCATTGACAGCCAACATTATCTCACCGTCTATTTTTGTTTTTGAACGAGTGATCGCAGCTACGGAAGCCGTCTGAACAGCCCCCTTTGCGGCTTCATCAGCCAATGAATTCCCTGCAACATGAACGCCATCACGTTGATGACTCAGTGTGTGGATCACGTGAGCCTTTCGTAGTTCGTTTTTCAACTACTACTTGTTCCCAAAGCATTTTGTGCTTTATTGTGCCACCTTTCGCATCTTTGAAACCATTTTCAAGCCAGTTTTGTATATATTCATTAAACGACTGAACACAGTAAAAGGAATCGCACACTATTAGTGTGGGGAATTCTCGATCTGTACTTTCAAGTGCCAGTCTGAATGCTTGTAGTTCAGCTCGCTGAGCTGTACAATCTCCTAGAGATTGAGTTTTTGTGACCATAGGTCTGAAGATGCCATCTCGCATGCGACCTTTAACGATTGCACACGCTGCACTGTAAGCTTGCTTACTCCCTGTTGCGGGTTGTGCGGATCCGTCAGTGTAAATTATGAATTCGTACTGATCGAGAGGCAGAATTTCAGTGGGCAGAGGACATTCTTGTTCATATTGCAGGAATGCATGTGTTTTTAAATCAGGATCAAAAACATATTCAACATCTGTTGCAGCAAGAGAATTTACCCATTGTATCCATCTTGGATGTAGTGCTTTAGCATTTGGAATGCTTGCTTTTGTGACCGCTTATAAAGCTGGTACTGGGGTTACGACAATAATGCGTTTCCCTTGGGCTAGGGCTCTTTCTTTTGCTACAGCGGTTTGAACTGCTGTCAGAATTTTTTCAGTTAAAGTGAAGCGCATTTCTGCTTGTGTATACAAATGAGATTTGTATGCGATTGGTATTTTTTCACCCTCATTAAATGTTAAGTAGGTGAATCCGCATTGACCCGAAATTATTCGGATCACCAGGTTGCGTTGATTTACGCGTGTTTGTAAGTGATTTGTTGCTAACATGTTAGCCTGGAGTGAACGCAAGACTTCTGTGTGTTCGTTTGTCCAATTTTTGATTGAAAAATCAGGTTTGATTAATGCGTAGAGAGGTTTAACCCTTTCTGCGTAGTTTAGAATGTATGTTCTTCCAAAAATGAGCAAACCCAGGATGGATTGTAAGTTTTTTAGCATTTTTGGAGGTTGGAGCAGCGCACACTTCTCTAAAAAGTTAGCTGCCAAGCTCTTGCCTTGACTTGATAGCTCATATCCTAGAAATAGGACATTGAGATGGGCAATTCTGGACTTTTTAAAGTTGAATTTGTAGCCCTCAGAGGCGAAGCCCAGTATAATGGTGCTCACCCTGTTCAAGTGTTTGTCCAGGTCATCGTCTGTCAGATAGATGTCATCGACATAGGACAATGCGTCATTGTCATAAATTTGTAGTAACTCTGTTACTCTCGCTGAGAATAACCCTGGGCTGTTCTTGAACCCTTGTGGGAGTCGACAAAATTGACGGTGGGTCCCCATTATGGAGAATGCTGTTTAGTACCTGCTTTCAGGTGCTATGTTTTGACAAAAGAAACCATTTGAGATATCTAATGTGGTTTTGTATTTTTTACGCACAATGTTATTCATTAATGCTGTGCTATGTGCATTTTGCACTGCAAAAGTTTTAGAACAAGTGTTTAAGTGTCTGTAGTCCAAAACTAGACGATATGATTTGTCTGGTTTGGAGACAGGAAACAAAGGATTGTTCATTGAGGAGGTGCATGTTTCAATCGCCCCTTGTTATTCAAGTTGATCTAAGATCTACCTGACCTGTTTTTTAGCTTCTTGCTTTATTGGATACTGCCTTTGTGCAGTTGGTTCATGTTTCAGATGTATTTTATGGTGAGGGGAGTCCTCATCCCATCCTACATGATTTTTATATAATGCTGGGGCCTGGGCTACTGCCCATTTCCTGGCATATGTATATTTTAGGTGAATTGGAATATGGTTGGAGAAGGCAGGCATAATAATGTCCTCGCCATGTGGGCACTCCCTGACAAATTGTGGTGGCCAGTCTTTTTCTGCTAGAAGTATGTCATAGCCCCTTGATAGTCTTTCCTAAAAAAGTGCTTTCACCTGTCTAGGTTTGTCTCCCTCCATCCGGAGTGTTATTTCATATAACTTTTGTGGAGTACTAACCCAGGTGTCTACAGTCTCAACTGTAATGTACTCATTCAAGTCCACTATCTCCAGAAGTTCCTTCAGGTTCTGGCGAGCTATTGTCTGAGCCCATTCTCCATTCTTGAGTTGTGTTCTCAGTATCCTCTGCATGTCTGATCTTTAGACCTGCTACTTTCTTTTTGGAGAATTGAGGTTTTGATTTGTTTTTTGGAGCGTGTTTTTCTTCCTTGGATTTCACGCGTTCTTCTCTATGTTCTGACCGTCCTCTTCTTTCCGAAGTCTGTGATGAGATCTGAAAGGTACGAGAGGAACGTGTATCAGTATCTTGATACCTATCAGGCTTTCTCAAATTATCCCTATTCCTGAGGTTATACCTCCTTTCAGAGGGCTCCTTTTGAGGAGACCTACCTCGGGATTGAGAACGTTTCTCGTTTGAATTTTGTTTATTAGTCTCCCACTTCTTTTTAGAAGATGGAGGAGTTTGTTTAATAGAGTCCTTCTTAGGACTTTCAGATAGTTTTGGCTTCACTGGTCTTCCACCCAAACTATCTCTGCCTAATTCTGCATAAGATTGTTCTATTATTCTGGGTAGCTCTGTTTGATGTTCTGTAACATCAAATTCCCTTAATTTTTGGTGGATCGCCACTGCTGCTGCCTCCCCTTTAATATTAGATAATATTATTGTTGAGACCTGGTCGAAATTTTTCAGTAATTTCATACCTAAATTTAGAGCAGGCTCTGTCCTGTATTCGTTTTGAATTTGTTTCAGGACATCAGGTATTACCGCAATTGACGGAATGCCATGTGTTTTAGTATAGATGGCAGCAAAGACTGAGCCCCAAGTGGTGCAGTCTTCCAGTTGTGGTGTGATCCCCATTGGTAAACTGATTGTCAGTATTCTGTGTTTCTCATACGGGCTAGTATTTGGAAATACTGCTTCGATTTGAGTGATTTTTTGAGCTATCCAGAATGGAATTTGCTCACGTTTTGTGGGCATTTTACCCATGACTGCGTATAGAGTCTGTGGTGTAATTTTTAGTGTATTCCCCTGGTGAGGAGTTTGATTTGGAAGTGTCAATGGTGGTTGGACTGTGAAAGTCCGCATGACATATTGGACCAATTGTCTGTAGATTGTTATTAATTCTTGTAGTTGAACAAGTAGTTCCTCGTCTGACATTATTTCGATATCAGGATGAGGTGTGTAGCCGGCTAGAATCGGCCATGTTGCTCCTGGTCTACCTAGTGGACCGAGCCTGGTAATGTTTCTGTGATGTTTTAGGGCGCCTTTAAACCAGAGCTGATGCTCCTGGTATGTTAATGGAATTTCAATATCCTCGAAAGGAATGTATTTCTCTGGTGGATCATCTTCTTTGTAGAAGTGAAACATGTGTGTTACTGGATTGGATTCAGGAAATATTACCCATGAATAGAATACCTCTGTCTGAAAGGATTCATGTGCCTCTATCACGAAAACTGCTCTACCGCCTCTTGGTGGTAGGCCGTGTTTTATAAGTTTTAGAGTGATGGCTCTTCTTAAGTTTTGAGGGATGTCTATAACACCCTCCTCGGTTTCAATAAAACCTGTGATGTTATAAGCTGTTGCAGCTGGCTGAACCGCAGCTCCACCGTTTCCGGTTTCAGTGTCGGAGTCAGGCATTTTGTTGTTTGAAAAATGTAGAACAAGTTTCAAGGAAACAAAGATAAGGTGCACAATATTTTGGAACACTGTATCCTTCAACGTTGAGCAAACCAAACAGCTAATATATAGGGTGTTTCCCTATGTAGCCATGGCGGATACTTAACCCTGCCCACTCCAGACTTCTTTTGGAGTATATGGGTAGGGGTCTCTGAGAGAAAAAAGCACGGCTGAGTTACTCAGTATGTAACCTTGAATTACCGCCTTACCAAACCGTTGGGCGCCATGTATTGTAGCTCCTATTTCCCTAATAGGCTCTGCGCATTGGAATAATATCCCCTATAGGTTTGACATAGGACTATGGTCAGTATGTCCCTATCGAGTATATTAAACTTAATTACTTGTGCCAGCTAGCTCAGAGGCCACTAGAAACTTCTTGACAAACAAGAAGGGAGTAGTTTCTGGCAGCCGCAAAACATGACCACTTTGTTTCCCTTTAGAATCAGAACGTGTCCCAGAGTCGTGGAAACAATAGATAACTATTTCACTCAGCTCACTCGTGCATACTTAGTTTTCCTCAAAGTTACACAGAAAGAACAGACGGGCGTTTCAATAAAAGGTTTATTGAACAGTCTTGTTTCTTGTGTAAGTTATGTGTGCAGTTACGATCACAAGACAGTATGCAAGATAAATAATGTACAGCGTAAGCAGTAGAAATAAATAATACTGCGCTAGCATGATCTTTAGCAGATATTCATTTACATAAACAACACAGACTAAAAATGCGAGTACTCATACGATGCGTTTCTAAGCTAGTTCTACCCCAATGTTCCTAACCTAACCTAGGTGTAGGGAGAGGTATGAAGTAGGTGAAGTATTCCTTACTATGGTATACTAAGAGTATGTTAAGCCTAGTATGCCTAGTATGCCAAGAGTCCCTCTAGGTTCTAGTCAGCTCCATTCCTTGAGAATGAGAGAGGTAGGAATCTCTTGCCAGACTCGAACTCCAACACCCCGCGAGGGAAGTCAGATCACTGGAAGCTGGACTCTCTGCGTGCAGGGATGACAGCGTCTTCTCAGTGCGTCAGGCCGGGAAACGGGCTCCTCTGAAGTCGAGGTCTCCTCTGGTTTACAAGGGCTAGGGAAGGTATATTTATACCTGAGAGGTACCTCAGAATGTTAGCATTGACGTGGATCGGACAGCGGAAGACGTCATGAATGAACCCCTAAGGTATAACGGTTCATGCATAATAGATGAGTCCTTGAAGAAATCAATAGTCCTGTGCTAGGGAAACTCCCGCAGCCTAAGGGTCTGTTCTTCAAGAACTCGTTGTGACGTTAGGGTGGACGGATATCAGAGACCATGCCTGTATTTGGAGTGCACGGTTTAATGCCTAAATAAGGACTGGGATTTTATGCCTATATAAGGGCAGGGCGAATTGTGCCTATATAAGGACATGATATAGGAAAGCCCATGTATGGACACCCTAAGAGGAATACAACACCCACTCCACTTTCGTGTGTACGATAATAATAAAATGCTAAACATTTAAAATACTAAACATTAAATGGAGTACCGCATATTAAAAAAATATTTCTTAAAAGCATTAAAAAACATATTAAAATGCAAAAGGTACTGTACATATTAAGCATTGCTTTTCATTTCAGGCATGTATTTTAAAATAAAATGCAATATAAATGAAAGAAGCAGTAATATTTAAATGTGACAAAACAATGATCGATAAGTTTGTTCAAAATCAAAGTCATTTCATGTCATGGAAATTAATAAACTTTTTAGACACACAAGATGACTAAGTGTCTGTGGAAGTACCGCGAAGTCTGTACTATAAGGCTAGTTCTACTTCAAGCAGATTGAATTGCCATTTTAGTTCGAAAAATGGGAAAAAGTTCAATTTGGGAAGAGTTCCAAGTTTTGAAATATGAAGGCCAAATTTTACTGCATCTCTGGAACACTGTCGGCTGAATCAGAGTCAGTTTACGGGTCTGGTGTAAACATGAGATCATCTATTTCTGTAGACAAAATATCATCCACTGAAGTTGGTGTCAGTTGGAACACCTCGTGTAGTAGATTAATTGCACAGAGATGTGAAGCATCGCTTTCAGCATAGGATGCTGCAGCAATGTTCGCGCCCGTTGTTACCTGTGTGCCTGTAGATCCATCTCGTACCTCAGCAGCAGCCGGAAGCGACTGTGAGATCTCAATGAATGCCGTCATCAGTATTGGTAGCCTCTGGGGACAACACATAGCATGGGCCGTTATCGGGTCCAGCAGAGTATCGATATCCGTTGGCGTTGCTGATGGAAATGTCAGACAGGTGTCTAACACGCATTCTTCACCGCATAGCAGGCATCGTAGGACAGGTAAGATGCAATCTTGCCAGATTGGTCTGAATGACAGGAACCACGTGGTATTCAGGTCCCGTAGACGAGTCATGCCCAAAAGCTGTACTATTCGTTCACGGCACTTTCGTTCAAGGAGAGCTTTCTCCATTTCGCTTGGAGTGATGTCTGCGAATAGGCTGGCCATAGCGTAATAGCAGGAAGAGAAATAGAATTCCGGCAACAAGTGCTAGAATTAATGGTATGCCACCAAACACCGAATGTGCAAAGTTCGGGATGATTCCGAGTATTGCCTGGAAAGGTGCTAACAGACCGGAGCAGATGCTCTTAAATACATGTACATTTCCACGAAATGTATAGTGCAGTTTGTACGTATTAAAGTCTGTATCTCAGCCGTAGTCCTTGCTACTTGTAGATCATAGGTTTCTTTGGCCGAGGTCAAAGGCACTGTTTGCTGTAAAAGCATGGCTTTCATTCTGCTCAAAGTATCAAATCTTATAAAAGAGACGCTCAGCGAAGGCCACAAAGGCGACTCCCTGACTGTGTCTATTGGGGCAAACAATACTTGCATACAGCAAGTGACCCTGGAGTTGACCGTTACTAGATATGGGATGCCTGGCAACATGCCGCAGCAACTCTGATCATTCAACATGAGGTAACTCCCATTAGAAAGTTGTCCAAACGTTGGATTAATCACAGCAGCTGGTGTACCCTGCTGATGGCAAGACAAATTTGCCACAGAACCATTGCAAGCCCCGTGTAAAGAAATGTCCTGACATATAAGTGAACCGCTTAGTGCACTTTTACAGTGTGTACCGCTCAAAAACACTTCACGATCCCCACTCCAACATCTATATGTATACGGTAAATCCCAAGATGTCTTAATGTATTCCTTACCCAACCTTTCATATTTGCCTGCTTGCATTTGTCTGAGGCAATACTGAAACTGAAAAGTAGTCATAGGTAATGTGATTTTGCCATGGATGAGCAATTCTGTAGCTGGTTTTTCTGCCACTGTGAATGGTAACTTTTCCAGTTTTTCAATGCTCAACACTGTATACTTCGCTCCTCTTTGTGCCAGTTCGATCTGTTTATCAGTTAGATTGTATTCTGCAAACAGAATTGATGTGTTGATAAAACGCCAAGACACATAGCCCGCACGCAAAGATTGCAGCATCCAGCTTAATAACACAATAGAATGTAATTGAGATTGGCCTTGTTGTAACATCGCCAAATCTTGTTCTAGTATGTCGATAGCAGAGGATACAATGTTGTCCAATGAATATATTCTGGAGGACAAAGTTGTTAACCCATTGTCGACCACAGAGAGGGTTTTCTCTAAATTAATACGATCAAGTTCACGTATTCGTTCTGCGGCCTCCATCTGTGACACTTTCCATGCTTCATTATAAGCAGCGTAAATGCCGGCATATATGAAACGTTTTTGACGCGGTTTTCTTGGTCCAAGCAAGAATTCTCTAAGGTCTGCATCGTCTTTAAGTAAGGATAAGTGTTGTTTCACATCCTGTAGTGTAGATTTCTGAAGCCAATCGAGGCATAATTTTCCTACACTGTATGTTGTTACTACCCCCGGATGCTGTCTTTGGACGTATCTTGGGTCTGGCCTATGAATAGTAAAGCCCTGAGTTTTATTCAGGAATCTTTCCTGACAGTTGTTCGTGTCTGTGGGCCAGATCAACCATTTTCTCCAATCAGGATTAGATCTGTTGAGTTGTAGTATTTGGTCAACTGTCACCGCTGCCTGTGTATTATTATCACTGGCAGGTGTTGGTACAGAAGGTGTTTTCATCTCTTTGATCTTGGCTAGTCCAAGACAAGATGTTTGTTGGACAGTTTCATTCAAAAACATTATCTGTTCAGGGATGATACAGGCTCTAAATAACGCTTCTATTCCCTGCACTTGCCAATCTTTAGTACCCCAGACAGTTTTTGTGTCTACTGTGTCTTTCCATAAGTCGAAACCCTGTCTAGACAGTTGGGCAATAAATGTTGCAGAGTAAATCTGTTTTGAATTAGTTAACATAATTTTCAGTCCTGTTTTGTTTACATTTTTATAGTAAAACGTTTCTGGATCAGATGTATTGTACCCTGAAAAATATGGAAACTTGTTAGCAAATGTTTTTGAACTACCTTTTGGTGGTGTAGGACAATGCTCCCATTGGTTAAACATAAACACATTTCTAGGGTATGCAGATTTATGCAAATAATGATGACCATAGTGGTTATAGCAATACAGCTGTTCATAGTCTGATGAACCCTCTAAATATTCATTTTTAGAAAATGCAGCAGATTTTTCTAGGTCAAACATTATGACATTAACAGTCTCAAAGTCCCAATCATCAGAGTAGGTACTGGACAAAACTAGATCACTTAGTGAAATTTTAAATAAATGTAGAATGTTCAATTTTTTTGTCGGACCAAAGATATCAAAATCTGTTTTGTCCCACACTATACCATCCTGTATAGGAACGGCTGTGATGTTCACTGTTGACAGGTCTCTTGCTTCACGATGGGAAGATTTATGAGGTTTCAAAAGTACGTTCACGTATTTTCCTTCAGTATTCACATGGATGTATCTGCCACTTATAAGCACGCTCACAGTTGTAACCAAAGCTAACCAGAGCAGGAAAACAAATAGTCCAGATGTAATCCAGAGTTCAATCCATGGAGAAATCAAATAAGTCTTTTTCAGAAAGTGAAGAAAGTCTTGTACTTGCTGCTTGAATGTTAATGATGCTGGCGTTGTTTCAGGTTCACTCGGATCTTCTGAGAACATATCAAAGTTAATGAAATAGCCAGAAGCAGTTCTGTCAATTGTTGGAATTTGCATCAGGATTTGTAGAAATCGCTGGAACCAGTTGATCACTTGCTACATTGGTGTAGACAGGTGTATTTGGACGAACTGTTACTTGATTTTCAAGAGGGATGAGTTCCATTGCATTATTGCTCAGTCCTTCATCTGTTACTGCTGAAGTCCCAATTGTTATCAGTCTTTCAGTCTGAACCTCTTGTATAGTAGCGAGAGGAGTGTGTCTGCTACTAGGTTGGAGTCCACGAGGCCTACTACTTAGTATTGGCCACATACTGTGGTTTGATGAGGTCGATGGACACAAATCTTTTCTCCTTTCTTCCAGCAAGGGGCGGCAGAAGTACTGTTCTTGTTCCTTGAACTGCTAGGACAGGTACTTGTTGTCTGTAAGAAGGTCCAAATTCCTTCTTGTCCGCAATTTTTTCTCTGACTAGATCCCCAACTTTTGGAATCCAGACAGGCCTTGCTGGGACCGCCTGTTTTTCCCCAGTGGTGGTTGGCTGTTTCGTTCTTAACTCATTCAGTTCCTGTAAACCAGCCAAACGATCTTTGATATCAAACGTTTTATTTTCCACCACTGTGCCTACGTCATCGAGATCTGGTACCCACATTCTTGTCCCAAATAGGACCTCATATGGAGTGACCCCCCCTAGAGAACTTCTTGGCAGGTTGTTTAATGAGCGCTGGACCCCATAAAGATGTTTGACCCACCCATCACCCGAACCTAATACCCTAGCTGTTATAGACTGCTTTATGTCCCGGTTTTTCCTTTCCACAACCGAATTTCCCTCAGGATGGAATGGAGAGGAGTACCGCAATGCAACGCCCAGACTGGCCATGGCTTCTTTGTAAGCCCGAGAGCTAAACGCAGGGCCCTGGTCAGAATGAAGCGTGCCTATTGCGTATGTGCCGATAAAGACTCGCAAATCTTTTATAACAGTTCGAGCGTCAGCCGAGCGCTGTGGCCATATCCATAGGAACCTTGATTCAGTATTTGTGGGATTGCATTTGTCCAGAAGGACGCATGCGCGTAGATAGTCTAATGCTGTCTAACAGTGGTGTCTGTACTGGGCAGCTGCATTCGCAGCATGGTGTCTGGTGGCTTTCTCGCTGTAATTTACAGTCTAAGCAGTTGTTGATGAATATGTGAATTTCTGTATTCATTCCAGGCCACCAGTACATCTCTTTTAACGTCAAAATTGTTTTAGAGATCCCTTGATGTGACAGACCCTCCCCCAAATGTGCTTCATAAATCAAAGCTGCTCTACGTTCCATGTTTGGAATTACCCTATACCCCACTCCAGGGTTTCGAGCAAAAGGAACGTTGTTCGCATCAATTACATAAGAGTACTTGAGTGGAAACTTTTTGGTAACGCTGCACTGCTGCCCTTGCTTGAAGCATTGACAGCCAACATTATCTCACCGTCTATTTTTGTTTTTGAACGAGTGATCGCAGCTACGGAAGCCGTCTGAACAGCCCCCTTCGCGGCTTCATCAGCCAATGAATTCCCTGCAACGTGAACGCCATCACGTTGATGACTCAATGTGTGGATCAAGTGAGTCTTTGGTAGTTCGTTTTTCAACTGAACTACTTGTCCCAAAGCATTTTGTGCTTTATTGTGCCACCTTTCGCATCTTTGAAACCATTTTCAAGCCAGTTTTGTATATATTCATTATACGACTGAACACAGTAAAAGGAATCGCACACTATTAGTGTGGGGAATTCTCGATCTGTACTTTCAAGTGCCAGTTTGAATGCTTGTAGTTCAGCTCGCTGAGCTGTACAATCTCCTAGAGATTGAGTTTTTGTGACCATAGGTCTGAAGATGCCATCTCGCATGCGACCTTTAACGATTGCACACGCTGCACTGTAAGCTTGCTTACTCCCTGTTGCGTGTTGTGCGGATCCGTCAGTGTAAATTATGAATTCGTACTGATCGAGAGGCAGAATTTCAGTGGGCAGAGGACATTCTTGTTCATATTGCAGGAATGCTTGTGTTTTTAAATCAGGATCAAAAACATATTCAACATCTGTTGCAGCAAGAGAATTAACCCATTGTATCCATCTTGGATGTAGTGCTTTAGCATTTGGAATGCTTGCTTTTGTGACCGCTTATAAAGCTGGTACTGGGGTTACGACAATAATGCGTTTCCCTTGGGCTAGGGCTCTTTCTTTTGCTACAGCGGTTTGAACTGCTGTCAGAATTTTTTCAGTTGAAGTGAAGCGCATCTCTGCTTGTGTATACAAATGAGATTTGTATGCGATTGGTATTTTTTCACCCTCATTAAATGTTAAGTAGGTGAATCCGCATTGACCCGAAATTATTCGGATCACCAGGATGCGTTGACTTACGCGTGTTTGTAAGTGATTTGTTGCTAACATGTTAGCCTGGAGTGAACGCAAGACTTCTGTGTGTTCGTTTGTCCAATTTTTGATTGAAAAATCAGGTTTGATTAATGTGTAGAGAGGTTTAACCCTTTCTGCGTAGTTTAGAATGTATGTTCCTCCAAAAATGAGCAAACCCAGGATGGATTGTAAGTTTTTTAGCGTTTTTGGAGGTTGGAGCAGCGCACACTTCTCTAAAAAGTTAGCTGCCAAGCTCTTGCCTTCACTTGAAAGCTCATATCCTAGAAATAGGACATTGAGATGGGCAATTCTGGACTTTTTAAAGTTGAATTTGTAGCCCTCAGAGGCGAAGCCCAGTATAATGGTGCTCACCCTGTTCAAGTGTTTGTCCAGGTCATCGTCTGTCAGATAGATGTCATCGACATAGGACAAAATAGGACAATGCCTCATTGTCATAAATTTGTAGTAACTCTGTTACTCTCGCTGAGAATAACCATGGGCTGTTCTTGAACCTTTGTGTGAGTCGACAAAAATGACGCTTGGTCCCCATTATGGAGAATGCTGTTTAGTACCTGCTTTCAGGTGCTATGTTTTGACAAAAGAAACCATTTGAGAAATCTAATGTGGTTTTGTATTTTTTACGCACAATGTTATTCATTAATGCTGTGCTATGTGCATTTTGCACTGCAAAAGTTTTAGAACAAGTGTTTAAGTGTCTGTAGTCCAAAACTAGACGATATGATTTGTCTGGTTTGGAGACAGGAAACAAAGGATTGTTCATTGAGGAGGTGCATGTTTCAATCACCCCTTGGTATTCAAGTTGATCTAAGATCTACCTGACCTGTTTTTTAGCTTCTTGCTTTATTGGATACTGCCTTTGTGCAGTTGGTTCATGTTCCAGATGTATTTTATGGTGAGGGGAGTCCTCATCCCATCCTACATGATTTTTATATAATGCTGGGGCCTGGGCTACTGCCCATTTCCTGGCATATGTATATTTTAGGTGAATTGGAATATGGTTGGAGAAGGCAGGCATAATAATGTCCTCGCCATGTGGGCACTCCCTGACAAATTGTGGTGGCCAGTCTTTTTCTGCTAGAAGTATGTCATAGCCCCTTGATAGTCTTTCCCAAAAAAGGGCTTTCACCTGTCTAGGTTTGTCTCCCTCCATCCGGAGTGTTATTTCATATAACTTTTGTGGAGTACTAACCCAGGTGTCTACAGTCTCAACTGTAATGTACTCATTCAAGTCCACTATCTCCAGAAGTTCCTTCAGGTTCTGGCGAGCTATTGTGACTTCTGCTGCACTGTCCAGCATTGTCTGAGCCCATTCTCCATTCTTGAGTTGTGTTCTCAGTATCCTCTGCATGTCTGATCTTTAGACCTGCTACTTTCTTATGGAGATTTGAGGTTTTCATTTGTTTTTTGGAGCGTGTTTTTCTTCCTTGGATTTCACGCGTTCTTCTCTATGTTCTGACCGTCCTCTTCTTTCCGAAGTCTGTGATGAGATCTGAAAGGTACGAGAGGAACGTGTATCAGTATCTTGATACCTATCAGGCTTTCTCAAATTATCCCTATTCCTGCGGTTATACCTCCTTTTAGAGGGCTCCTTTTGAGGAGACCTACCTCGGGATTGAGAACGTTTCTCGTTTGAATTTTGTTTATTAGTCTCCCACTTCTTTTTAGAAGATGTAGGAGTTTGTTTAATAGAGTCCTTCTCAGGACTTTCAGATAGTTTTGGCTTCACTGGTCTTCCACCCAAACTATCTCTGCCTAATTATGCATAAGATTGTTCTATTATTCTGGGTAGCTCTGTTTGATGTTCTGTAACATCAAATTCCCTTAATTTTTGGTGGATCGCCACTGCTGCTGCCTCCCCTTTAATATTAGATAATATTATTGTTGAGACCTGGTCGAAATTTTTCAGTAATTTCATACCTAAATTTAGAGCAGGCTCTGCCCCGTATTCGTTTTGAATTTGTTTCAGGACATCAGGTATTACCGCAATTGACGGAATGCCATGTGTTTTAGTATAGATGGCAGCAAAGACTGAGCCCCAAGTGGTGCAATCTTCCAGTTGTGGTGTGATCCCCATTGGTAAACTGATTGTCAGTATTCTGTGTTTCTCATACGGGCTAGTATTTGGAAATACTGCTTCGATTTGAGTGATTTTTTGAGCTATCCAGAATGGAATTTGCTCACGTTTTGTGGGCATTTTACCCATGACTGCGTATAGAGTCTGTGGTGTAATTTTTAGTGTATTCCCCTGGTGAGGAGTTTGATTTGGAAGTGTCAATGGTGGTTGGACTGTGAAAGTCCGCATGACATATTGGACCAATTGTCTGTAGATTTTAATTAATTCTTGTAGTTGAACAAGTAGTTCCTCGTCTGACATTATTTCGATATCAGGAAGAGGTGTGTAGCCGGTTAGAATCGGCCATGTTGCTCCTGGTCTACCTAGTGGACCGAGCCTGGTAATGTTTCTGTGATGTTTTAGGGCGCCTTTAAACCAGAGCTGATGCTCCTGGTATGTTAATGGAATTTCAATATCCTCGAAAGGAATGTATTTCTCTTGTGGATCATCTTCTTTGTAGAAGTGAAACATGTGTGTTACTGGATTGGATTCAGGAAATATTACCCATGAATAGAATACCTCTGTCTGAAAGGATTCATGTGCCTCTATCACGAAAACTGCTCTACCGCCTCTTGGTGGTAGGCCGTGTTTTATAAGTTTTAGAGAGATGGCTCTTCTTAAGTTTTGAGGGATGTCTATAACACCCTCCTCGGTTTCAATAAAACCTGTGATGTTATAAGCTGTTGCAGCTGGCTGATCCGCAGCTCCACCGTTTCCGGTTTCAGTGTCGGAGTCAGGCATTTTGTTGTTTGAAAAATGTAGAACAAGTTTCAAGGAAACAAAGATAAGGTGCACAATATTTTGGAACACTGTATCCTTCAACGTTGAGCAAACCAAACAGCTAATATATAGGGTGTTTCCCTATGTAGCCGTGGCGGATACTTAACCCTGCCCACTCCAGACTTCTTTTGGAGTATATGGGTAGGGGTCTCTGAGAGAAAAAAGCACGGCTGAGTTACTCAGTATCTAACGTTGTATTACCGCCTTACCAAACCGTTGGGCGCCATGAAGTGTAGCTCCTATTTCGCTAATAGGCTCTGCGCATTGGAATAATATCCCCTATAGGTTTGACATAGGACTAAGGTCAGTATGTCCCTATCGAGTATTTTAAACTTAATTACTTGTGCCAGCTAGCTCAGAGGCCACTAGAAACTCCTTGACAAACAAGAAGGGAGTAGTGTCTGGCAGCCGCAAAACATGACCACTTTGTTTCCCTTTAGAATCAGAACGTGTCCCAGAGTCGTGGAAACAATAGATAACTATTTCACTCAGCTCACTCGTGCATACTTAGTTTTCCTCAAAGTTACACAGAAAGAACAGACAGGCGTTTCAATAAAAGGTTTATTGAACAGTCTTGTTTCTTGTGTAAGTTATGGGTGCAGTTACGATCACAAGACAGTATGCAAGATATATAATGTACAGCGTAAGCAGTAGAAATAAATAATACTGTGCTAGCATGATCTTTAGCAGATATTCATTTACATAAATAACACAGACTAAAAATGCGAGTACTCATACGATGCGTTTCTAAGCTAGTTCTACCCCAATGTTCCTAACCTAACCTAGGTGTAGGGAGAGGTATGAAGTAGGTGAAGTATTCCTTACTATGGTATACTAAGAGTATGTTAAGCCTAGTATGCCTAGTATGCCAAGAGTCCCTCTAGGTTCTAGTCAGCTCCATACCTTGAGAATGAGAGAGGTAGGAATCTCTTGCCAGACTCGAACTCCAACGCCCCGCGAGGGAAGTCAGATCACTGGAAGCTGGACTCTGCGTGCAGGGATGACAGCGTCTTCTCAGTGCGTCAGGCCGGGAAACGGGCTCCTCTGAAGTCGAGGTCTCCTCTGGTTTACAAGGGCTAGGGAAGGTATATTTATACCTGAGAGGTACCTCAGAATGTTAGCATTGACGTGGATCGGACAGCGGAAGACGTCATGAATGAACCCCTAAGGTATAACGGTTCATGCATAATAGATGAGTCCTTGAAGAAATCAATAGTCCTGTGCTAGGGAAACTCCCGCAGCCTAAGGGTCTGTTCTTCAAGAACTCGTTGTGACGTTAGGGTGGACGGATGTCAGAGACCATGCCTGTATTTGGAGTGCACGGTTTAATGCCTAAATAAGGACTGGGATTTTATGCCTATATAAGGGCAGGGCGAATTGTGCCTATATAAGGACATGATATAGGAATGCCCATGTATGGACACCCTAAGAGGAATACAACAGCTCGATTACTCAAGGTGTCTTGGCGCTGCCTTGGAAGGAGCGAGAAAACAGAGAGAATCACTATAAATAGTGTGGCTAGTGATTGAAAAGACCTTTCTGAAATGAAAGAGGTTTTTTGACACTGTAAGGTAAAGAGGAAGGGAATTTCAGGTCTTTGCAGTGCTGGTTTCAAAGCTTGTGCCCCCCCATCGGGTCTCATGAACATTGGAACTATCACGTTTTTGGCGTTTATGGAGCGAAGGGATCTAGAAGACATGAACCATTGACATTTCTGGACAAAAAAGTCCAGTCTAGAGTTATGCAAGGCCTTAAAGGCAATGCTCAGTGCTTTAAAGGTGATTCTTTTTCTTATCAGCAACCAGTGGAGTTCACGCAATGTTGTAGAGTCTTTTGTCAAATATGACTCCAATTATTGCCAAATAGAAGAACATCAGTTTTTCCCAATTTAAGTCTTAGGCAGTTTTCACTCATCCAGATGCTGATGTTCTCCATACATCTTGTCATATTTTGTTGTGCTTTCAAAGAAAGAGGTCAAATGCCCAGCTGTGTCTTCTGACAAATTGCTGCTTATTCTTTTAACATGAGATTTGTATTTACTTTTTATTCTATGGCTGCGAAGTGAGAGTATTTTGTAAAGTGAACTATGTGACAATCTTGTTGATGAAAAAGAAGAGGCTCTAGGGTGCCATTTCTTTTCTAACACAACAACATCTAAATACTTATAAAGAAACTGTACGAATATTTCAAAATATAATAGCAGTTAGGAATGTTAGGCTGCTGAACAGGCGTGGCTCTTTTGCTAGACTTCGTCTGATGATTGGATTTTTCAGACTACGTATGAGTTCTGTCATGTAACATTGATGGCAGCATCCCTACTCTGAAATTTGTTCCAGCACAGCTGATGAACAGCCGCCCACAGAAGAGACTGACTTGTTCTAGTTTGCAGCTGTAGCTCATTGCAGTCACAGGGCTTTGTCAACTCTGAAGTTCTCAGAATGATGGATCGGAAAAATATTGAAAAAGCTCATCAACACCTCGCCTAACAGATATGCATCAGTGAAACTGTCCCACCACCATGAGCTCAAGAACACCTCTGCCGAATGAATCAACAGAGAAGCCTTATTGCATCTCATGGTGTAAAAAAATTACCATATTAACATGCCAGCTCTTCAACGAGCTTGGCTGTGTTGTAGCTAAGCATCCCAAAAGCCCATCATCCAGGCAAGAGAACACATGTGTTAAGACGTTAAGGCAAAGTGGTCTTGCAAAGCAGGAGCCAGCCAGATAGCTCAGCCAACACTAGCCACCCACTAAGGCACCCATGGCATAAGGGCAAAAAATTGGTGCCAAGAAAAAAGAGCTTGATCCCAACTGCACTAGGTCTAACATGGTGGGTGTGAGGTGGTTATACGCAAACCTTCATCTGGAAGGGAAGGAATGCAATCCTGCCTGTCTCGCCTGATATTCTGGCAATTACTGAAACTTGGTTTGATGATAACTCTGGTCCAAACATAGCTGCAGCACTGCCCGCTGGCTATGATGCCTTATGGCACAATAAGTCAGATGGGAAAAGAGGAGGGGGAGTGGCAATCTTCTACAAAAAACAGCTGACAATGGGGAAACTAACAGGAGAAAACCTTAAAGGAGCTGATATACTAATATCTAAAGCTTACACCGATACCACGAGTATGGCAGTGGTGGTAGTATATCGGCCCCCGAGAGCCCCCCCCCAAGTTTATTGACCATCTCACTGAAATTATCACTAACCTACGTTCTCAGTTCCAACAGCTTCTGCTGGTAGGGGATTTCAACTATCACTGGGACCAGCTACCCAGAGAAGCACAAGCCCAACAGTTAGATGAAACAATGGCCACATTGGGATTGCACCAGCTGGTAGACACCCCCACTCACGAGAAAGGTCACACATTAGACCTGGTTTGGTCTACTCGGTCACTGGTTAATCTAGTAGAGACATCCCGTTGCGGGTGGTCCGATCATTATTTTATCAGGTTCCAAATGACCCTAACTAGTTGGACTCCCCGTCCTCCGCCCAGATGGAAAATGGTGCGGAGTTGGAATAAAATTGAGGCCAATAGCCTAGGGGAAATTCTACGAGTTATGGCTCCCAGGGAAACCTGGTCTGAGGATCCTGAAGTTAGGTGTGAATCTATTTGTAATCAATTGACTACGGCCATTAATAAATTGGCACCAGCTCACAGAATAAAAGCGGAAAACAAGGGGAAGGGCGCCCCCTGGTTCACTGAAGAACTCAGGGGGGTGAAGCGGACCCTCCGCCAATATGAGAGACAGTGGCGTAAAACCTACGAGCCACAGGCACTTCTGGAATATAGGTGTAAACTTACCAGTTAGAAAAAAGCCATCCTTAACAGGAAGGCCGAATTTTATGAATCCAGGATCATGGCTGCCGACAATAAACAAAAAGAAACTTTTAAAATTTTGAAGGAGCTTAGCCAAAAGCAAATGCAAGAAGCCCCTACCAGTCGGGAACTATGTAATAAGTTCCTGACTTTCTTCTCGGATAAAGTCAAAGATATCTTAATAAACATTCATAAAACTCCCACTAATCCACAGGTCTTGGTAAGGGCAAAGCCACACAAGTATATAATAGAATCTATCACCACTTTCCCAAAATTGGACCAAGACTCTCTGCTCCACATTGCATCTAAAATTAAGGGGTCGATTCCGATCTCGGCCGGAAGCGCACTAACAGTATTCGTCCGGAAAAAAAACCAGCCGAATGCGTGTTTCCCGACCGATTCGAACACTCGTCCGAACGAACAAGTACGATGCGCATAACAGCCCAGATTCCGAGTGAGCCGTACTTACCCATATCAGCTCCTATTCCCCGCCCGAGCCCGATCCGTAAACGCCGATTCGAGTCGTACAGAAGCAAATACACAGCACCTTCCGGCCGGACGAGTATGATGCGCCTTCCGTACGCGCCGAACCCGTCGCTACGTCCAGCACATTTGAGCATCCGGGCGAGCCGTACATAAGCTCCATTTCGCGCCACAAGACGATCCACGGCTACGAGACGAACAAGCCTGCGACGAGTACTAGTCGAAGACACGAGAAACCCGAACGAGACGACCCAACCATGAATCCCATCGCGCAGGTCCTACCAATACTCTACATCTATTACCTGGACCGGCACGGACGCGTACGGCGCAGACGGTAAGTCAAACACCCACAACACAAACAAACGACACACACATAGGGATGCACAAATGACGTACACTAGCAACAGCAGAACCATAGGGGCGGGATGGCCATCACCAATGCCATACACACCCATAGGGGGATGGATGCCTACCACTACCACCACCCCTACTAATGGGGGCCTGGATGCCTGCCACTACCACCACCCCTACTCATGGGGGGCTAGATGCCTTCCACTACCACCACCCCTACTAATGGGGGGATGGATGCCTGCCACTACCACCACCCCTACTCAGGGAGGCCTGGATGCCTGTCACTATCACCACCCCTACTAATGGGGGGCTGGATGCCTGCCACTACCACCACCCCTACTCAGGGGGGCCTGGATGCCTGTCACTACTACCATCCCCACTCATAGGGGGATGGATGCCTACCACTAATACCACCCCTACTCATGGGGGTCTAGATGACTGCCACTACCACCACCCCTACTCAGGGGGGCCTGGATGCCTACCACTACCACCACCCCTACTCATGGGGGGCTAGATGCCTGCCACTACCACCACCCCTACTAATGGGGGCCTGGATGCCTACCACTACCACCACCCCTACTCAGGGGGGCCTGGATGCCTACCACTACCACCACCCCTACTCATGGGGTGCTAGATGCCTGCCACTACCACCACCCCTACTAATGGGGGCCTGGATGCCTACCACTACCACCACCCCTACTAATGGGGGCCTGGATGCCTACCACTACCACCACCCCTACTCAGGGGGGCCTGGATGCCTACCACTACCACCACCCCTACTCATGGGGGGCTAGATGCCTGCCACTACCACCACCCCTACTAATGGGGGCCTGGATGCCTACCACTACCACCACCCCTACTCAGGGGGGCCTGGATGCCTACCACTACCACCACCCCTACTCATGGGGGGCTAGATGCCTGCCACTACCACCACCCCAACTAATGGGGGCCTGGATGCCTACCACTACCACCACCCCTACTCATGGGGGCCTGGATGCCTGTCACTACTACCATCCTCACTCATAGGGGGATGGATACCTACCACTAATACAACCTCTACTCATGGGGGCTAGATGCCTGCCACTACCACCACCCCTACTCATGGGGGCTAGATGCCTGCCACTACCACCACCCCTACTAATGGGGGCCTGGATGCCTACCACTACCACCACCCCTACTCAGGGGGCCTGGATGCCTACCACTACCACCACCCCTACTCATGGGGGCTAGATGCCTGCCACTACCACCACCCCTACTAATGGGGGCCTGGATGCCTACCACTACCACCACCCCTACTCATGGGGGCTAGATGCCTGCCACTACCACCACCCCTACTAATGGGGGGCTGGATGCCTGCCACTACCACCACCCCTACTCAGGGGGGGCTGGATGCCTGTCACTACTACCATCCCCACTCATAGGGGGATGGATGCCTACCACTAATACCACACCTACTAATGTGGGGCTGGATGCCTGTCACTACCACCATCCCCACTCATAGGGGGATGGATGCCTAGCACTACCACCACCCCTACTCATGGGGGCCTGGATGCCTGTCACTACTACCATCCCCACTCATAGGGGGATGGATGCCTACCACCAATACCACCCCTACTCATGGGGGGCTAGATGCCTGCCACTACCACCACCCCTACTCATGGTGGGCTAGATGCCTGCCACTACCACCACCCCTACTAATGGGGGGCTGGATGCCTGCCACTACCACCACCCCTACTAATGGGGGGCTGGATGCCTGCCACTACCACCACCCCTACTAATGGGGGGCTGGATGCCTGCCACTACCACCACCCCTACTAATGGGGGGCTGGATGCCTGCCACTACCACCACCCCTACTAATGGGGGGCTGGATGCCTGCCACTACCACCACCCCTACTCAGGGGGGCCTGGATGCCTGTCACTACTACCATCCCCACTCATAGGGGGATGGATGCCTACCACTAATACCACCCCTACTCATGGGGGCCTGGATGCCTGTCATTACTACCATCCCCACTCATAGGGGGATGGATGCCTACCACCCACACAACCCCCACTCATAGGACGGGTAATGCATGACACAACCAGCATACTCCAACATAAGGAATGCCTGAAAATTACATCCCCCCCAACACCATGACAAGCGTGTGTAGTCTGTGTCAAATGCCTACAACACTGAACATGACATTGAACATACAATGTGACCCCCTATCACATGTGTCACACATAAATGTGTGTGGCCTCCACAATGCAAGCCGACCATGACCACTGTGGCAATGGGGTTGAACACCCCATCATCACAGTGACCAAAAGGTAAGTGTGGGTTCCATAGCTGAAGCACATTTTGAACATTGTGGCAATGGGGTCTAAAGCCCCATCATCACAGTGACCAAAAGGTAAGTGTGGGGTCCATAGCTGAAGCACATTTTGAACATTGTGGCAATGGGGTCTAAAGCCCCATCACCACAGTGACCAAAATGTAAGTGTAGTCATGGTAAAAGCTGCAAATGCCAAACTGCATGGATGATTCCTGGTCACACAACAACAAACACATCAGTGGCATAGCAGTGCTTGTGTCCCATAGCAACAGAGATTGGGTGAGGCAAACAGTGCAGTGCAAATGAAACATCGCTTTGGCCATGTGCAGACAAACATCACCCATGGGGGCTCACATTGTCAACATTCACAAATAACACAATGACAGAAGTGACCATCACAATGCAGATCCACATATCTGCACCAACGGACACACAAATGTAGAAATCCTGTGGAGACTGTAGATGTCAGGTGAACAAATACCATACCATGGCAGCAATGGGACATACAAACCATGATCATTGTGCTGACTGATGACCTAGGAGTCCCAGGGACAGCAGGGGTAAGCCACCAAACAACATACAGCCAATGGCACACTAAAGATATGCCAATGCAGTGGTGCAAATGCACAAACACAAACAGGCAGACTCACACTGCATATCAAACACCACAGGTGAGGGGGTGGTGTGCCAGTGTCCCCAGGCAAACACACAACACACGAGGAGGCCTGAATCCCCATTACACAGATGTCAACACAGTGCCACACAAAAGTAACTCATGGATCGGATTCCCCTATGTGGGCAATCAGGCATTGTTAGATGAGAGGGAGCCCAAATTACAAATGTCACACAAGCTTGTAGGAACAGCAACTAACACAGCAAGAGACAGACCCACCACAGCACTACCCCCAGGGAGCCCACATTGTGGTGACACTGGCCTGCATGATAATCCCACTGTGATGACAAAGGTAGATGTCGTACACACTGTGAACCACAGTCATGTGTCCTGAGCAACTAACTACCATCACACCTACACAAGCACAAATAAAACAGCACGGCCTGTCAGCCAAGGCCAACATGGAGGTAGGGGTCCAGCCGTGCAACAACTCTCATTTGCACACACTCAACACCACACACCTTGATCTCCACCAATGTGCAGCAGTGAAGCTCACATGGACTGGTGACATTGCACATGCACCCATGACAATCCCAGGGGTGGTGGGGGAACTAAGGCGGAGACACCCATCACACATGGGCAGTCAACAAGACTTGTAAATGTCTCACAAACTGCACAGTACGCTGTACATGGGCATGACGTCAAATCCACACCAACCAATGGGATCCCGGACACAGTCACACACCAATGAAGATGGCAAGCTCACCCACAAACAACACACATAGACAACTTCCAACATTGCAGCTCTGACCCTGAGGAGTGGCAGCAGTCACACACACAACGTGTCACAATCACTGGAAGCTAACGCAAATTGTAAATTACATGACTTGTGTAACCAACAAGTGCCAAGGGGAATCCTGACTGTGTCTCATCTGGTTTGCCCACAAACTCAGCCCTGACAGCAAACACACCTATGGATGACACCCTGATCACCAGTAATGTGCCATGCACCCACATCACAGAGCACCAGGGAGAAGATCTGGGGGGAACATTGCTCAACTCAGCAAGCATCACAAACAGGAACATCACTAGGGCCCCCAGCCTGCGTAGCAAAATGGAAGTGAACACACACAGACATGCTCACACAACACACACCTTGGGCTCAGGCAATGTCACGGAATTACACACTGCCATGAGGGGACTCCACTCCTGTGTAAGAAAAGCTGTGCCATACGTTGTCTCTGCAGGGCGCTATCATGTCAGCAGAACACTTGGTCACTCAGTCAACAATTAGCACAAAATGAAGGCTCACGTCACATCAGCCTGGTCATGGCATTGTCACCCAAATCATCAGCACCGATCAAATACACATGTATAGCAAGTTGCACTGATACCACAGATGAGTCCTTCCCCATTGATGCCCAAACATGCATGTCCAGTGGAGATGGTCACACGGTCAGGGAAATAGAACAATTGAACAATGGCAAGCACATTTGATGTGCAGGGGTGTAAGCCACAGATGTGATATTGAAAAAACAGGTAGGGAATCCCAGTTGCAAATATGGAAAACATGACACCCTCATATTGATACAAAGGATGACATGGCTACACACCAGGATAGGACACATTCCCCCTGGACCACATGGGGTCCTGCACAGTAACACTTCATTTACCTGACATCAAAAATCAACATCACTGCAGCAAGGGCATGGTTAGCATCATCAACATCATGTACATCTGAAGCAAAACCACTACAGAACTGAAAGTAGCTTTAATCAGCATATGTTATATTGAAAATTAAAGTCAAGAAAAAACACAAAGGCCAATGTCCAGTCCATGAATCAAGTCCAAACAGGGTGACAGTGGCAGATGTCACCCTCTGCTTGCCTGCACTGATATGGAGCAGGGACATTCCCCTCGGAGGGGTATACGGGGGGCAGGCCAGGCACCGCAGGGACAGGATCAGGGCTCACCAGAAGGAGGCAGGGAAGGGGTGGCTGGTGCTGGAGAGTCACTGACAACTGCAGTGGAGGTGTCTGACATGGTGTGTGCTGGCACAACTGGGGGCATGAGTCGGATGGTGTGGGTGCCGGCACAACTCCAGTGGGCTGGCCAGATGGAGAGGACAGGTTCCCCACTGCAGTGCCCAAGTCAGACGGGGTGTTAGTGGACTCCACTGCAGTGCCCATCTCCAAGGGAGTAGAATGGGGTTCAGGTAAGGTGGGCAGGACAGAGGGGGAGGACACGGTCTCCACACCAGTGGCACTAACATGTGCAGCGGGGGGTGTGGTTCTGGAAGAGCAAGTGGGAGGTGGAGAAGGCCGGATCATTTTGGGGATGGTGTATCTGTGGGTGGGGGAACCTGGGGCAGGGTGTGGTGGGGGAACCTGTGTTGTGGGGGCCTGAGGGATGGGGGAAGGAGACTGTGTGCTTGACTTGCAGGGCGGTGGTGGGGTCTTGCTCTTCCGGGACCGGGGGACTTGCGGGTGGGGGCCCCTGTCTGTCTGCGCCTGGGGGAGGGTGTCCGGGGGCGAGGGCACTCCCCTCTGTGTGGGTGGACTTCCTCTTCCCCCTGTATGCTGGATCAGCGGGATCGGAGGGGAAGAGGCCGAGGTCACAGAGGAAGATTTTCTGTGTAGGTGGGGTTGCAGGTGAGGCAAGGGAAGGGGTCTTGGAGGGAGAGGATTTGTAGGACTGCGGAGTGACTGTGGATGCCTGTGTGTGTGTCTGTTCCCCATCCCCTGTGGGTGTGGTATCAGTCCCCTGAGGATGCTTGTGTGCACGTCTTGCCTTTGTTTTGGGTGTTTCTGTGCTGCTCGTGTCTGTGTGTTTGGGTGATCGTGCAGGTGTGCATGTGCTTGGGACAGGTAGGGTGCCAGGAAGTGTGGATGGGGCAGAGGTAGGAGGGGTGAGGGACTGTTGGAGGAGTCCATGGACTTATTGCTCCTCTGTAGGGCAGACATACCCGTTGAGATGCCCTCCATGAACGACACCAGCTGTGTCAACAGAGTGGTGTGTGCATGGAGGACACTCAGCATTGCTGTCTGCCCTACATGGAGCTGCCGAAGTAGGTACACAGACTCCTCACTCAGGGCAGCAGGGGACACAGGGGCAGGGGGTACGGTGCCTGGCACGAAGGAGACACGCTCCCGAACACGGGAGCCTCCACGGACCTCTGGAATGGGAGCCAATGGGAGGGCGGTGGTGGTGGTGGTGGTGGTGGCGGGGCCAGACAGACTAGCTGGGGTGTGGTGGCTGCTGACACCCGCCTCCACAAGGGAGTCATCCTCTGAGCTGCTGTGGTGGATGGTGCTGAGGAATCCTCGGTGTGGCTCCCCTCGCCCTCTGTGCCACTGGGTCCCTCCGACCACTCGTCGGCTGTTGACCCAGTCTGGCTCTGCAGCTCCTCCTGGTCCGTGGAGCTGTCCCCTCCTGTGGCCGTGGAAGTATCTGCAAACAATTAGGGAAACAGACAAACATCAGTCACCTGCACTGACCGCACACACCACAGTAAGTACAGCACATTACAGAGCAAGCCCTGGCATCCTTAGTTGAACATTGCCAATAGTCCTCACACAGATTAGGAGAAGCCAATTGTCAGTCTGATGGTCAACCATGGAACTCACACCCCTCCTGCCCTTGCACCCATCGGTCTGGTGCCTGTCTGATGGTAATACCCCAGTGTGGACACATGCACCACCTACACAGTTGTTGGACATTGCAGAGAACACGGTGAAGTATGTGAACATGCACACATCACATCTCTTGCCACTGAGTCAGTACAGGTGTCCGGATAAAGGGATGGCCAGAGTCTAATTAGAAATGCATGTGATGCATACCAGCACCAGACACCATGATGCACCCATGTCCGGATAGTCAATGCCACAATGGGGTGCATGTTGCACATGTCACTACCCTGCAGGATCACTCTTAGGAAGTTCAATGCCATGGCACAGGCATGCCTGCAAAGTCATACATCACTGTCTCCAGTCACATGGGCATGGCAGCCAGCCAACAACAGTCTGCACTGTGTCACAATCCTAGGACATGGTGAATGCAAGTTATGTATCTGACAAGTGCACATGTCCATACCCCACAAACCACATCATCTGAACTCTTATTTGTCCACGTCATACCAATTGGACATATGGGAGACATGAAACACAACTCTCTGAACCTGAGCACCTCACAGTCTGCTGTGAATGAAAAACAGCTGCCTGAAATTCACAGTCGCGTACACCTGTGTGCACAGTCAAGTGATCAAACACCTATAAGTCACAGAAGTATCGTCTCTCATGGTCACATCTCAGATGGCATGCTGAGCCCTAACCGATTAACATCCCAGTAGTCCTGACAACGAAGCCACAGCACAATGACACAGAGGCAGACACCTGAGGGAACATTTCACTAATCACAACATGTCAGCTGATACACGGGAGTGGGAGTACAGAGTGTATTGTATGCCCTGGAGTTGGCATGACTGTCCTGCTCCACTTGAAGGAGGGATGAGCCCTGGACAGTAGGTAGGTGGCTAAGCATGTGTGACACACTTGATATACATACTCCTGAGGCCCAAACATTGTTCCCACCCGCAGCATGGGGGTGTGCCAAATACCCCAGGGACATGTGGTGATTCAGATCAGCAAGTGGACCACATATCAAAGTTACACCCAGATTACATGTCAGGACTTAGGCATTGTGTGAGCAATTGACCCACCCATGAAGCACACCAGAAAGTCACGGGAAGAAATGCAGTCCCCCACCGTGAGCGAAGCAAAATGCAAGGACACAGTACCCAAGTGACACAATTTCCTGATTGTAAGGACCACACCTGCATATCAGATGAGGAGTGGGCATGTCACAATTGAGGGACATGGGTCCTGGACCACAAGACTGATGTACTGTGGAAGTTTAAGCAGGCCAGAGGAGGGCACATAGCATGTCAGACAAAGTTCACAGTGCAGTCATGGACTCACCCCCTCCTTGCTGCTGTCTGTCCTTCAGCTGCCCATCTAGGTCAGGGAAGACCACCGCCAGGATCCGGAGCATGTGGGGGGTCAGGGTCCGGTGTCCGCCCCTCCTGCGAGGAGGTGACAGCTTCAGCTGGACACTTGCGATCCTCCGGGTCCAGCCCCGAAGGTCCTGCCACCTCTTCTGGCAGTTGCGGATCCGGCGCTTGTAGACCCCCACTGATCTTACTGCCCGGGCGATGGTCAGACAGATTTCCTGCTTCTGGTGGGCATCAACCTGTGAGGATGACAAAGTGAAAAGGCCATTACTACACATGCAACATATCCGTGCATCACACAGTTGGATATACATGTCTCAATCACAGGGGCATATGATGTACACAGGCAGTGCAACGATGGCTAAGAAAAGTTTGCCAGCAGTTACTACATGGTATCATTGCATGGGAAGTAAACCTTGTTGGAATGCACTGTTACTGCACTGTACCTGTTCAGTGCATGTGACTACACACTTTGGGGGGAGAACTACTCAGTGAGCATGCTAGCCAGTGGTGTGCACACTGTAAGTCTTGCTAGTCAGACAACATGCACAATTAGTAAGGCAGTGGACAGCACACTCACCTGCTCCCCTGGTGTCCCATACAGCTTGCTGTACTGTGGAAGGAGGTTGTCCAGCAGGGCCTGGTTCTCCTCAAGGCTGAAGGCTGGGGCTCTCTCCACAGTACGTGCCATTGCAGTAGCCAGAGGATGCAGAGACAGCAGCAGTGTTGGTGGCAGATGTCGTCCTGGAGCATGTAGTGCAGGCAAGTGAGCCCTCAGGGGAACAGCCAGCATTATATGTGTGCTGCAGAGGCAGATACTGTCCCATGTGTCCAAAGTGATAGGTCCAAGTCGTCTGCATCTTCTGAATCTGACCAATCCATGGAATAGCAGCACTAATACACACCCACAGCATCCTTCAAATCTTCAACTTCATGACACCCATGTCGTTGAGCTGTGATGCCTGGGGCACATCTGTCCTCACATGTCACTGTGGGGTGTGTTTGTAATGTGGCAGCAGGAGATGGGAACTGTGACACAGCCTTATGATATCCAATGGCACAACCTGGGACTTATTGATGCCACTTGTTGAACTGTGATGTTAGATGTTGGCCATGTATGTGCCATACATGTCCTTACGGAACTGCACACATCATGTACTTGTGCCTCATAATGATGTATCATGTGATATTGAGTGTGTTCAATGCCACATATGTGGGGTGACTGACAATCTTTCTTTCTTCACCTATGCACTGCAGGGCACCAGCTGTCCATAGACCATTCCCTGACCTGGCAACGATGGTGGAACGTGACAGCATCCGACGGTACCGCTTCACCAGGCAGCTGATTGAGGATTTGGCAGTGCGCTTGGCACCACATTTGCAACCTGGCCGGCCGTACCCTACAGCGCTGACCCCCAAGGTGAAGGTGATGGCAGCCCTACACTTCTTTGCCACCGGTACCTTTCAACACACTGTGGCGACTGCTGGTGGGATGTCACAGACTATGTTCAGCCGTGTGCTACGCGATGTTTTGGAGGCAATGTTGAGATGCCTGAACCAGTACATCTATTTCCCTACACGTCAACAACTCACTGACGTCAAGAGTGACTTCTATGCCCTGGGGAGGATGCCACATGTCATTGGCTCCATTGATGGGACACATGTGGCTTTGGTACCACCACAGGCACATGAGCAGGCATACCGGAACCGGAAACATTACCATTCGATCAATGCTCTGGTGGTATGTCTTGCAGATATGAGCATCACACATGTGTGTGCCCGTTTCCCTGGTTCGGCACACGATGCCTACGTGATGAGGAGTAGTCGCATCCCGAGGATGATGTCACAGATGCAGAACCAGCGTGCCTGGCTTGTCGGTGTGTACTGACTTTGTACTATTGTGTGTGTTCTGCTATGTTGTATTCCGCCCACTTTTCCAACTCAGCTAATGTGCAATTGTCTGTCCGTAGGTGACTCCGGATACCCCAACATGCCGTGGTTGCTGACACCCCTCAGGAACCCTGTGACACCAGCCCAGATGCGCTACAATGAGGCACATGGTCGGACCAGGAGAGTGATCGAGCGGACATTTGGTCTCCTGAAGAGCCGCTTCCGCTGCCTGGACAAGACAGGAGGGGCCCTCCCATATGCCCCAGCAAAGGTGTGCAAGATTGACATCGTCTGTTGCATGCTACACAACCTGGCAGTGCGGAAGGAGTTGCATCTCATCCTGGATGACGATGACCAACGTCCGCCACCTGTGGAGGATCCTGGCCTGGACCACGATGCCAGTGATGATGATGATGGTGATGTCCGCACACAACTCATCACCAACTTCTTCAGCTGAATGTGAGTATCCAGGGAGTTGTAATGTGAATGATGTGAGTTAGCATGATATGTGTGGGTGGTGCTCTGGTGCTGTTTGAGTGTGGCCATGTGCTACTTGACTGTATGCATGCAGCGATGTGTCCTTACAGGTAGTCTGTACTCCCCAACAGTGTTGACATGCTAACTTGGTTTCGTGTAGTTATCTTGTGACATGTATTGGGCATGAGTATTGCAGTCATGTCCTGTTCTTCAGTGGTTTTGACTGTGTGTCATGTCTGTCCTTCACAGGGTGCTTACAGAGTTGTTTGGTCAACTTGGATCCCCCGACACCATGATTCACCTTTCAGGGTGGCAGCAGTCGTTTCCCTACAGGTGATGTGCCACACACCCCTGGACTTTATATCTTCTGCACTTTTTGACTGTGTGGCCACTGCCACATGGGATTACCTTGCATTTCTAGTGGAAACAACATTTTGCAAATGTGTGATAAACCTGTGCTTCACTTTGGGATGTGCGTTGTCTGTGGTCACACATCTGACTGACATTTGCTTACTGCACCTGTGGGCTAGTTGACACAGACTCTGAATAGGTGTGGTGTCTGTGCATTCCACAGTATTTCCTGGCAACATCAGTGTAGGCGATGAGTCCGATGGCCCTGGGGTCTCTGTGTTGTGTAGCCCTAGTGGTGTGTCTCCCTCATATGTGTCACGTCACCATGACTCACATGACGGTGTTGTACTTGCTGTAGCAGTTAGCATACACAGTGTAATTTAGCTGATCATCATCCCCATAACAGTAACCACATTGGAATCACAACAGAGGCAAGTATGGTGTATTAGTGATTTTATTTACATACATGTGTGAGTATAGTGCACAGGATGGTGGGTGCTGTACATTGGGATTGTGATTCAAAGTTCCCAGATGAGTTGCAAGTCTTGGTAGCAGAAATGTCCTGTGTGAGTCCACAGTCATCTGATACATTAGTCCAACTTGAACTCCCCATGTCATGTGGGAGAGTTGTGTTGCATTTGACAGGGTGAACAGTTTGCACACAAAGGAGAATTTCCAGAACAGGTGTTGGCTTCCTGGTGGATGTACATGACCATCGACCTCTCAGTTTTCCTTCCTCGGACGACCCCTCTTCTTTGGGGGGGACCCTCACGTGCAGGCTGCTGCGGTGCAGGGGACTCTCCGCCAGAGTCCTCCTCCCTCCCTGTGGCAGTTGCAGTTTGTGCAGCACCAGATGTTGTGGGCACACAGGGAGGTGTGGCCATGTTGGTGCTAATCTGGCCCTATGCACCTATGCACCGCTGTCAGTTCTTGCAATGTGTCCCACTTGGACTCCATGCGAGACATATGTGTCTCCACATGGGACATGTGGGAGTCCAAGCGGGCATGATGGGCAGCCTGCTGCTGTTGTATGTCCTTGAGGATCCCCACTACCTGGCTGACCTCTCCGGTGCTAGTCTGGTACGCATCAGCAATGCGTGCCAGTTGTGGGTCATCATGCAGTCCAGACCCCCCTGCAAACAGCGACCTATGTCTACCACCCCTCCCACCACCCCTGGAGACACGTGCGGGACCTGCGGTGTTACGCCCAGGTGACTCTAGGCCCCCTTGGGGGTTGTTACTGGGCTCGCTGTCCGTAGCTCGACGTTGGGCCAGGGTCCCTGTGCTGTTGTCATTGGTGGTTCTCGGTCTGTCCGTGTCAGCGGGGGTGGTCTGTGTGTTGGCAGTTGTTGGAGCAGTGGGTGCAGGGGGTGCAGATGTTGGTCCTGCTAGTGCTGCATGATAACTCACACTGGAGGGGCCAGGTAGGTCTTCGTCATCCAAGGAGGGCAGAGGCTGTTCCACACCAGTGGGCTCAGTGTCCCCCGGAGCCTGGGACAGGGACTCCTCCTCGCCTGCTGCTGTGTTCCCATCATCACCTGTTTTTGGAAGAGACACACAATGTATGTTATATTTCTACAGGCATCAATGGTTCACACACCTGACAGTTGTGACTGTACCTCTGGATGCGGGCCTGTACATTGCATTGTCCTAAGTTGTCACAGTAAGAGGTTGATATTGGTGTAGCACATTGTCCTGCAAACCTGAGGCATTTCAATGTGAATGTTGAGGTGTGTGCATGGCCAGCATTGGTTGTATTTGGTGGACATCCGGCCCTCCTTCTCCACCTAGCCCAGTTATCCCACCATGAAGCATGCCACCCTTGCAGTGGGTTCAGGTTGACTCTCATGATGTCATTCAGTGGTGTCCTGCTGTTGGTTGTTGCACAGTTCCCAGCAGGTCCTTGTGCTCCCCACAGCAGTACCCAGTGTCAGCCATCTTGTCAGTCGTTTTGCACTCCCTGCGATGTGAGCATGGTTCAGAGTGGTGTTGATGGGCCAGTTGTGAGGGTGAGCAATATCTGTGACTACAACTCCCATCATGCTATTGCCTACACCCCCCTTCCCAGCATGCCCATACTTCCTTCCTTTTGAGTGGACTCCACTGTGTGTGAGTGTGACAGCAATGGTAAGATGACTGACAGTGTGGTCCTGTTGTTTGTTGGTGCCCAGTTCCCAGCAGGGCCTTGTGCTCCCCACAGCTGAGGCTAGTGACAGACATCTTTGAGGTGGCTTTTCACTTCCTGTGAGGTGTGCATGCTTCAGTGTGAGCTTGCTGGGCCATGTGGGTGGGGGATGTTGAGCTGTGACTACCACTCCCATCATGCTATTGCCTGCACCCCCCTTCCCAGAATGCCCATACTTCCTTCCTTTTGAGTGGACTCCACTGTGTGTGAGTGTGACAGCAATGGTAAGATGGCTGACAGTGTGGTCCTGTTGTTTGTTGGTGCCCAGTTCCCAGCAGGGCCTTGTGCTCCCCACAGTTGAGGCCAGTGTCAGACATCTTTGAAGTGGCTTTTCACTCCCTGTGAGGTGTGCATGGTTCAGTGTGAGCTTGCTGGGCCATGTGGGTGGGGGATGTTGAGCTGTGACTACCACTCCCATCATGCTATTGCCTACACCCCCCCCTTCCCAGCATGCCCATACTTCCTTCCTTTTGACTCTGCTTCCCTGTGGGGTAGTGTGCCTGTACTGGCAGGATGGCTGACAGTGTTGTCCTGGCGTTTGTTTGGCTACAAGTCCCAAGAGTGTCCCTGTGCTTTATACAGCATTACCCAGGGTGGTGGTTCTTTGTGGGATCTTCATTTAGAGTGTGAGGCATTGCATTCTCCCAGGTGGGTTATGTGGAGTTTGTGTTGAGGGGTGTGTGAGGAGAGCTGCTTGTAACTATGGTCAGTGCTGTCAGTCCTCCTTCCCACCCAGCCAGATATCCCACCATGGAACGTGCTTGCATTGCAGGGAGTGCAAGTTGGCTTTCAGGATGTCAGTCAGTGGTGTTCTGCTGTTGGTTGTTGCACAGTTCCCAGCATGGCCTTGTGCTCCCCACAGCAGTACCCAGTGTCAGCCATCTTGTCAGTCCTTTTCCACTCCCTGCGATGTGAGCATGGTTCAGAGTGGTGTTGATGGGCCAATTGTGAGGGTGAGCAATATCTGTGACTACAACTCCCATCATGCTATTGCCTACACCCCCTTCCCAGCATGCCCATACTTCCTTCCTTTTGAGTGGACTCCACTGTGTGTGAGTGTGACAGCAATGGTAAGATGGCTGACAGTGTGGTCCTGTTGTTTGTTGGTGCCCAGTTCCCAGCAGGGCCTTGTGCTCCCCACAGCTGAGGCCAGTGTCAGACATCTTTGAAGTGGCTTTTCACTCCCTGTGAGGTGTGCATGGTTCAGTGTGAGCTTGCTGGGCCATGTGGGTGGGGGATGTTGAGCTGTGACTACCACTCCCATCATGCTATTGCCTACACCCACCCCTTCCCAGCATGCCCATACTTCCTTCCTTTTGACTCTGCTTCCCTGTGGGGTAGTGTGCCTGTGCTGGCAGGATGGCTGACAGTGTTGTCCTGGCGTTTGTTTGGCTACAAGTCCCAAGAGTGTCCCTGTGCTTCACACAGCATTACCCAGGGTGGTGGTTCTTTGTGGGATCTTCATTTAGAGTGTGAGGCATTGCATTCTCCCAGGTGGGTTATGTGGAGTTTGTGTTGAGGGGGTGTGTGAGGAGAGCTGCTTGTAACTATGGTCAGTGCTGTCAGTCCTCCTTCCCACCCAGCCAGATATCCCACCATGGAACGTGCTTGCAGTGCAGGGAGTGCAAGTTGGCTTTCAGGATGTCAGTCAGTGGTGTTCTGCTGTTGGTTGTTGCACAGTTCCCAGCAGGGCCTTGTGCTCCCCACAGCAGTACCCAGTGTCAGCCATCTTGTCAGTCCTTTTCCACTCCCTGCGATGTGAGCATGGTTCAGAGTGGTGTTGATGGGCCAATTGTGAGGGTGAGCAATATCTGTGACTACAACTCCCATCATGCTATTGCCTACACCCCCTTCCCAGCATGCCCATACTTCCTTCCTTTTGAGTGGACTCCACTGTGTGTGAGTGTGACAGCAATGGTAAGATGACTGACAGTGTGGTCCTGTTGTTTGTTGGTGCCCAGTTCCCAGCAGGGCCTTGTGCTCCCCACAGCTGAGGCCAGTGTCAGACATCTTTGAGGTGGCTTTTCACTCCCTGTGAGGTGTGCATGCTTCAGTGTGAGCTTGCTGGGCCATGTGGGTGGGGGATGTTGAGCTGTGACTACCACTACCATCATGCTATTGCCTGCACCCCCCTTCCCAGCATGCCCATACTTCCTTCCTTTTGAGTGGACTCCACTGTGTGTGAGTGTGACAGCAATGGTAAGATGGCTGACAGTGTGGTCCTGTTGTTTGTTGGTGCCCAGTTCCCAGCAGGGCCTTGTGCTCCCCACAGCTGAGGCCAGTGTCAGACATCTTTGAAGTGGCTTTTCACTCCGTGAGGTGTGCATGGTTCAGTGTGAGCTTGCTGGGCCATGTGGGTGGGGGATGTTGAGCTGTGACTACCACTCCCATCATGCTATTGCCTACACCCCCCCTTCCCAGCATGCCCATACTTCCTTCCTTTTGACTCTGCTTCCCTGTGGGGTAGTGTGCCTGTGCTGGCAGGATGGCTGACAGTGTTGTCCTGGCGTTTGTTTGGCTACAAGTCCCAAGAGTGTCCCTGTGCTTCACACAGCATTACCCAGGGTGGTGGTTCTTTGTGGGATCTTCATTTAGAGTGTGAGGCATTGCATTCTCCCAGGTGGGTTATGTGGAGTTTGTGTTGAGGGGGTGTGTGAGGAGAGCTGCTTGTAACTATGGTCAGTCCTGTCAGTCCTCCTTCCCACCCAGCCAGATATCCCACCATGGAACGTGCTTGCATTGCAGGGAGTGCAAGTTGGCTTTCAGGATGTCAGTCAGTGGTGTTCTGCTGTTGGTTGTTGCACAGTTCCCAGCAGGGCCTTGTGCTCCCCACAGCAGTACCCAGTGTCAGCCATCTTGTCAGTCCTTTTCCACTCCCTGTGTTGTGAGCATGGTTCAGGGTGGTGTTGATGGGCCAAATGTGAGGCTGACCATTATCTGTGACTACAACTCCCATCATGCTATTGGCTACACTGACTTCACCAGCATACACAGAATTCCTTCCTTTCAGTGTGCTTCCCTGTGAGGTGGTGTTCTAGTGGTGGCAAAATATCAGACAGTGTTTGTTGGTTATATTTGTGCCACTGCCTTGCTCTATTTGTTGTTAGGTTTGTACATGTCATGACACAGTTACATGTCACTATGAGATGGCAGGTATTGTGTTTGTCTGACTGGCATTCACATCTTGGGTTGATTATCTTTTGGTTGCTGTGGATTTGCTAAGGGTGCATGGTTTGACTATCCCCTTGACAGTGATGTGTGTGTATTGTCACACCATATTGTGTATATTTGTTGTTTACTCACCAGGCTCTGGGATGTTTGTTAGTCCATATACGCTCACTGGTGGTAGGATGGCCCGCACCTTCTCCTCCCAGGGCCTGAAGTATACTGGTTTGGCAGGAGGGCCACTGCCGGTGTGCTGGCTCAGGATGTAATCCTTCTTCAGTAGGTCCCTGACCCTTCTGCGCACATCATACCACCTGTTCTGGATGTCTTCCTTTGTGCGCAAACATGGTGATTGTGCGTTGACCCTGTCGACGATCCTCTCCCACATCTTGGTTTTCTGCGCCATGGGGGTCTGTTGGACCAATGTGCCAAACAACTGTGGCTCTACCTTCAGGATCTCGTCTACCAGGACTTCCAATTCACTATCTAGGAACTTATGATTCTTCTTTGGGGGCATGGTGATGGGTAGTGGTGGTGATTGATGTGTGTGTGTGTGCAAGTGAGGGTGTGTGAGTGTAGGTTTTGCTGGGTGTGTGTGAGGGTGCTATTTGTTGAGGTGCTAATGGTGTGTGGCTTGTGTGTTGGATGAGCTGTGAGTGTGTCTGTGGTTGCTGTCTGATGGTGTTCTGTGCTGGCTGGTCAGTGGAATTTGCAAAGGATCATGGTAGGGATTTGTGGCCTTTATATAGGTGGAGTTGGGGGTGTGTCCTTGTTCCATTTTTCCCCCCCCCCTGTATTTATTGACTTTGTCATTGCTTGTTTGGGCCTCTTTTTTTGTATTTTTTCCTTTGTAATTTTTGTGCATGTAGGAGACGTTCTTCTGACCGAGTAGGACGCTGCAGTTGTCTCGTGTGCGCTTCTCCGAGTCGTTCCCTCTGTGTTTCAGCTAGGTTTCATGTGCGGCGTACGCGTCGGTCGCGGAGTATTGTGTTTGTTCGGCTGGCTTTTGTATGCGTGTCGGTCGTACGGCTTGAGCTCCGTGCGAATCGGTCTGATTTTGCACGCATTGCATCGTACTGCGCGGGTCGGAGTTCGCGGGTACGTTTCGTTCGCGTTCATTCCTGGTGCGTGTATGTCGGTTCGATTTGCGTGGTTTCCCGGCCGGATAGCTTGTTTCCATCCGGGTCGGTCGTTCGGCTTGAGTTCCGTACGAGTCGGTCGTGATTCACATGCATTTTATCGTACTACCCGGGTCGGGCAGCGCCGGTACGTGTCGGTCGGACTTAATTCCCGTACCGAGTCGGTCGGTACGTTTTCCGGCCCGAATCGGAATCAGCCCCTAAGTCAGGCTCACCCGCGGATCCCTGCCCCCCAAAGATTTTCAAACTAGCACTGCCAGCGATTGAGGTAGAAGTCCTTTCCCTGCTTAATCTTTCTCTGGAGACAGGGATAGTCCCCAGAAAATTTAAGGAAGCTAGAGTAATTCCATTACTCAAAAAAGTGGGAGCCGATACCACCACTATGAAAAATTATAGACCCATCTCCCAACTCCCTTTTATGGCCAAAATCCTGGAACAATATGTTCTCAAAACCTTATCAGGGTTTATGGAAGATCATCACTTACTTGGGGACAGGCAGGCTGGCTTCCGAGCCCACCATAGCACGGAGCTAGTGATGCTGTCCGTACTGGATGAAATCAGGCTCACGGTAGACCAAAAAAGCCATGTGCCCTGGTCCTCTTAGACCTGTCGGCCGCGTTCGACACGGTCAATCATGATCAACTTTTGACCAGAATCCGGGACATAGGCATCGGCGGGACGATCCATCAATGGATTGCCTCCTTCCTGACGGATCGCACCCAAGTAATTCAGATGGGTGACTGTGTGTCCGAGAGAGGGCCCATAACCTGTGGAGTTCCCCAATGGTCCGCTCTATCACCACTGTTGTTTAACATTTATTTGCGCCCTCTGGTGATGGACCTGGCCCGGATGGATTGTCAAGTGTTTAACTACGCTGATGAAACCCAAATCATCCTACAAATCGAAAACTCCCCCCAAGCCCACGCACGTGTACAAGACATCTTGAGATTCATAGTTAGTTGGATGACACTCAATTCACTAAAGGTCAACCCCGATAAAACGGAGGTGTTGGCCATTACTACGGATATTAACCCATGGTCCTATCAATTTTGGCCACAGGAGCTGGGAGACACTCCGTCTCCAGCACCAGTGGTAAAAAGCCTGGGTATAAAAATCGACGCTAATCTCTCTTTGTCTAATCAAGTTTCCACCGTCTTTGGGACATGTGTGGGCCTACTAAGGCAATTGAGGAAACTTTCACCCATCCTCTCTTTCTCCACCATGCGAACGGTGGTGACAGCATTGATTTTGTCTCGTTTAGACTATGGCAATGCGCTTTACATTGGGCTACCGGATAATTTGCTAAGCAAACTTCAGGTGGTAATGAATGACGCAGCCAGGTTGATTTTTAAACTACCCAGATATACAAGGGCTGCTCCCCTGCTGCAGAAACTTAATTGGCTTCCTATCAAGCAAAGGACCAAATTTAAGGGACTTTGTATCGCCCATAAGGCCCTACATGGTCAAGCCCCAAGCTACATCAAAGAGCGCCTTATGAAATATGTCCCAAGCCGCTCTCTAAGATCCTCCGCTGGGAACCAACTATCCTGCCCGCGGTTTAACCTTACGAAAAAAGGAGGGCGGGCCTTCTCCGTCTTCATCCCACAACTATGGAATAGGCTTCCTTTCCCGCTTCGATCCGAGAAGGCCCTCCTACCATTTAGGAAGAACCTGAAGACCCTCCTCTTCATTGAAGCCTGGGCTTAATTCCATTCAGTCAGGGGCCATATTCACCTGGGGGCACTGTAGCTTTCTTCTCACAGCGCTTAGAGACCTGCCGGTATTAAGCGCTTTATAAGTCACAATTAACATTAACATTAACATAGCTTCAATGCAGGGTAAGAGGGAAAAAGAGAAAAACAGGTAAACAGCTCCTGAGGCCATGCTCCTACGAAACAATCCATGCTCAAGCCCTACAACCATTAAGAGCAAAAGACAGAGTGACAGCAGCTGGGGAAAAGAAGAGGACAAAAAGAACCATGCATAAGCTTCATGTAAACTCTGAGAGCCAACAGTTGCATATCTCTGCCTTCCTCTATAGACAAAGGATCTGCTCTCTAGGGTGAGTGATGCTCACAAGGGCAGAGAAGACCGAAAGAAGCAAAAAAATAAAAGGTGAAGTAAAAAGAAAAAAATAACAATGCCATCCTTTAGCATTGCTGCTAAATCACATTACCTCCTTGTCTGTCTTCCTCGTCCAATGGAATTTGAGCAATTCCCCAATCTCACAGACATTTCTTACCTAGCCAAGCTAAAATAAAACATACTTGAATATGGCACCCTGTGCATGCTGCTTGACCTCACACAGCATACAAAGGGAAGAAGTAGTCACTACATCTTCCTGTTCTTTTCTCTCTCTCTTATCGAAAATGTTACCTGCCTCCCAGAAGTTCCTGGTATGTGCTTAAGCCCTGCTCTAGCATGGGCAGCAATATGAACATTTTGAGTCTTGAGCTCAGGCAACTGTTGTGGCAGAGTAGAGTGTATCATCAAATGCCCATCTTCTCTTGTAAATTTCGATGGAGACTGATTTCTTGCCCCCTGTTTTCCTGCAAGCCTGATGTAGTAATGCAGGGTGTCAAGAGTGTTTGGGCTGTATACAGGAAGCTCAAGCCAGTTACTGTATCATCTTTCTCCAGCATTGCTCAAGTGTATTTGTAGAAACATTGTGGATAGGAATGCATAGGCACTGTTACAGTGTTTATCCTGATGCTGCTTCCTCAGAGGCACCAGAGACATCACCATCTATGCCGATGATTAAAAATGGATGGAATCTGCAGTAACAGCATTCTTGGGTGCAAGGCACCAGCCTCCTGACCCACAGATGCCTAGAGAGGTCTGGATGAAGACATCATGTTTGATCCTGATGATGACAATGTAAGGGGTGTTTAGTCGAGGGTCATGAGCTTTACAAGCTCCATCAGCTTAACTTAAGGATAACTCAGCCTTCTCTGGTTTGTCTCAACATGGGGAATAGGATGACATTTATGTTCAATATCAAAGCAAAGAATCTGAATCCTTGCACTTACATTTAGCTGTTTAGAAGGTACTGGCACTGCAGTGGAAGGAGGCAGGGAGGCGTCAGTTTCCCTGAGACAGCCTGCGAAACCCTTGCTCCACCATGGATGCGCCGTATTTACAATACGGCGCACCATGGCGCAAGGATTGACAGATGCGTCAGAAATTCTGACCCATCTGTTGGCGCAAAAGTCACGCATTGCTGGAGTTGTGTCGCAAGCACGACTAAACTCCAGCAATGCATGTTGAGGCCTATTCTCATTACACTGCGTCACTCCTTATGCCTGCTTCAAGCAGGATTAAGGTTTTGACGCAGTGGCGTCCTAGAAGTGGCGCCGTGAAATCTTGTAGATTTCACTGCGTCATTTTTACGAAGCTTTCCTGCACGGGAACGCCCACCCTGCATACCTTATACCTGACGCAGGTATAATGTGACGCAGGGCTTTACAATGTGACGCATCTCCCTAGATGCGTCACATTGTAAATTGGGCGCATTTTTTACGCCACAGCTGCATCACAAAAGTGACGCAACGACGGAGCAAAAGTGTCGCAAGGGGCTTGTAAATCTGCCCCTGAGTGTTTAACTAGTAATAATTTAGCTCTACAAATAGGATTTGGAGGGAGTTGGTGGAGCAATTGATAAGTTTGAGGTCGACTGTATAGCGTTCAAAGCCTTGATCAGCTGCAGCATCATACTTATCTAAGCCGATGTTGAGGGTGAGCTCTTGAAGGCAGTGTTCACTGTCCATTTTTTTACCAAAACCAAATGAAGTGATTTTGTTCAATAAGGTCATGCTGACAGGTGTATAGTTGGTTAAGGAGGCCCCAGTGTTCGTTAGATATGAGTTGCCAGGTGGCTTGTCAGGGAGGAATCGACCCTTAAGGGCTCTCAGACCAAGGTGTTCCAGGTCTCCTTGGAGGGTCCATCCTCTTGAGTCCTCTTTGTGCCACCCGGGGCGATCTTGAGATGGTATTGCCCAATAGCCATCTTGTGCCTGCGTTATCTCGTTTGCGGGTAGTTTGGTCATTAGCCACATGTTGAAATCTCCTGATATTATAATGTCTATACTGGCATTCTCTGATCTGAGGTTTAAAATTGTGCTGATCAGTTTCTTGGAGAGGGCTGTCCTTGAACCTGGGTTGGGGTAGATGTAAACATTTATCAGTTAGTCTCTTTGGCTGGCCATTGGCAATTTTGAGCGAGATGCCTAATACTTGCAGCCCTGTAGTGTCGCTGTCTCGTTCCCAGGAATGGATAGCACTGTTAGTAGATACATAAATTGCAAGGCCTCCACGGCTATGGCCGTAATTCTGTTGTTTGGTTGTGGGAATGTAGTGATTTGTGTAGCCTTCCACTTGGTGTGCCGTTTGTGACCAAGTCTCTTGTAGTAAAACAATTTTGAAGGAGCGTAGGTAAGAAATGATGTCCCTGTAGCCCAGTTTGTTAGCCAATCCGTTGATGTTCCATGAGCATATCTTGAGGGGCCGATCTGAGAGTTCAGTTTGGAGGCTGGTTTGTCAACGTGGCAGTCGGGTTGAGTTCAGAGTCCCTGACAACCATGGCCAGTTTTCCGCTCCTTCAGGGCCAGCGGTTTGGTTTTTGTGGTCACCCTTTATTTGCTTTATTAGGGGTGCTGGTGTTTTGGCTAGTGCGCCTCTGAAGACCGAGTAGACCAGTCTGGGCTGAGCTGTTCAACTGACCACATCTGTTGGACTTTCGAGGATGTGTGGATATCCTGGTTCCTTTGCGGGGGTGATGGTGATCCCCCACTGTTTGAAAATGTCCATGTGTCGCAGGATTTTCATGGCTAACTCCGTGGTTCGCCAGGTTACCTTAGTTGTGCCATCATTTTGGCCGTGCCCAGGCGCGATGAACTCAATGGATACGATCTCATGTGATGTAACTTCTCCCAGCATGGAGTGCAGGTGTTGCCAGTGGCAGATGATTTACTGCCAGTTCCAGTGGCTGGCATTGTGGCATGGAGAGGAAGCAGACCTTGAGGCACACCACAGCAGCATTGTATGGTTGGCACTGGGGAAGAGCAATGGGGTCTTCTGCAGAGCTGGGAGCCCATGGGTAACAGGTTGGCATCCAACCCCATTGTGTAAGCAACAGGAAGTAAGGAGCTGAGTAAGAAGTCGAGGCTGAATTTTAAAAGGAACAGGTCGCCTGGAGTGGAGAAACCATGTAGGACCAAGAGTTGCTCGAAAACAGAAGTGGGAGCTTTCTCACTTCTAGCTACCTATAGCATTTTAGGACAGCCCCACAATGTGTGAAGTTATCATTTTCCAAGACCTGTATAAAGTTCGTCGTCAGGTCACCAGTGCTTAATTAGAGCCGGTGGTTGTAGGTGGGGTCCACTGGCACTCTTCTTTGGGGATTAACATTTTTTTTTCCATTGTTGACCCAGAGCAAGAAAGTAAAAAAAAAACACACAAGGGGAAAGAAGGAGGAAGGGAAAGATGCGCAAATGACAACTAAGGGCAAAAGCAGGGATGAAAGATGAAAGAGGTGGAATAAGGAATGTGCAGTCATGGTATTTAATTCCAACATTCAACAATGTTTGCTGCAGGCGTCTGACCAAAAGTTTGGGTCCAGCACTTATTATTATACAAATGAAGCACTGCAGGTCTCAAGATATGGATGCCACTTGGGAAAGGGAAGGATGTCCAATACCATGCCTTTCTGCTTCACAGACAAGTGGAACAAGATATTAGGCAGTGGAGTAGAGAGGGGAAAATGCTGATTGGGGAGAGAACAGATATTGGATTCCCTGCCTATAAGAAAGTTAATTATTATCTGGGGTGGACAACTACCCACTGCAAGGAATAATCACAACCCATGCAGGGTAAAGCCTCAAAGTCACTAAATTGACCTGAACTCAATCCCCTGGTAGCTATAGCACAGAGCAGACAGTCTTACCTTAGGGCAATGTGTGTAAAGTATTTATGCAGTACTAAAACAGTAATAAAGTCAAAACACCAAGCAATAAAAACCCCAAACATATTTAGTAAAATTTAATAAATAAAATGACACCACAACGATCAAAATTCAACAATAAGGGGACCCAGAGATATGATTTTGTTTAAATGTTTTAAGTAGAAATAGCACCAAAAAGTACAAATTGCCAATGATAGTCACTGGGAGCTTTAGATCGGGTCCTAGGCTTGACCAGGTTCATCCTGGTCAAAGATTTTACCTTCTGACTTGGGCCTGATTCATAGTTTGGCTGTGACGGTACTCCATTGTAAAGGTGAGAGAGTACCCTCTCTGCCAAATGGAAGGCCCGCCTTTCTCATTTAGACTAGCATTGACAGAGATACACCTCGTAGTAAGGGCCATTTGTCTGCTCACCCTATGTAGAGAGGGCAAACAAATGGCAATTTTTCATTGCATATCACTACCAAGTACAAATTGGCAGTAAGGGTCAGTGAAAACTGCATAGTGACCCTCTTGTCATGGGAGAAAACTCCCATGGTGAGGGCGTTATAGTTTTTTGTATTTTCAAAAACAAAATCCCACTTGGGGATTTTATTTGCTGTACAGGTCTGTCATGTTGACGGAGCCGTCTGCCAAACCTTTGAAGCATTGGCAGAAATTGCCATGATGGTGGTTCTTGCAAATGCAAGAGATGTCTGCTGGGCTAACAGACATCTCTAAATTTAGTGGGTGGGTACTCCCTCAGGGCGACGGAGTGCTTTTCTCCGTCACCCTGATACAGTAAATCCTTTTCACCAAAGTCTAGATCAGGCCCTTAGTCTAAGGCTCCCAGGACCTCAGAGGCAGAACATAGGGGCTGAGACTCACCCTAGAAGAGGCCACCAGCAATGTCCAGTCCAAGTCCAGTTCCTACTGGTCACGTGGGCACTCCAGGGAAAAGGCCTCTTTAAGTTAAATGTGCTCATCAGAAATAAGCCAATTTAATCATGTTTAAAGGTGAAGTACATGCATTTTACTCCTGCCTAGCAGGGGTAAAGACCACACAGTTCTGAAACCAGCAAAAATAGTGTTCAGAAAAAGGCAAAAAATCTGGGGTGACCATGCAGAAAAGGCAGATTTTCTACATTGGCTTTCTGCCTCACAGGACCCTTCAGCCTATGAAGACATGTGAAAATCCCCAGGAAAAGATTGTGCAAATGTCAACACTGAGAGGAATGATCAACGAACTGATAGTTGACCCCAGAGAGAGAAAAGTGGGGGGAGACCAAAATATATGAAGTAATATTCCCTCAAGCAAAGAATTATATCAAGCAAGAAGTGGAAAAGAAAAAAGGTCCTGTCACACTAAGCCTTGCCTTTGACATGTAGATAAAAATCCCAAAGACCCTGTCTGCCTTGGTGTAGGTCAATTGTCTCAACTCTCCTCCTCTTCTCCCCTCAACAACCAGATGGAAATGCATGTCTCGAAGAACTTATATAGGGGCTGCCCGTTATAAACTAACAATTATCAACCTTTCCAGAAATCAGTTTTGGGACATTTGTGTTAAAAATATAAGTTCGTCAATGAATTTGATTTTCTCTAGTTAGCAAAATGCACGAAGAAGGGCATTCCTAGATTGTTGCTATGGCACTTGTTGGCCAATGGTAATTCCACACAAATATGGCTTTTAGAATGGCAAATCTGCTTAAGTCTATGCAGTAGATAACACTTTTTGTCTCTGTCACTGCAGAACCACACAAGTTAACAATGGGCCTTCCTTATATCTCGGCTAATGGAATACTCCATCACAAACGTGATGGATGTCTTGTCCGCTGTATTACAATCTCCCTAGGATATAAAGGCATTGTAATACGGCAGATGGGACATCCGTCATGTTCGTGATGGAGATCTAAATCAGGCCCATAGTTTGCTTTATCCACTTCTTAGCATTATGCACCTGGCCATGTTGGCTCAAAGATACACTTTACTGTTGACTTAATTTGATGATAGGGTTCAGCTTAAATGTGTCAATATGTGTCTGACATGTTAACAGTACATACTAGGGTAATGTGTTGTTGAGCACCTTTCTTGCTTTATTATAATGCTTAAAACTATCCCATGTGTGTCATGCCAAGTCACACTTCACCCTAGAGAGGAGGGAAGAGCACAAAGAGAGACCCTCGGGGCGCAAAGTGGTGGACATCACCTAGGGAGAAACGGAGAGTTAGACGAAAATTACTGAGAGTCAAAGTAGGAATATACGGGGGAACCTTCTGTCATAGTAAGACTAATTAAACCAGGCAAAAGAGATTGAGAAATGGATGCAAGAAGAGGGCAGGGGGACAGGAAAAACGAGAGACCACAGGAGGGGCTTGCAGCAATAAGGTGAACCAGCTGCCACACCTCTCAGGTCCCCAGTTAGGTGGCAGCGAGTTCTTTCCCTCTGTCCTCCAGGAGGCTGGAAAAAGTGAAGCAAACTCTTTGGCAGACTGTTGAAAGCTGTAAGACTCTCGGGCAGCAGCAAGGGAAAAACAAGGACTGGTACTGCAGCACAAGATGGAAAACAATAAAGTGGGAGGTCATCACAGCAAATTAAAATGGATAGCTACACCTTCCTCAGGAGTAATATCATTGATTAGAAGGAGGAACAGGGGATACCGCAGAGGCAAGAAGAGAGAGGAGGCTCCAAAGATGATGAGGAGCCTATGGTGAAAGATATTATCATGACATTAAAAGATATCACTATCATTCTGGAATCAAAAATAGACACTGTTAACATGGAATTTAACCACCTGCATGCAGAAGTCAGAAAAATAAATTGTAGAATTGCACATATTGAAAAAACTATTATAACTGTGAAAAGTGAAGATTGGAGTAAAAAATATTTGTATTAGGACAACTGTTCATTAAAGAAATACATAATCAGTACATAATCAGATCAAAAGAAACTTCCCCTTCACAATGCATCATAATTATTCAAAATTCTCATCAATCTTAAATAATGTCCCAATCTCACAGCAACATTAAAAGCACATACAATAGATAAAAAATTGATGGCATTATATCTCCTATAAATCCCATATTTTAAAGACAAAGTCTTTAAAAATTTGTGACGCAATATTAAAAGTAAGGGACAGTCTATTAAGATGTGTAATGGTACATTTCATTTTTTGATCACATACACAGATCCCTCCCATTTCCTTAATTATCACAGCCATACCTGAGACTCCTAAAATGGGGTTACATCCTAATCTAAATAGTACCAAGTCAGATCATGGAGTTTTTAGGCTTCCACGTAGACACTCTGCAAACTCAGTTACTTCTTCCTTGCAAAAAGATAAAGTAAATAAGGAAGGAGGTGATGTGTATCTTAGGAAAGAATGTGTCAACCCTGAGAGACTTAGCAAGGACAATTGGCTTTCTATGCTAATCCATTCAGGCAATTTCGCCGGGACCTCTACATTACAGGGCTCTTCAGAGATTAAAACCCGTGGGGCTAAGGAAAGGATTGTAGTATGCCGATTCAATTATATTGTCCCTGGAGGCTCGAGGGGATTTGGAATGGCAGTTGGAGAATCTAGAGATATGGAATGAAAAAGCTATATTTGGAAATGTCCTAGAATTTACTTTAGAAACAAATGCCAGTATCTTAGGTTGGGAAGCACATTTGAACAACCTAGAAACAGGAGGGAGATAGTCCAAGGAGGAACTGTACTTACACATAAATTGTTTGGAGATTATGGCATGCCCGAATGATGAAGGATTTATGGGAATTTTGTCAGGAGAAGAAAATATATGTGTTAGCCCAGTACCTGCCAGGGAAGGAGAATGCAGTGGAGGATTGGAATTCTCCCAATTTGAGAAATTCCATTGATTGGATATTACAGAGAGAAATTTTTCAAAGGATAGAATCATGTTTATGTCCAATAGAAGTGGATTGATTGCAACCCATTTAACATTTCAAAAGGAGAAGTATTTTAGCTGGCGTCCAGATCCAAGGGCAATGGCAGTGGATGTGTTCACTCAGTATTGGAGAGATCTGAGAGGGGATGCTATTCTGCCATCTGCCATGATACAGAGGTTGTTAAGCCAAGTGAGGAGACAGAAGTGTCAGATTGTGTTGGCAACTCCTTTTTGGGAGACGCAAGTTTGGTTTCCTTCAGTCTTGAAGTTGGTAATGGAAGAACCTCTATTGATTAGGTCATACAAAGGAATGTTGATAGATACAAATGGAGAGGAACACTTTCACAATTTTCTCCTCAAAAATGGGCTCCTGATCATCTCAATTCACCGTTAAACTATCGCTTGATTGTGTTTCTGAAGTTTAATGGCGTTTCTTCTAACACATGAGCATTACAAGGCCAAATTCCTTTAGAAATGGGACCTAAAGCAGTGCGTTCCCAGATCAAAGAAGGCCACCCACTTTAGATCGCATAGGAAATCATTTCCTGGCTATTTGCCATCACTCCATGTGATCGACGCAGCGCAAGGAGCACATTTCAAAATCTTGCCTCAACATAAATACGTTTTACCTTCTGATCGTTACTACGCGACCAAAAACCAAGTTGTTAACTACCATGAGTAATTAACATTCCACTTCTTGCTAATGCTAGCATCTACTGTTTTTAAAAGAAAACAAGTAATGTATCAGTACTTACCTGAAATCTCCAGCTAATTTAGAAAACCAAACCTAAATACTTCAACAAAATCCATAAATTGGATTTACATCCTTCACAGACTACAAATAATACCACTCATTCCACTAGACATAAACAAATGAATATGATTTTTTTTCTCAGAAGCAGCAAACAAAAGAGGGAGAAGATGGAATTTTGTTGTGCTTTATGAACTATGTGTTCTACAGTTTTTAGTGTGACTCAAGTACTGTTTTGCTTTGGATCTTTGAAGTGTTTGCTGCTTGGAGGTAGTAATTAAAAGTTAATGCATAATGTTAGTCTCTTGTCTTCCCATAAAATTACTCAAGTTCTGCAATGTTGGCATGATGGAGGATTTTTTTGCAAAAACAAGGTTAGCGCTCCTTACATTAGCAATTTTTCATGAGGGAACAAAACCCAACCACAAAAACTTCCAAAACTAGGAAATACTACTTAATGTCATTTGTATATTTTAGGAGACCCCTTTCCCACTTGAGCTAACTGTTTTGTGCCTCCAACCAGCAGATCTAGAATAACTTTGTCACTTTGTCTTCCAAAGACAGTTTATTAAGAAATTTGAAAAAAGGTATACCAACCATATGTGACCATACAAGTAAGTACTTTTCACAACGTACACTTTGGATCATGGACCCTTTCTGCAAAAATAATTTTCTTTTCAAACAACTTCTTCCATTGAATCTAAAATATCACATTTTTAATACATAATATTTCTGAACCATAAACTGATAGTGGTAGGATTTTGTGCAAAAATGCTTTGACGAGTGGAGTGAGTGACAATGCTCAATACATATTATTAAACTTTTCTAGGAAACCTGACTGTAAAAGTGCTCTGGTTTAATAACTGTAACATGTTCATTCCAATTTAAATTATGAGAAAAAACCAGCCCTAAATATTTGTAATTTCTAACTTCTTCCAATTTTATCTTATCTAAAAACCATGTAAAATGTGATACCTGTTTCTCAAAAACAAATACAATTGTTTTCCCTACTTTTCTTTAAAAGGTTTTCCTTGCAATGGTCTCTTAATATATTAATTATAATTAATAGTACCAGGCCATCTGTGTACATTAAGCAAGGCAAATGGGTGCATCCCATTTTTGGAGAGAAAGAGCTAAACATATCAAATGAACTAGGTAAATAGGCCACATGTAAACTAAAAAGAATATATATCTTTTTACTGAGGAGGCCAGAGCATTCTATTTCTACTTGGGTTCAATTTGAGGTATGTAATGATTGCATTATGTCAACAGACCCTGTGGTACATTCCAAGCTGACAATTTTTCCCATAATCTACCTCTATACATGGCACCGAAAGCTGTTTGGAAGTCTATAAAGCAACAGCACAATCTACGTTTATATCAATGGACTTCCTCACAACTAATGTATTCAAAAACAATTTCTCTTGAATGACTTTATATCCTTGATCTCATCATACACTCATTCATTTATGTAATGTTCAAAGATCCACATCAAATTATTAAAACAGGACCCAAAAAGACAATTAAAAATAAATTTAAGTATGTATCAGTACACATTTATTAAAAGTTATAAGGATAAACATATAAAACACAATTCATAACCACAATTATGTTCAAAGGTTAAAAATGATCCAATAGTCAATATACAATTGTCTAAAAAGCAATACAACAACTATTAAAATGAGAGACAAGCAGAGTGACAAACATCTATCATCATAAATACGTTAATTCGATTGAATCCATATTGTCCGAGTCTATAAATTTTGTTGTATTTAGACTCCACAGTTCCTCAAATTTAACAAAAAAAGGAGAAGCGTCAACGCGTTTCGGTGGACAAAGTATTGATAAGCCACCTTCTTCAGGACTAACAATTTTTTTGTCCCTGAATAAAAACAAAAAACGAAATATATGCAACTCTATTAGATTACACTGAAGTGATATTAACATTTTTCTATTGCTATTCTCATAGTGGTTACCCCAATGTCCCACCACATTTCTTATACATCAAACAAAAATAATCCAATTAATTTTTTATTGTTTAAAGGGTCCATTCTAGCGGTAAGGAATAAAACATTTCTTATCAATTCAGACCAAATATTTTAAATTCTCTCCATTCACACCTTAGTATCCTACTTATGTAACAGAAAGGATACCACAACCAGGATTGAGATGGGGTTGTTGTATTCCGCTTTAGGGGTCCGTATATAGGTTTTCCTGAATCATGTCCTTATATAGGAACAATTCGCCTTGCCCTTATATAGGCATAGAATCCCTGTCCTTATTTAGGCATTAACCGTGCACTCCAAATACAGGTATGGTCACCGACATCCGTCCACCCTAACGTCTACTCGAGTTCTTAGAAACCAGACCCTTAAGCTTCGGGAGTTCCCTAGCACAGGACTATTGATTTCTCCAAGAACTCATCTATTATGTATGAACCGTTATACCTTAAGGGTTCATTCCTGACGTCTTCCTCTGTCCGACTTCACGTCAATGCTAACATTCCACAACACCTACCAGGTATAAATATACCTTCCCTTGCCCAAGCAAGTTAGAGGAGTCCTCGACTTCAGAGGAGCCCGTATCCCGGCCTGACGCACTGAGAAGACGCTGTCATTCCTGCACGCAGACGAATCCAGCTTCCAGTGTTCTGACTCCCTTCGCGGGGTGTTAGAGTTCCAGATCCGGCAGGAGATTCCCACCGCTCTCATTCTCAAGGTATGGAGCTGACTAGAACCTAGAGGGACTCTTGGCATACTAGACTTGGCATACTAGACTTAACATACTCTTAGTATACCATACTAGAGAATACTCCACCTACTTCTACTTTTCCCTACACCTAGACTAGGTTAGGTACACTGGGGTAGAACTAGCATAGAGACGCATCGTATGAGTACTCACATTCTTAGCTCATGTTATTTATGTACGTGAATATATGCTAAAAGATAATGCTAGCGCAGTTTTATTTATTTCTGCTGCTTACGCTGTACATTATTTATCTTGCATACTGTCTTGTGATCATAACAGCACATATCTCTTACACGAGAAACAAGACTGTTCAATAAAACCTTTTATTGAAACGCCCGTCTTTCCTTTCTGTGTAACTCTGTAGAAACTAAGCATGCACGATTGAATTAGTGAAACTGTTATCTATTGTTTCCACGATTCTGAGACGCGTTCCGATTCTAAAGGGAAACAAAGTAGTCATGTTGTTCGGTTGCCAGAAACTACTCCCTTCTTGTTCTCAAGGAGTTTCTAGTGGCCCCTGAGCTAGCTGGTACAAGTAATTAAGTTTAATATAATCGATAGGGACATACCGACCTTAGTCCTATGTCAAACCTATAGGTTATATTATTCCAATGCGCAGAGCCTTTTAGGGAAATAGGAACTACACTACATGGCGCCCAACGGTTTGGTAAGGCAGTAATTTAACGCTAGATACTGAGTAACTCATTCGTGCTTTTCTCAGAGACCCCTACTCACATACTCCATAAGACGCCTGGAGTGGGTAGGGCTAAATATCCGCCAAAACTAAATAGGGAAGCACCCTATAAAGTAGTTGTTTGGTTTGTTCAACGTTGAAGGATACAGTGTTCCAAAATATTGTGCACCTTATCTTTTTTGTTTCCATGAAACTTGTTCTACATTTTTCAAAAAACAAAATGCCTGACTCCGACAACGATGAAGTTGCGGGTCACCCAGCTTTAACAGCTTATAACATCACAGGTTCAGAAGGAACCGAGGAGGGTGTCATATACATCAATCCAAACTTAAGAAGAGCCATCACTCTAAAACTTATACAACACGGCCTACCACCAATAGGAGGTAGAGCAGTTTTCGTGATAGAGGCACACGAATCCTTTCAGACAGAGGTATTCTATTCATGGGTAATATTTCCTGAATCAAATTCAGTAACAAGACTGTTTCACTTCTACAAAGAAGATGATCCACCAGAGGAATATATTCCTTTCGAGGATATTGAAATTCCACTAACATACCAGGAGCATCAGCTCTGATTTAAAGGCGCCCTAAAACATCACAAAAACATTACCAGGCTCGGTCCACTAGGTAGACCAGGAGCAACATGGCCGATTCTAGCCGGCTACACACCTCATCCTGACATTGAAGAAATGTCAGACGAGGAATTACTTACTCAACTTACAGAGTTAATAAAAATTTACAGACAACTAGTCCAATATGTCATGCGGACTTTCACAGTCCAACCACCATTAACCATTCCAAATCAAACTCCTCAACCGGGGAATACACTAAAAATTACACCACAGACTCTATACGCAGTCATGGGAAAAATGCCCACAAAACATGAGCAAATTCCATTCTGGATAGCTCAAAAAATTACTCAAATAGAAGCAGTATTTCCAAATACTAGCCCTTATGAGAAACACAGAATCCTAATAATCTGTTTACCGATGGGGATCACACCACAACTGGAAGACTGTACCACTTGGGGCTCAGTCTTTGCTGCCATCTATACTAAAACACATGGTATTCCATCAATTGCAGTAATACCAGATGTCCTGAAACAAATTCAAAACGAATACGGGGCAGAGCCTGCTCTGAATTTAGGTATGAAATGACTGAAAAATTTCGACCAGGTCTCAACAATAATATTATCTAATATTAAAGGGGAGGCAGCAGCAGTGGCGATCCGCCAACGATTAAGGGAATTCGATGTTACAGAACATCAAACTGAGCTACCCAGAATAATAGAACAATCTTATGCAGAATTAGGCAGAGATAGTTTGGGTGGAAGACCAGTGAAGCCGAAACTATCTGAAAGTCCTGAGAAGGACTCTGTTAAACAAACTCCTACATCTTCTAAAAAGAAGTGGGAAACTAATAAGCATAATTCAGAGAAACGTTCTCAATCCTGAGGTAGGTCTCCTCAAAAGGAGCCCTCTGAAAAGAGGTATAAACTCAGGAACAGGGATAATTTGAAAAAACCTGACAGGTATCAAGATACTGATACACGTTCCTCTCGTACCTTTCAGATCTCGTCACAGACATCGGAAAGAAGAGGACAGTCAGAACATAGAGAAGAACGCGTGAAATCAAAAGACGACAAACACGTTCCGAAAAACAAATCAAAACCTCAATTCTCAAAAAGAAGGTAGCAGGTCTGAAGATCAGACATGCCGAGGATACTGAGAACACAACTCAAGAACGGAGAATGGGCTCAGACAATGCTGGACAGTGCAGCAGAAGTCACAATAGCTCGCCAGAACCTGAAGGAACTTCTGGAGACAGTGGACTTGAATGAGTCTACGCATTAATCAAATCTGATTTTTCAATCAAAAATTGGACACAAGAACACACAGAAATCTTGCGTTCACTCCAGGCTAACATGTTAGCAAAAAATCACTTACAAACACGCGTAAGTCAACGCAACTTAGTGATCCGAATAATTTCGGATCAATGCGGATTCACCTACTTAACATTTAATGAGGGTGAAAAAGTACCGATTGCATACAAATCACATTTGTATACACAAGCAGAAATGCGCTTCACTTCAACAGAAAACATTCTGACAGCAGTTCAAACCGCTGTAGCAAAAGAAAGAACTCTAGCCCAAGGGAAACGCATTATTGTCGTAACCCCAGTACCGGCCTTAGAGGCGGTAACAAAAGCGAGCATTCCAAATGCTAAAGCATTACATCCTAGATGGATACAATGGGTTAATTCTCTTGCTGCAACAGATGTTGAATATGTTTTTGATCCCGATCTAAAAACACAAGCGTTCCTGCAATATGAACATGAATGTCCTCTGCCCACTGAGATTCTGCCTCTTGATCAGTACGAATTCATAATTTACACTGACGGATCCGCACAACCCGCAACAGGGAGTAAGCAAGCTTACAGTGCAGCGTGCGCAATCGTTAAAGGTCGCATGCGCGATGGCAACTTCAGACCTATGGTCACAAAACCCAGTCTCTAGGAGATTGCACAGCTCAGCGAGCTGAACTACAAGCATTCAAACTGGCACTTGAAAGTACAGATCGAGAATTCCCCACACTAATAGTGTGCGATTCTTTCTACTGTGTGCAGTCGTATAATGAATATATACAAACTTGGCTTGAAAACGGGGTCAAAGATGCAAAAGGTGGCACAATAAAGCATAAAACGCTTTGGGAACAAGTAGTTCAGTTAAAAAGCGAACTACCAAAGGCTCACGTGATACACACACTGAGTCATCAACGTGATGGCGTTCACATTGCAGGAATTCATTGGCTGACGAAGCCGCAGAGGGGCTGTTCAGACGGCTTCCGTAGCTGCGATCACTCGTTCAAAAACGAGAATAGACAGTGAGATAATGTTGGCTGTCAATGCTACGAGCAAAGGCAGTGGTGCAGCGTTACCAAAAAGTTTCCACTCAAGTACTCTTATGTAATTGATGCGAACAACGTTCCTTTTGCTCGAATCCCTGGAGTGGGGGATAGGGTAATTCCAAACAAGGAACGCAGATTATGACTAATCCTAGCAGCACACGAAGGGATAGCCTCTGCCCATGCAGGCATTTCCGCAACAGTATCTTTACTGACACAAAGATATTGGTGGCCAGGCATTAGGAAGCAGACCAAGAACTATGTTCTGGAATGTGAAATTTGCCAACAGATGAAAGTCTCCACAGTGAAACGTCCTGCGCAGACACCCCTGTTAATTTCAGACAAACCATTAGCTTGTGTTTACCTGGACCACTGCGGTCCCTTGCAAAGGGACGGTAACTATAAATATATCATAGTCGCAGTGGATTCTTGCTCTAGGTTCCTATGGATATGGCCTCAGCGCTCAGCTGACGCTCGAACTGTTATAAAAGATTTGCGAGTCTTTATCGGCACATACGCAATAGGCACGCTACATTCTGACCAGGGCCCTGCGTTTAGCTCTCGGGCTTACAAAGACGCCATGGCCAGTCTGGGCGTTGCATTGCGGTACTCCTCTCTGTTTCATCCTGAGGGAAATTCTGTTGTGGAAAGGAAAAACCGGGACATAAAGCAGTCTATAACAGCTAGGGTATTAGGTTCGGGTGATGGGTGGGTCAAACATCTTTATGGGGTCCAACGCTCATTAAACAATTTGCCAAGAAGTTCTCTAGGGGGGTCACTCCATATGAGGTCCTATTTGGGACAAGAATGTGGGTGCCCGATCTGGAATGTAGAGGCACAGTGGTGGAAAATAAACCCTTTAATATCAAAGATCGTTTGGCTGTTTTACAGGACCTAAATGAACTAAGATCGAAACAAAGCAACGTATTCCTGCAGCCAACCACCACTGGGGAAAAACCGGCGGTCCCAGCAAGGCCTGTCTGGATTCCAAAAATTGGGGATCTAGTCAGAGAGAAGATTGCAGACAAGAAGGAATTTGGACCTTCTTACAGACAACCAGTACCTGTCCTAGCCATACACGGAACAAGAACAGTACTACTGCCGCCCCTTGCTGGAAAAAAGGAGAAAAGATTTGTGTCCATCGACCTCATCAAACCACAGTATGTGGCCAATACTAAATAGTAGGCCTCGTGGACTCCGACCTAGTAGCAGACACACTCCTCTCGCTACTATCCAAGAGGTTCAGACTGAAAGACTGATAACCATCGAGAATTCAGCAGTAACAGATGAAGGACTGACCAACAATGCTATGGAACTCATCCCTCTTGAAACACAAGTAACAGTTCGTCCAAATACACCTGTCTACACCAATGTAACAAGTGATCAACTGGTCCCAGCGATTTCTACAAATCCTGATGCAATTCCAACAATTGACAGAACTGCTTCTGGCTACTTCATTGACTTTGATACGTTTTCTGAGGATCCGAGTGAGCCCGAGACGTTGCCAGCATCAAAAACTTTTAAACAGCAAGTACAAGACTTTTTACATTTTTTGAAAAAGACTTATCTAGTTTCACCATGGATTGAACTTTGGGTTATTTCTGGAATATTTTTCTTCCTGCTTTGGCTAGCTTTGGTTATGACTATGAGCGTGCCTATAAATGGGAGATACATCCATTTGGACATTGAAAGAAAAGAAGTGAACTTACTTTTGAAACCTCACAAATCATCCCATCGTGAAACAAGAGACTTGTCTGCAGTGAACATCACAGCCATTCCTATACAGGATGGTATAGTGTGGGACAAAACTGATTTCGATATTTTTGCCCCGACGGAACATTTGAACATTTCACATTTATTTACGATTTCACTAAGTGATTTTGTTTCATCCAGTACCTTTTCTGATGATTGGGACTTTGAAACTGTAAATGACATGATGTTTGACCTAGAAAAATCTGCTGCATTTTCTAATAATGAATATTTAGAGGGTTCATCAGACTATGAACAGCTGTATTGCTATAACCACTATGGTCATCATTTTTTGCATAAATCTGCAACACCTAGAAATGTGTTTATGTTTAACCAATGGGAGCATTGTCCTACACCACCAAAAGGTAGTTCAAAAACATTTGCTAAAAAGTTTCCATATTTTTCAGGATACAATACATCTGATCCAGAAACATTTTACTATAGAAATATAAACAAAACAGGACTGAAAATTATGTTAACAAATACAAAACAGATTTACTCTGCAGCTTTTATTGCCCAATTGTCTAGACAGGGTTTCGACTTATGGAAAGACACAATAGACACAAAATCTGTCTGGGGTACTAAAGATTGGCAAGTGCAGGGGATAGAAGCTTTATTTAGAGCCTGTATCGTCCCTCAACAAATAATGTTTTTGAATGACACTGTCCAACAAACGTCTTGCCTTGGGTTAGCCAAGATTAAAGACATGAAAGCACCTTCTGTACCAACACCTGCAAGTGGTAACAATACACAGGCAGCGGTTACAGTTGACACAATACTACAATTCAACAGAACAAATCCTGATTGGAGAAAATGGTTGATCTGGCCCACAGACACAAACAACTGTCAAGAGAGATTCCTGAATAAACACAGGGGTTTACTATTCATAGGCCAGACCCACGATACATCGAAAGACAGCATCCGGGGGTAGTAACAACATACAGTGTAGGAAAATGATGCCTCGATTGGCTGCAAAAATCTACACTTAAGGATGTGAAACAACACTTATCTTTACTTAAAGAAGACGCAGACCTTAGGGAATTCTTGCTTGGACCAAGAAAACCACGTCAAAAACGTTTCATATATGCCGGCATTTATGCTGCTTATAATGAAGCATGGAAGGTGTCACAGATGGAGGCCACAGAACGAATACGTGAACTTGATCGTATTAACTTAGAGAAAACTCTCTCTGTGGTCGACAATGGGTTAACAACTTTGTCCTCCAGAATTTATTCATTGGACAGTATTGTATCCTCTGCTATTGACATACTGGAACAAGATTTAGCCATGTTACAACAAGGCCAATCTCAGTTGCGTTCTATTATGTTATTAAGCTGGACGCTGCAATCTTTGCGTGCGGGCTATGTGCCTTGGCGTTTATCAACACGTCGGCTCTGTTTGCAGAATACAATCTAACTGATAAACAGATCGAACTGGCACAAAGGGGAGCAAAGTATACAGTACTGAGCATTGAAAAACTTGAAAAATTACCATTCACAGTGGCAGGAAAACCAGCTACAGAATGGCTTATTCATGGCAAAATTAGTCTACCTGTGACTACTTTCCAGTTTCAGTATTGCCTTAAACAGATGCAAGCAGGCAAATATGAAAGCTTGGGTAAAGAATACATTAAGACATCCTGGAATTTACCTTACACCTATAGATGTTGGAGTGGGGATCGTGAAGTGTTTCTAAGCGGTACACACTGTGAAAGTGCACTAAGCGGTTCACTGATTTGTCAGGACATTTATTTACACGGGGCTTGTAATGGTTCTGTGGCAAACTTGTCCTGCCACCAGCAGGGTACACCAGCTGCTGTGATTAATCCAACGTTTGGACAACTTTCTAATGGGAGTTACCTTATGTTGAATGATCAGAGTTGCTGTGGCATGTTGCCAGGCATCCCATATCTAGTAACGGTCAACTCCAGGGTCACTTGCTGTATACAAGTATTGTTTGCCCCAATAGACACAGTCAGGGAGTCGCCTCTATGGCCTTCGTTGAATGTCTCTTTTATCCGATTTGATACTTTAAGCAGAATGAAAGCCATGCTTATACAAAAATCAGTGCCTTTGACCTCGGCCAAAGAAACCTATGATCTACAAGTTGCAAGGACTTCGGCTGAGATACAAGCTTTAATTCGTACAAACTGCCCTATACATTTCATAGAAATGATAGGACGTATCTTTAACATGTCTGATACAAGCGGAATTGTACATGTATTTAAGACCATCTGTTCCGGACTATTAGCACCTTTCCAGGCTGTCCTCGAAATCATCCCAAACTTCGCACATTCGGTGTTTGGTGGTGTGCCATTAATTCTACCCCTTGTTGCAGGAATTCTGTTTCTATTCCTCTTACTACGCTATGGCAAGCCTCTTCGCCAACATCACTCCGAGCGATGTGGAGAGAGCCCTCCTTGAACGGAAATGCCGTGAGCGAATAGTACAGCTTTTGGGCATGCCTCGTCTACAGGAACTTAATACTACGTGGTTCCTGTCATTCAGACCAATCTGGCAAGATTGCATCTTACCTGTTCTATGCTGCCTGTTTTGCGGTGAAGAATGCGTGCTAGACACCTGTCTAACACTCCCATCAGTCATGCCAACGGATATCGATACTCTGCTGGACCCGATAACGGCCCATGCTGTGTGTTGTCCCCAGAGGCTTCCAATCCTGATGACGGCATTCATTGAGATCTCACAGATGCTTCCGGCTGCTGCTGAGGTACGAGATGGATCAACGGGCACACAGGTAACAACGGACGCGAACATTGCTTCTTCTGCTGAAGGCGATGTTTCTCATCTCTGTGCAATTAACCTTCTGAACGAGGTGTTCCAAATGTCGCCAACTTCGGTGGACGATATTTTGGCTACGGAAATAGATGATCTAATGTTTACGCCAGACCCATACCCTGACTTTGATTCGGCTCACAGTGTACCAGGGCAACAATGACATTTGGCCTTCATATTTTTCAAACTTGGAACTTTTCCCAGAATTGAACTTTTTTCTTTTTACATTTTTGAAATGACATGGCAAATGAACAATCTGCTTACAGTAGAACTAATCTTATAAAACGGACTTCTTTGAATACTTTCAGGGACACATTGTCACCTTACTTGTCTAACATTTCATTTACTTCCATGAAATGCAATGGCTTTGATATTAAGAACTTATCGACCATTTCATCATATGTATATATTACTGTTTCATTCATGTTGCATTCTACTTCCGTTATATGCTTAGAATGAAAACAATGCTTTAAATGTACAGTACCTATGGCATTTCAACAGTTTTGAGCTTCTTTTAAAATGCTTTTAGAAATGTTTTTAGCAATATGTGGTACTCAATTTTATGTTTAGCATTTAAAATTTTTAGCATTTAGTATTATCGTTCAATCGAAGATGGAGTGGGTGTTGTATTTCACTTTAGGGGTCCGTATAAAGGTTTTCCTGAATCATGTCCTTATATAGGCACAATTCGCCTTGCCCTTATATAGGCATAGAATCCCTGTCCTTATTTAGGCATTAACCGTGCACTCCAAATACAGGCATGGTCACCGACATCCGTCCACCCTAACGTCACAACGAGTTCTTAGAAACCAGACCCTTAAGCTTCGGGAGTTCCCCTAGCACAGGACTATTGATTTCTCCAAGAACTCATCTATTATGTATGAACCGTTATACCTTAAGGGTTCATTCCTGACGTCTTCCTCTGTCCGACTTCACGTCAATGCTAACATTCCACGACACCTACCAGGTATAAATATACCTTCCCTTGCCCAAGCAAGTTAGAGGAGACCTCGACTTCAGAGGAGCCCGTATCCCGGCCTGACGCACTGAGAAGACGGTGTCATTCCTGCACGCAGACAAATCCAGCTTCCAGTGTTCTGACTCCCTTCGCGGGGTGTTAGAGTTCCAGATGCGGCAGGAGATTCCCACCTCTCTCATTCTCAAGGTATGGAGCTGACTAGAACCTAGAGGGACTCTTGGCATACTAGACTTGGCATACTAGACTTAACATACTCTTAGTATACCATACTAGAGAATACTCCACCTACTTCTACTTTTCCCTACACCTAGACTAGGTTAGGTACACTGGGGTAGAACTAGCATAGAGACGCATCGTATGAGTACTCGCATTCTTAGCTCATGTTATTTATGTACGTGAATATATGCTAAAAGATAATGCTAGCGCAGTATTATTTATTTCTGCTGCTTACGCTGTACATTATTTATCTTGCATACTGTCTTGTGATCATAACAGCACATATCTCTTACACAAGAAACAAGACTGTTCAATAAAACCTTTTTATTGAAACGCCCGTCTTTCCTTTCTGTGTAACTCTGTAGAAACTAAGCATGCACGATTGAATTAGTGAAACTGTTATCTATTGTTTCCACGATTCTGAGACGTGTTCCGATTCTAAAGGGAAACAAAGTAGTCATGTTGTTCGGTTGCCAGAAACTACTCCCTTCTTGTTCTCAAGGAGTTTCTAGTGGCCTCTGAGCTAGCTGGCACAAGTAATTAAGTTTAATATAATCGATAGGGACATACCGACCTTAGTCCTATGTCAAACCTATAGGTTATATTATTCCAATGCGCAGAGCCTATTAGGGAAATAGGAACTACACTACATGGCGCCCAACGGTTTGGTAAGGCAGTAATTTAACGCTAGATACTGAGTAACTCATTCATGCTTTTCTCAGAGACCCCTACTCACATACTCCATAAGACGTCTGGAGTGGGTAGGGCTAAATATCCGCCAAAACTAAATAGGGAAGCACCCTATAAAGTAGTTGTTTGGTTTGTTCAACGTTGAAGGATACAGTGTTCCAAAATATTGTGCACCTTATCTTTTTTGTTTCCATGAAACTTGTTCTACATTTTTCAAAAAACAAAATGCCTGACTCCGACAACGATGAAGTTGCGGGTCACCCAGCTTTAACAGCTTATAACATCACAGGTTCAGAAGGAACCGAGGAGGGTGTCATATAGATCAATCCAAACTTAAGAAGAGCCATCACTCTAAAACGTATAAAACTCGGCCTACCACCAAGAGGAGGTAGAGCAGTTTTTCGTGATAGAGGCACACGAATCCTTTCAGACAGAGGTATTCTATTCATGGGTAATATTTCCTGAATCAAATTCAGTAACAAGACTGTTTCACTTCTACAAAGAAGATGATCCACCAGAGGAATAGTAGTTCAGTTAAAAGCGAACTACCAAAGGCTCACGTGATACACACACTGAGTCATCAACGTGATGGCGTTCACATTGCAGGGAATTCATTGGCTGACGAAGCCGCAGAGGGGGCTGTTCAGACGGCTTCCGTAGCTGCGATCACTCGTTCAAAAACGAGAATAGACAGTGAGATAATGTTGGCTGTCAATGCTACGAGCAAAGGCAGTGGTGCAGCGTTACCAAAAAGTTTCCACTCAAGTACTCTTATGTAATTGATGCGAACAACGTTCCTTTTGCTCGAATCCCTGGAGTGGGGGATAGGGTAATTCCAAACAAGGAACGCAGATTATGACTAATCCTAGCAGCACACGAAGGGATAGCCTCTGCCCATGCAGGCATTTCCGCAACAGTATCTTTACTGACACAAAGATATTGGTGGCCAGGCATTAGGAAGCAGACCAAGAACTATGTTCTGGAATGTGAAATTTGCCAACAGATGAAAGTCTCCACAGTGAAACGTCCTGCGCAGACACCCCTGTTAATTTCAGACAAACCATTAGCTTGTGTTTACCTGGACCACTGCGGTCCCTTGCAAAGGGACGGTAACTATAAATATATCATGGTCGCAGTGGATTCTTGCTCTAGGTTCCTATGGATATGGCCTCAGCGCTCGGCTGACGCTCGAACTGTTATAAAAGATTTGCGAGTCTTTATCGGCACATACGCAATAGGCACGCTACATTCTGACCAGGGCCCTGCGTTTAGCTCTCGGGCTTACAAAGACGCCATGGCCAGTCTGGGCGTTGCATTGCGGTACTCCTCTCTGTTTCATCCTGAGGGAAATTCTGTTGTGGAAAGGAAAAACCGGGACATAAAGCAGTCTATAACAGCTAGGGTATTAGGTTCGGGTGATGGGTGGGTCAAACATCTTTATGGGGTCCAACGCTATATTCCTTTTGAGGATATTGAAATTCCACTAACATACCAGGAGCATCAGCTCTGGTTTAAAGGCGCCCTAAAACATCACAAAAACATTACCAGGCTCGGTCCACTAGGTAGACCAGGAGCAACATGGCCGATTCTAGCCGGCTACACACCTCATCCTGACATTGAAGAAATGTCAGACGAGGAATTACTTACTCAACTTACAGAGTTAATAAAAATGTACAGACAACTAGTCCAATATGTCATGTGGACTTTCACAGTCCAACCACCATTAACCATTCCAAATCAAACTCCTCAACCGGGAATACACTAAAAATTACACCACAGACTCTATACGCAGTCATGGGAAAAATGCCCACAAAACGTGAGCAAATTCCATTTTGGATAGCTCAAAAAATTACTCAAATAGAAGCAGTATTTCCAAATACTAGCCCTTATGAGAAACACAGAATCCTAATAATCTGTTTACCGATGGGGATCACACCACAACTGGAAGACTGTACCACTTGGGGCTCAGTCTTTGCTGCCATCTATACTAAAACACATGGTATTCCATCAATTGCAGTAATACCAGATGTCCTGAAACAAATTCAAAACGAAAACGGGGCAGAGCCTGCTCTGAATTTAGGTATGAAATTACTGAAAAATTTCGACCAGGTCTCAACAATAATATTATCTAATATTAAAGGGGAGGCAGCAGCAGTGGCGATCCGCCAACGATTAAGGGAATTCGATGTTACAGAACATCAAACTGAGCTACCCAGAATAATAGAACAATCTTATGCAGAATTAGGCAGAGATAGTTTGGGTGGAAGACCAGTGAAGCCGAAACTATCTGAAAGTCCTGAGAAGGACTCTATTAAACAAACTCCTACATCTTCTAAAAAGAAGTGGGAAACTAATAAGCATAATTCAGAGAAACGTTCTCAATCCCGAAGCTCATGTTATTTATGTACGTGAATATATGCTAAAAGATAATGCTAGCGCAGTATTATTTATTTCTACTGCTTACGCTGTACATTATTTATCTTGCATACTGTCTTGTGATCATAACAGCACATATCTCTTACACGAGAAACAAGACTGTTCAATAAAACCTTTTTATTGAAACGCCCGTCTTTCCTTTCTGTGTAACTCTGTAGAAACTAAGCATGCACGATTGAATGAGTGAAACTGTTATCTATTGTTTCCATGATTCTGAGAAGTGTTCCGATTCTAAAGGGAAACAAAGTAGTCATGTTGTTCGGTTGCCAGAAACTACTCCCTTCTTGTTCTCAAGGAGTTTCTAGTGGCCTCTGAGCTAGCTGGCACAAGTAATTAAGTTTAATATAATCGATAGGGACATACCGACCTTAGTCCTATGTCAAACCTATAGGTTATATTATTCCAATGCGCAGAGCCTATTAGGGAAATAGGAACTACACTACAGGGTTACTTCATCCTTCCACCCATCCTATACATATTTTTCAAAAATCTACCCCTGGTATAACATTCAGGGAATACCGGTATTATTTCCTTATAAATAACTCGTACCTTATGAATAAAGCATACCTGCCAATAAGGGGGATATCAATTGTATCTCAATCTAATCTGTGTAACATTTTCTCCCATTATAACACTGTGGGAAAAAGCAAGAAACCATTTGATTAGAGAATAAGGGGGGACATCACCGGTGGCTCTAATTCTAGTGTTACAAAGATCTCTCATGATGTGACACCCACCTTTAACATTGTTTTCTAATTTTTTCAAGTCTTTGGGCAATCCGCTTCAATTATGTTCAAGGCGCTTTTTAACGCCACAGTGTGAACTGTCCCACACGGTTTTAAAATCCTGGAAAACAACCACAAGGGTTATATTCCCCTAATAATTCAATCCGTAACTATGGTTGGCAACCTATAATATTTAATCCATTTAACCTACCTCTAGTTTTGAGATATAGTGATGGGGACTAACAAGCCCTCCAATCGTTTCCACTGGTTTACTTCAGTGTTATATTCATCAATGGTATGCTTACGAGCATTTTAAAGATTCTAAAAATAAAAAGCATAGAAAGCTAGTGACCGTGCTGAGGCTTTATAGCTTGCTGTTTATATAAGAATAGTTATCATAAAAGAGAACATCTAAGTATCTCAAATAGCGGCATAATAATATATTGCACTATCTCTTATGTGGGGATTTGAGTGCATGGAAAACAACCTCCTTCGTAGTTAGTTGGTATACTACACTTTTTAATGAGGATGACTAATAGATAAACAGAGACTAATCGAAGAGAATTTGTATCGAGTGAGAACCATCACTCACCGTTTACTTTCTTTTGCGGGCCGTTAGGTGCCTTCCGTTTTAGTCAGGATTCCGGGAAAAAGTAAAAGCTCTCCATCTCCCGCTTTAAATATACTCGCGTTATCGGGAGCACCCGAGCATATGTCTCCCAACGTGTCATCATTGAACGTGCGTCGCCCTTGATAACGAAATGCGTTGCGGGCGGGTTGTAAGTATATTAAAGATATCTCAAATCGCCTGAGTGACCGCCATCTTGTAATGTAATAACTTTATAATCCATAGGGGATTCGATTAGTAGATTCCAAGTGTATTTTAACATAATCTTCCTCAAGATATTTTTGTAAAATATGTAGTTTTTCGCCAAATGGCTAATTAATTACATCTATCCAAAATCGTACTTTACGCCTGGTTATGTTTAAAAATAGTTTCATAAACACTTCAGACGCATCTTAATCGGTTCAGAGTAACCTTAGTTTTCTTTACTGAATTGAATTGATTTATCAATAACCCTCATCGGATATACCCAATTCTGCAGTAGAAACTGGCCGGTACAGTGTCAACAGTGCACAACTGGCCAATGGCCAATGAGTGATATTCTCTTAAGTTAACTAAATTAAATGGTATTTTATCGTCTTATAAAAGTTATATTAGAGGGCTCTATTGTTGAGTGAATTTACCTATGTTTTATAAACTATTATCCATCCAGAACTACATCTCATCTAATTATTCGAAAGGTTTGCTGTTGAATACCAGTTTTAGTTAATTAGTCTCATCCAATCTTCCCTTGTATTGAGACCTTTTTTTACTGTGTCCAGTATTGAAATATACCATTGTTCCCTCTGTTTACGTTTAATAGTAAGATTCCCTCCTCTTTTATTGCTTTTAATCTTTTCAATAATGAACCATTGAAAATCAATAAAGGAGTGACCCGCTGTTCTAAAATGGTCTACTAGGAGGGCATTATCTTTATTATTTTTTATTGCAGATTTATGTTCACAGAGGCGGACTCTCAATTCCCGAGCTGTCTCACCAACATACCCTAAGCCACACGGGCATGTGAGCAAATAAACAACATTACTGCTTCTGCAGTTATTAAGATCTTTGGCTATCAAAGTACGTTTATTGTATGTGACACTTTTCGCTACTGTACATTGATTGCAGATAGCACAACTGCCACATTTGTAGTTGCCTATTGCTTTAGTTCCTGAGATGGTGCGTTGTTCTGATTCAGTTGTATCCCTATACATGTGCACCAATTCTCTTCTCAGGTTATTATTCCGTTTAAAAGCAAACAGTGGTCGATCTAGAGTTTCTTGCTCATTATCATTAAGAATACTCCAGTTGGAGTTAATTATATTTTCAATTTTGTCACTAATACCAGAAAATTGGCACACAAACACAATTTTTTGTGTCTTACTTATCTCTTGTTTCTTCTTGTTAGTGTCTGTTAGCATACTGTCTCGATCATAAAATCATGCTCGTTTGAATGAGTGATTAATTAATTTTTTCAGATAGCCCCTATCTCTCAATTTCATCTTTAAATCCTCAGAGTGTTTGTAAAAATCCACCAATGACGAGCAATTCCTTCGAAGACGAAGGAATTCTCCAAAGGGGATATTATCTTTTTGGGCCCTAGGGTGATAGCTAGTTTAGTGGAGTAAAGTATTCTTATCAGTTGGTTTTGTAAAAAGTTCCACTTCTAGACTGCCCTGCAACTCCCACAATGTAAAACAAAGATCAGTTGTGGTATGGCCTGCCCGAAAATTAACTTATTCTATTTATTATTATTTGCAAAAACCCACTTCTTCCGTATGGCCAGCAATCATTTGGAAAAGGTTTTTGCAGAAACATCTAAAATACTTATTAAGCTATAATTAGAGGGATTACTTCCTTCCCCCTTCTTCTATGAAGGCTTAATAATCAACCCCTTAGGGATTATGGGGTCCTTCCTGTTTCTGCGATCCACTGAAATAAAAATTTAACATTTTCCACCCACCATTCCGTGTTTACTTTTACTATGGCTGCTGGCATATTACCAGGTCTATCAGGCCTGCTTAAATTGTGCAATGATATTATATCTTTAATCATTTTTGCGGAAATAAATCAGTTAAATCAAAATCCTTTACATATGTCAGTTTTGGTACACCGGAGGAGGGGCTGGCCATATAGATTTTGTATATATAAGGTCCAATCTTGTTGCATTCCTTCTTCGCTTACAAGTGAAGTTAAGACTCTTGAAGGTGCAATGGACATATGCGTATAGTAGGAGTGCTAGAACGAGTGAAGGGCCTGAGCGTCTAGTTGTTTGTAGAGGACTGGGTCCCAAATATGCTCAAACCAAAGGGGTTAGCCAACTTTTTCTCTGTAGAAAGGGTATATAGGATACACATGCCCCTGCCAAGACCTGCGGTCCCTCCCAGAACAATTATATCCATGATATTCAATAACTATGATAGAGACATCATATTGCAAGTTGCCAGGAAACAGGGCAAAACTTCAAGTCAGAGCAAAAAACAAGGCATGGAGTTTCCAATCATGGGAGGAGGCTTAGGATTGGATAGAAGATTGGTGAGTGGTTTCTAAAAAAACAGACCTACCCACGCTCCAGAACAATACAACTTAGAAAAGAGCTGGGCCTACAAAATGAGACTGCACTGGTAGACCACCAAGAGGATAAAACCTTTTAGAAATCTCCACAGCAGAGTCAATATCAAACTGAGGAGCGCCTGACAGCCCTAAGCGCTGAGGCATGAAGAAGCTTATAGGGATAATGTTTGAAAAGTAGCAGTAACGGGCCACGGTGAGATGAGATGGCATGATCAGATGGCTGGACAAAGGAGTGAATGTCTAGCACTGATCTTAAATTGTCCTCAAAGAAATGTAAGATGAAATGACGGAGAAAGACAAGTGAGGGGAATATACGGAGATGGAGTATGTGGTTAAATACAAGATGAGGCACCTTTTTAGTTCAGAGTGCTAAACTTGTACCTCTATCTAGTTGTTTACTACTACCGTCATCTTGGCCATGGGTTGTTAGAGGAGACAGGCTCAATGTCAATTGGGGAAGAGGGCAGTTGGATGTCCACAGCACAAGGTGGTGGGGAGGAGGGAGGAAAGTTAGGGAGGGTATTGTTCTAATTGTTGCGTTTTTGTGCAGAAGCACCAGGTAGAACAGGGCTACAAGAAAATAATGGCTGGCACCACACTAGGAGACTCGAATGAAGCTAACCAAAACGAATGGCAGAGTTCAAGAGTCATAAACCGTTACATGTGAATTTGGGTATTTTCTCCTGGAACGTGACCAGCCTGGACAATCAGATAAAAAGGCAGGTGGTCCATCAATACATGCAAAGGCACAGCCCAGGCACAGTTTTTTTCTAGGAAACCCACTTGAGAGGGACTAACTGTATTATAAAGAGAGGGATATAAGGTTCTGGTACATTCAGGCTTTACTGTTGACTCAAGAGGAGTGGCTGTGTTAATGAGAGAAGCAACACCCTTCGAAGAAAAGAAAGAAATTGACTGATTCCAAGGGACCATATGCAGAGGTGTTTGGAGTCTAAAATGTGGACTCCTCTTAATCTAGGGTGTGTATATTTTCTGCCTAAACTGCAACATCTCACAATTAGGGATGTGAGCCCCTTCTTGTGCCAGTTAGAGGAAGGGGTAGTGATACTGGGATAATTGACAGACAAGGTCATGGACGAAAGAGCGCGGGTGCACAGCTGCAAAGTTAATAGGTGCCTTTGATCTGTTAGACTTTCAGAGGCCCAACTTCCATTAGTAAAGCAGTAGTCTTTCTATTTAGTGGCCCACCAGACATTTTCGCATATTGAATATATTTTTACACAGAAATATTCCTTATGCAGGTTCAGGTATATCAGACCACTCTCCACTGAGAGTAGACTTGAAAGGTGGAAAAAGAGAACATAAAGCGGATGAAGACTTGATGCCCTGGTGTTAAACACGGAGCTGATGAAGAAATTGAGGAAAGGGCCGGAGTTATATTTTAAGGAAGGAAAACAGCACAACAGTAAAATCCCAGGTGGGAGGTGTACAAGACTGTCATCAGGGGTCAGACAATATATCTGACTGCCAGGAAAACAATAAAGCCAGAAGATAGGAGACTGATTGAGTAGAATGGGAGATCTTAAAACTAGAAACCAGATACATTTAGGGGCTGGACGAGCATGATGAGCATTTAAGTAGACTGAAACAAGAATAATATCAAGCTGTAGTGACAAATCTAGCTCAGGATCTTTTTATAACCACCCAAGTGAGATTGTACTATGTAGGGAACAAGGCTGGAAAGGTACTAGCCTGGCTTGTGAGATGAGACTAGGGACAAAGTTGGGTTGAGGAACTAAAGGTGGAGGGAGGAAAGAACATACAAGGGAGCAAGAACATAGAGGAAGAGTTTGCCAAATGGCATATCAGGGTAGATATACAGGAGACCCAGAAATTCTCAAAAGACATAAATCCACATAGACTGTCCAGGAATGAGAGGGATGAATATATGATGTTTTTTCGCACGAGTTTACAACGCATGCCATAACAACGCGGTCGTTACAACGACAGCGTTGTTATTTCACACACCGTTGCAACACAAGTCTGAACAACGACTTGCGTTAGGGGGGCTGGATATTGGAATAGTATAATTTACTATTCCAACTCCAGTCTGTGCGGACACTAGGGAAGGTGTTGGATTTTAAATCCAACACCTTCTGCCCCCCAATGCAAGTCGTTGTTCGGACTTGCGTTGTAACGGTATGCGAAATAACAATGCGGTCGTTGTAACAACCGCGTTGTTATGGCATGCGTTGTTAGGCATGCGTGGTAAACGCTGTTTACCGAGAGGGATGAGTAGGAGACAGAATTCAGAGGAGCTGAAATCTGAGAAGTGATAAAGGCAATTCAGTCAGGAAAGACCCCCGGCCCTAGTGGTCTACCATTGGAAATGTACAAAAGTATGGCTAGCAAAGTGCTTGAAAGGACTAGGGAAAATGGGTTCCTGCCCTATGCCCTTTGCGTGGCTACAATAGCCCTCAAATGTTCAATAAAGCAATACCTAGCAACTACTTGGTCTCTTAAGAAAGATAAGACCATAGCTCAAAGAAGAAAGATATTGACTCAATGTACCACAAATTATAGTTAACAATTCATTTTATTTGTACAAAAGAGATTTCTTTTAAAAAGACTATCGGAAAGATTAAATATTATATAAATACAGATTCAAATACTATAAACTCATAAGTGACAAACAGTGAAGTCCAGGCCTTAGATATGTTAATACAATGTCAAATTCAGCCGGCATAACTGTATGTAACCTATTGAAGGTACTAGAGCTGCAAAGGTCAGGACCATCACATAAGAGAAATAATAATCAACATCACAAATAATGTTAACAAAATATGAAAAAAACACAATTGCCATACAATTTCAACAAGACACAATAATACACAATAGTGACTTATTAATTAATTAATTGATGATTCTTCAATATATCTACACGCGTTTCGGCGAGCATAGCGTCTTCATAAGGAAAGCCACATGGCAGATAATGCCATGACCAAGAAAGATATATTCAGTCAAGGCACATCATAAATGAATTCAGCAGAAATAAGGCATTCACATAGTCTTAATATTGAATAGACTCAGCCAGTGTTTAGATGTATGCCGACTTGCCAGAAGAACGCTGAAGGATAATATGGAATCTTTTTTAAATGCGTATGGCATATGAGGCAGAGATCCCAGAACTGCATTGCAATTGCATGATGGCGAGATAATTACTCATAATAGAAGGGCAAATACTCTTCACTGGATGCCAACATGGAGAAACTGCCTCAGACTGTGGGCCTCCACAAAATTGTTGTCTCCGGATAATTTTTCAGGAGAGTTGAATCGGATAAACACCGAAAATAGCCCTCATACATGAAAAAGGTAAACTTACCAATGAATGTGAAGGGTACAGACCAATATCGTTATTGAAAGTAGAAACAAAAATACTTGCTAACTATTGCTACTCACTGAGTGGGGTCAAGATGCTAGTGCACCCGGATTAGTCATGGTGGCAAGATGAAATATAGCCAGACATAGAGGAGCAGAGGGAGCTCCAGATTTAGAAACATGGTAAAAGGATATGGATTGGTCTATGTTGGCAGAAATGTTTATATACGAAGGAAGTAGGTGCCCGAAGAAGTGAAAAAAAAATGGACCTGATGGAGAACCTACTGCAGAATTAAGTGACAGGCATGAATAGAAAAATGAAGAGGGTACTTGGAAAATGCACGAAGGACATGAGATGCATCGAAGGGAAAGGGGATGCAGTAATGCGATTCTGTGGGTTCCGGTTTGTTTGTACTAAGATGTTTGATCAATGATGCGAATTGTAAACGTCAGTGCTTTGATATTATGTTAAAAGCCATACATTTTAAAAGGATAGCTTGGTCCAAATAGATTATATGATGGCATCCTGTCCCTGATGGTAGAAAGGGTAGTTATTGCAGAGACATTGCTTCACAGGCTTCTTGATGAATTTGTTTGATAGTGTCATTGGTTTGTTATAGTGTTTTTGTGTGGATAACAAGAACAAATCTTTGTGTATTAATATATGGTGTAATAAATAATTATGTTCTGCAGCATTGCTATATATTTAAATGTTACAAACAACACACGCTGATTTGCGTGTGGCTTGTACCTGTCTGAGGTGGCATGGTAGGCAAAAAATACTGAATTGCAGCTCATAGTAATAACCATAGGTGAGATTAATTCAAGCAATCCACTCTTGATGTTTTTGTTTTTCTCAGTGCGACAGATGGGTATGCCCAGATGCGAGTCTCATACTCATTGTGGCATCAGATTGAAACTGCACCCTCCTGATAAAGCCTAAATAGGCCAAACCCAGTCTGGGCTTGTGTGTGTTCCTGTTCAGAGCTACGTGGCTTGGCAATTTGGGCTTGACCCTTAGTTTGGAGCAGAACCAAGACTGCTTTGCATACTGCTGGTCCATTTCTGAGGTGGTCTGGGGACTGGATTGGATTGTAGCCATGAGTTATTACAGCAGCTACAATGAATTAAAAAAATACCTCCCCAGCACACGCTAGTGTCAATATATATATTACATGAGTTACAAATATCCACAGTTCTTGTTTTTCTTTGTATTCGTTAGGTTTATTTTCGTTGTTCTTTGTTATAGTTCTCTTTTTAGCCAACACGTGTTTTGTCGCCAATGGTTCATGACCATGACTTCATCAGGGCTAAAAGATACAAGTATATGTATTTGCTACATGGATATGATACTTTATGAATTTTCAAGGTATAAGTGACTTATGTGCCTCTATTGTTCTTTCTTTTCGTTCAAGTGACTTTTTTGTGGCAACCCATGCACATTGATTATAGTGTATTATGTTGGTTACATACAAAGAATATAGTTATAGAGAAAATGTATATATTCTCCATTTTCAGTATACATATATGCTATTTCAGTATTTTTATCTTAGATTGTTCACCTTATGCCCCCTATTTCACAACGTTCTGGCTCCATTTGATAATTATAAAGACATACAAATCTATTAAAATCCTGAGATGCATTTCTATTCACTTCATATATTAGTTACCTTCATTTTTATATCCTACATTCGTCTTGGTAACATGCTCCTTTATTAATGCCAGCGTGTGTTGGGGGAGATATTTTTTGTGTAAACTGGTTGATCTTGGTCATCCAACTGGGGGGTGGGTGATCTTCCCACCTCAAAGCACCACACACAAATAGAACTACAACAAATGTATGTGTACTTCTTCTAGAGCGCCACGAAAACCTTCTGCAAACCTCACCCTCGCTAACGTACAATAAATTCAGTAAATCCACCAATCACTCATTTATTTATTCTTTTCATACATTTAAAAGACAACATACATAAAAACGTTCCTATTTATAAAGTACTTCATTATTTATAAAGTACTAACAAAATATAACAGAACAAAAAGTTAGGGAAGTGTTCGGGTTTGAAGGTTAATCTACATAACGTTAACTAAGATTTCGAGCATGTATATTCTTGTACTTTTGTTTTTAAAATTATGTGGGTGATTTATTCCAAAGAACTGTGCTTTGTGCTTAATCCTTTTGCTGCTTTTCAGGCCCAAACATGAGAGAAAAAACACAGTCAGCAAGTTCAAAGTTTTGACTCTAAAATCATCAGATGGGTAAAAATGATAATAAAACAAACATTACACAAGCATTGGCAAATCTAATAGAGCTCAGGTTTAAAGTGCTGAGCCACTGACCAGCATGAAGAATAGAAATGATTGCTTTCTATACTTTGAAGATAGCTGCCACATCAATCAATATGGCGTTGTGCCATCACACTAACAGCCATCTTGAAAGTATAGATAACTTTCAGACAGCTGACATTCTTCACTGTGCCGTTGCATCACGCAAGATGGTGGCCATCTTGAATGTATAGAAAAAAGTTTACTAAATGGTTGGCAGTGGTTTGTATGGAGAGGGAGAGGGAACAAGGAGAAGTGTGAGGTGATGGGGCACCAAGTGGGCATTGGTTGGCAAGCAACAGTAGAGCCCAAGAGATGGGTATATTGAAACTGTTAAACTTACCTGGACTGAGGGGGGCAGGAGAAGCAATGGACCAGCTGAGGGCAAAGAGAAATGAATGCAGAGAGCAAAGACCAAGGGAAGGCTTTGGGCGAAAATGAAAAGAAACGCAGCACCCGAAGGAGGGATGAAGAAAATGACAAAAGGAAAAGAAAAAAAGTTGTTCCCTGAATACCTGCAACATCAGAGTGGAACGATGCAAGTCATAAATCAGAACAATGCAAGACTGAAATGCTTCTAGTTCGGACAAACATATGTATAGGGTGGACAGACAACAAATCAACTGAGATAAACAACAAAACCGTCCAATCATGAAGAAGGGGCTGACCCAATGCCCACCCTAAGTACCTATTGTCCATTTATGAATCCACATTTCCACCTCTGCATTTGGTACGAACTAGGGTCAGAGGAAAGCCAGGACTTGTCTGTAAGGGTAGAAGAACTGCGAAGGTGATTGTAGTCATGGATAGCCTGATAATATTTTGGAAAATTGAATTCTATTACACTTGAACAGAAAATATAATATGGATGAGAGTGAGGACTATTAGCAGCTCTTAGGGCCTTCTGGAGTGTACATACAGCCCTTGAAATATTCTTAAGGTCTGCAGATCAAGGTGCACAGCGGCCTGGTATAGAACACTCCTGCTTGGAAAACGTTTACCTTTCAGCATTTACATAATTTAATTTCAGTTCATCTAATTAAATTCCTTTTATTGTTAAGGCATCCTTAACAGAAATTTAAGTATATGCAATGAAATCATTTAATTTTATATCATATTAGGTTATTTTTCTTAATAAACAATGAAAGATAATTGTGCTTTTCCTGAAATTAATTTATGAGCTTGAAAATAAATTACGGTTGTAGCATAATAATATGTGGAATAAAAATAAATATGCATGCTGAGCCATTAATCCTAGACTAAAATTATTTGTCGGGAGATTTTTTAAAAGAAAAGGTTAATACAATGTAAAATTCATAATCTTTCTACCATTAATAAGTACTGCGCAATCTTCAAAAACGTATGAAGAGAACAAATATATTAACCAAGAAATTCACTGGAAATAAATGAAAAAAATAAATCCACTGTTGAAAGTGTAGACACCATTTTGATGGTCCAAACACTTTGTGTTGTGGATCACTGCAGGGAACTATATGGTCTGCCATCAAATACCATCAGTAGAGTGAGGATGAGACCGATGTGGCAGAATGTCACTACAATGATGAATGCATTGTAGTTGGAGGTACACATCTAAGGGGTGACCTCTAAAAGAAATGGGTGAACGAGAGGAGGATTTTGAAAAGGTTTTTCATGTTACAGGTATCAAAGGCCTCCTGGTAGGTGGCACACATCCTTCCTCAGTCACATCCTCCTCAATGAACACATCTTATCCACCAAGTAACCTGACCTGTCTTATGATTTTCATATTTTTCTGTGCTTGACTAAGCTAGGTCCAAACTAGGCCTAAACTTCAGCTTAAATTCAAATATTTAATAATTTTAACGCCGTTATTGGTAATATGCCCCTAAATTCCGTGCACTGTGGTAATAATCAGGGAAGGACTGAGCATTAAAGGTGTGTATGCAACATACATATGAAATTGCTCAACATGAGCAAAAACATGCAGATGAAACATACACCAGGACACAAACTCCTGTGCAATTTCAAAGCAGGACCTACACCAGTTATCTCCCAAGAAATATCGCTGCATGCTGGAAAGTATAACCACACAAGGGGCATATTATCAAGGCGGCGTTAATGAATTATCGCCGCTTTAGCGTCCGTTTTCGGACGAAAAGCGGCGATAATTCTATCGCCTAATTAACAAGGACACGCTAGCGCGTGATTCCTGCATTAGCGTCCGTTTTCTGCACGCCTCCCATCGCATCGCTAATGAGATGCAAAGGGGGCGTGCCTGTGAAAACAACATGGGAAATATCGCTAACCCAGGTATCGCCATATCAACAACGTGGGTGAGCGATATTTTCAATCGCGTTAAGTATGCCTTAACGCAGGAATTTAACGTCTGCTAAATTCCTGACTAAGGCATACCTAACATGGGGGGTGGATTGTGTGGCTAAGACCACAGGCCCTATCACCAAGGATATCGCCGTTTTCCATGGGACATCGCTGGAAAACCAGCGATGTTCCATGGAAAACATCGCTATCACTGGAAAATTATCGCCTTTGCGCTAAGCGTTGTTAATACAGCGCTAGCATGGCGATAATTTCCAGCGATAGCCGGCGATAGGATTCCTCGCGCTAACAGCGGCCAGCGATAATTATCGCTGCTGCTTGATAATATGCCCCTTAGTTCGTATCCCAATATATACTAGTGTGTCAGATCATGTGAACAGCAAAGGAAAGGAGACACTCCAGTGGGCTCCAAAAATATTTTATGGAAGGTGGTATGGTAAATGTCCCCCCACATAAAATCCCTTTCCAACTCCCAATTACATATAAAGCACACAGAAAATTCCTCATTCAACCTACCAACTTCCATTCATCCAACCAGCACTCCCTTTATAACATTCCAGGCACATGCACGGTATATGACAATGTTCTCTTAAAACTGAAGGTTTTCTCTGTTCTCTTAAATTTAAGGATAAAGTGGAATTGAATGAACAAGTGGTGAGGGTTGCAAGGATAGGCTGCCCTAAGAGCAAGATATCAGTGACTCTGAAACAGTCAACTCGCTGCAGCACCCCGTGTAACATTCAACATGTGTTTATTAGAAATTGTGTTTATTCCCAGTCACTAGTTAAAAGCCCAAAAGTGTTTTTCTTTTACTTTTATAACAAGCAACACAGGTTCTATGACTACAGAGCCTAGTGGTACTGTAAAGCTGTCTTTTTAATGCCCCACAGGTGTGACGCTCTAATTTAAGGAAACATCGGTGAATAATGTCACAAAATGTCTCAGAGCTGTTGCAGACGTCATCAAATAAAACTACATTCTGGAATGGTTACTGTCGTTGGGTGTTAGTGATGTGAGACTAGATAAAGAGGTTTTTTCCTTCATTGTTAGTCCCTTAATTAAATAGAAAAAATATATAATATCTTGAAAATCTGTATTAGTTAATGTAAAACAAGATCTAAAATACTTAAATTAAATGGCCGTTTCCCTTTCTTCTTCTTACCGAGGCAGCACAATCCTCAACCTTTCCTGATGTTTACCCCAGACTAGTGACAAGCTTGACGTTTTTTACAACATACAATGGGGGAGATTTACTAAAAAAGTCACGCAACGCAGCGCAGCACCCCGCGAGGCTGCACAGCATTGCGTTACAGGGAGGAAGCAAAGGAGCTGCTTATCTTCAGAGATATGGCTCTCTCCTCCCCTTTCCCTTGCGTCGGCGCTGATTTCAGCGGCCGTGCGCAATGCACACACCTTAGTGCCATAGCGCTAGGGTGTGTGCATGAGTCTAGCATAGGTTTTGTACAGGAAGGGTACCCTTCTTGTACAAATATGCCTAGACATGATGGAAACCTTTTCCCACTTTGTATGCGTGCTGTACAGTGCAGCAGGCATGCAAAGTCGGAAAAGCACAGAGAAATGAAAGCATTTCTCCTGTTAGCGCCTCCTTTGAAGGGGCAATAACTTTTGGTGCATAACCATGTCTACAAATCTTTGTAAATATGGTTTTGCGTCAAAAGGCATGGATGGTTGCATGGGAACGCCCATTTTCCACCCATGTAATGCCCCCTTGGAGCTAAGTAACACAAAGCAGTTTTGCGCTGGAAAGTAAATAGCAAAAAAAACATTTTGCACTGGTTAGCATCCCTTTTGTGACACTAACCCAGCGCAAAATGTTCGAACGTCTCCCCCAATGAATTAGAGCCCAGACTCGCACTGCTACCACTCAATAGTTGGGTGCTTTGAGTTTGAAGATATTCTGTTCTACCAGGAACACACTTTAATCCTTTCAGTAGGCATAAACCAGCACCACAACTAGAAATAATCCTTAAAGAGTCAGATATACAAACTTTCCATTCACAAAACGTTGTTGCAAACTTCACATCGACTTTTTGTGAATGGAAAATAATTTTGCAAACTGTCCTATGTACTAATAGAAAATCCACAAAATCCCAAATCATAGTGGTCCCAACTCAATCGTAGTCACAATCCAACATACCTTATGAGGTAGGTTGCAAATTGTGACTGCAGTACAATTGGACACTATCAAAGGGATGGTGGCCTGTTGGGGTCAGCAGACCACCATGTTTGTGGTTGCATTCAAATAAAGTAGATTTTTTGTTTAATGCAGCCTGTTTTCTGTAAAGGACTTTTCAATGTTTGGTGACTTAATTTCAGTTTCAATCATTAGTACATAACATAACGAAGTGTAGTTTAGAATGGGCGCCCTAAACATGGCTCTTACAAACTGCAATTTGTTCTGCCTTTCTTAGCCAATGTTGTTACTCTGTAACTTATTGCAGAATCGGAAAATGGGTTTAGTACAAACTAAAATACACTTTCCAGTGGGAAACCCTGTGATTTAGCAAATCGCAGGCTTTGTGACTGTTAAATGGCTTTGTTCATCTGGCTCAACGTTCTTACAGGGTGTAATCAAGATTCAATAAACATCACAAAACAACCCTTCCCATGCAGTCCAATAATCCATGCAATAATTAACAAAATGGGAACTTAAGATAGACTGGAATGCACAGAATCGAGAATCGAGTAATATGGCAGTAGGTCGTCTGGGAGGTTGTATAAGTGATATAGCCCAGCAACAAATGAAACAAACTCTATGGAACCTCTTAGAATCCATGAAAACCACAGTGGGCAATGTTAATAATGGTTCTTGACTGGACCACTGTTCCACCCTATTCAGAAAACACCCCCTGTGGGTTTAGGGAAGCAACGCATGAATGTGTTTAGTGCCTTCTACCAGAAGTTGTGTTTTATTCTTGTTCATGCTAAAGCAGCTAGTGTAATGGGTACAGGAACGCTGTTCTGTGTCACTTGTGAGCACCGTTTAGCCAAAGAAGAGGTGAACCATGTGCTTGAAATTTCATTTTCACCAATCAGTTCTTTCAATTCAACGAATTAATTTAAATTACTTTTTTAAATAAGTTTAGATTTACTTTTAAATTTGAAGTTTATTAAAATAGTTTATTAAATTGATATTTTTTAACATGAAATATACATACATTTTAAAAATGAAAAATAATGTATTCTAATTTAATATTATTTTCTGTGGGGGTTGTATTCTAAGTCCCAGTCACCATTATTTTTTATTGGATGGTGTTTCAGTGTCAGTCATGTGTGGTGCTGATCTTACTACTGCTCCTTTTTGGAAGTAGTAACTTACAATAGTACATTTGCCTCTCCCCCTATGTAAGGCTACACATTTGAGTCACTTTTCACTCATAAATGGTGAATAGCCAATGGTATTAAAGTTACTGAAAGGTGTAAGAGTAATCCTACACATGTAGTTTATTCACAAGTGTAAGTTGCCTTTGTGACTAGCCCTGTCAAACTGCTTTTAAATTCTTAAATAGGTATTAGTTGTCAGAATGTGGTTAGGGAAAAAATTCTACAGATTTGTTCTCGTTCATGAAAAGCACCTGTATCCCATGTGCACCAGCTTAAAAAGGGCTGCTTATAAACATGTATGTTTTTTTGTTGCCTGTCCTAAGTCTCTCTCATGTATATAAAGGGCTGTAAAATGTCTTAATATTTTTAAGCAGAAATCAGATATCGAAACCGAAATTGTTCCCTGGTTCCCAATGCAACCAATGCAATTAGCTGCTGGTCTCCGAAGTATGGTTCCTGTCACTAAGCCCCATAGTCAAATAGATACCAGAATCGTTGTATTTTTTAATTCAGCCACCTGTTTTTTGGCAATATCAAAATATAGACTTCTATCATCATCATAGTTTATGTAGCACCATCAAATCCTGGAAGCCATTTTTGTGTTGTGCACAGTTCAAAGATGGTTTGAGCATCTGAATAAAGATGTTCAAATTTCTTTACTGAAAGTTAAGCTTGTCTAAATCTTCTGAGCAAATCTCACAGGTTTCAGAGTTTGGAACATAATCGAGCATTGGCAAAGTCAATGAGTTTGACATTGTTATGACATGCGGATTCATTGTGCTCATGCCTTACAATTATCAGACCTGTTTCACTTGTGGGAGCGAGCCTTTTCAGAGGCCCACTGGTGCAGGGGTTCGCCCTTTTTTTTGTCCTTATGTCCTTAGACTAACAAAATAGAAATTGGCACGGAAGCTGTAATATCAAAGAAAATAGATTTATTAACCTCACATGAGGGAGACTATGTCAATACAGTACCCTCAGGCCACTGTAGGAGGTAGTCCAAGGAGTACAGAAACCAGGGGCCTTATATATATACATTTGTTGCATAGTCAGCATGGAGACTCAAAGGGGAGGTACTGGTACATACAAGAATAGTTATTGACTAACATGGGTATACAAAAATTGCTTGCTCAACAAAGTGGGAGGGGAGACATTTCTGCTTACATCAGTTAAAACAGCCTGACAGTTCTATTCTAAAACAGTTGTATTCTAGCAGCTACAGGCCTTTCTGATCATACATTGCTCTGGCTCAGTGCTGAAGGAGTTAACTGTAACTGATGACTCAAGCAGAATAGAAAAGCAGGCAACAGTAAAGAGACAAGAAGCACATGGCCAGCACATGGCTAACTAAAATGGCTGCCATAACCAAAATGGCTTCAGCTCATGCTAATAGCGATTTCTGCTAGTTTCCACAGATGACCCTTTTAGCATTAGCTGAAGACATCTCTATGATCTCGAAGGAATATAGAAAATATCCTACACATCTATTCTCAACATATTGCTAACTTCTTGGTCTAATACATATTGGGCGTTCACATTCTTAACGTTGCGCTTGGTAGGTATACAAGTAGAGACACAAAGGGAACAAAGCATCGGGCCACATTGTATGCATAGGCAGCATGACAATAGGATCGCAAAGAATATACATAGAATTGTCAACAGTTTCCAGCCCCAAGTAACAAACAATGTCCCTAACCAGCCAATTAAAGTCTAAGGGGCCCATTACGATGGCGGGCGGAAGCACTACCGCCGTGCTGGCGGATGCAAAAACCACCAGTTACCGCCGGCACGCAGCAGTCCACACGCCCGCCCAATTACGATGCGAAAAGCAGGCCAAACACCGCCGGCAAGCCAGCAACACCGTCCGCCATCAAAGTGCGCCCGCACACGTAGCGGCGCAGCACAACTGACACACACCGTCCGACGAAACACGTCCCGCCCGGCGCATAAATTACGATGCCGCAAACAAACGGCTCCCACGGCAAAGAGACACCGCACGTGAAAGAGAGGCGGAAACACGGACGCAGAGCACGGACAACGAAGAAGCGGCACCCCGGGCATGAATCCAGCACTGCAGGCCCTTCCCATGCTTCTGCTGATGCACCACCAAGGACGCAACGTACCGCGGAGACGCAGGTAGGCACACACACAACAAGTGCACGCAAACAGCGCACACAGTGCAAGGGCGGAAAAAGCGGACAACCCCCACCAGCGCGTGCACACTACACATCCACCATTGCATCCACATATGACACACAGGCCAAATCCTAACATCGCGGAACACATGTGTACACACCACCTGGGACTAGGAACCAACCACCCCGTCACGGCCCCAAAGCGCCGATGACGCCGCCACACATGCGCACAACGCAGAGGCCAACCGCAGCGCCATGCATGCGTCGCACACAGACACAGGGACACAACCAAGCAGCACACACATCAGCCCCACCCCGAACGCACATGACACGTGACAGGCCTGCCACAGACATGTCCCCAACGCCCAATTCACGGACAACACCCAACGCCACACAACCGACGCACACATGTCAGTGAAGTCACGCAACAGCAGGACACACCCCAGTGTAACAAACATGGCGTAGCACACAGCGGCGGCAACACCAACTAGGAGAAGCAGGGCCCCTTCGGGAAGAGGGACGCCAGTACCACACTGAAAAACCCATACCACCCTGCACATATGAACAAGACACATGAAACGGAACACCAAAGAGCCCGGGGACCGACAACAGGTGGCCCAAGAATAACATCCACACACAAGGCCCAACGCAGAGTGGAAAGGCAGGCTGCCGCCCACACAAGGGAGAGCAGACAGCACTGAATGACCTTCCATTCCAACACCGAAACCACAGCCCTACGACAGAAGCCGGTGAATACAGCCATTGTCCAAGAATAGACCAACACAGGCATGCCGAGGAGACCGACCACAGGGCAGATAGCGCATATCACAGAAGCACACAACGGACGGGGAAGAAAGAAGAAAACACTCCCCCATGTCGGCCACATGCAAGTTAATTGGAAGGAGTCACACAGCACTGACCTTGAACTGTCTGAGAAGCATGTGGGAAGAGGGCCCGTGTCCCCCAAACAAGCCAACAGAACACAAGTCCTGTCTCCCTACGACTACACAGAGCTCACAGCAACCTCGGAGCGTGCACATTGCAGACTGCACACACAGCCGGAGCACGCCACCACAACGCACCGCTGCGAAATGGCAACCGCAAGACACCTACCCAACTACGCCGAACAGCTCAAGCTGTACAAAACCAACCTGTTTCATACATTGGGATGCGATCTCCTGTCCCTGCTGAACGTAAGTTACCGACTGACTTACCGCATCACATTGTTCAGCTGCGTCATGCCCGTCTTCTACTGTCGGAGGTGTCCCTACCAGCATCCCGTGGAGATATGCCTCTCCAACCCGGCATGTCTGAAGGCGGACCTGCTACCACTACTCCTCCCTCTGGACGCACACGACAGGGCCTGCTCTGCCTATGGGGGCATGGCGTATGTGGCCAACATCGCACCCGCACTGAAATGGGACCACTGTGCCTCCACACGACGGATCATCGAGAACAGCTACATCGAATGTCACCCAGCATGCCCCATCATGGTCCTCCAAGGGACAACTTACGAACAACACCTTGACAGCCACCATCCGCTACATTGGCTGGCAAACATGTACACCACCAATGACATGGAAGCCCTGCTGGACGGCATCGCATACCTGACAACCTGTAAATACGTCGGACCACAACGCAGGTTCCCCGAGTGACCTATGAAGTCCAACCCCGCACCCATGCTCAGCTTCCGCACGGACTGGCCAGTCACCACCACAACAGCCATACCAAACGACCGGCAACTGTAACCACACCATCAACGACATCGCCATGACATCGGATATGACCGGGACATGCACACTGTTCCCCATCACATCCAGGAACACCGCATGCATCGTGGGAGGCAGTGGCATGGGCTCTGTGCATCGCACCCACATGGACGGAACTGCACGAACAACCAGGACACGACATGGATCCAGCGCACATGGACACACACACCGCTCAGTGGACATGAATAGGTCGCCTGGAGTCTGTGGGTGCTGCACCCCTCCCACCCCCGCCCCGGGAATCCCATACCAGGACCTTTGCATGGACGACAAGTGCATACAACAACAACACGACCCCAGTGACTGTGACATGTCCAGTAACCACCACAGTGCAACAACAAGTGGCACGCCGCTGCATGCACGCAAGCACATGCCCTGATGTCATCTCACATGCACGCGTGCATGAGGAACAACCGCAGCAAACCTGTCACATGGAACTGAGATGGACTGTGCCCATGATGCCGAGCGGTCTGGTAGGCTACATGTATACCGTCTGTGTCAAAGTCCGCAGCTCCGCAGCTATACGTAAATGTACATTAGCACAGCCTTGGCCAAGCAGATGTAACCCCACACCCTATCCCATTTGTAATCATGCTCAGTATATCCTCAATATGTATTCCGCTGCCAGTAGTGTCCACTATACTGCATCACAGAGGACAGAAGACTCAATATAATGTTTGAAACCAGAACTGTCTCCGCTGACTCATTTCACAAGTACGAATGAGAGAGGATGAGAGTATGTGAAGTACACGGCAGTCGTGACATGACCATGTAGTCCACTGGTATTGGATGTCAACGCAAATGAGTAGCACTACTGTGGAAGACACACATGTGTCGTGTGAAGTCGTATGGACGCAGTGCTCAGGTGGGTGGGTGCGACGGGTAGATGCGCACATGCCAAGTTGGAGCACGCCGTGTTGGGAGGGCTCATGAACAGTACACCACCGCTTCCCTGGGCATTGTGAGAGGACACCTGTCGGGGGAGTGAACACGTGTGTGCACAGCAGCCGGGCACACGTACAAAGCGGTACCAGGCGCACCTCAGCCCACCCTCTGTGGACGAGCTGGATCCTGTTGTGCGCCCGCCATGCCCCTTGACAAGGCACACACAGCCCCAGTCGACCAGGTGTAACCCCAACATAGTCAATCCGCACAGGCGATACAGGGCACGGGATGGCAGTGGAGCATGGTGTGTGAGAGGTCTCCTCGCGCTCCTCCTGGTCATATCACGCAGGCAATAGAACCTCAACGTCCAGCATGGCAAAAAGTCAAATGGAAGTGTAGGGGGACGCACCACAGCACGAGCAGCACTGACGTCACGGGAGGTGGCTCGCACCATCCCATCCATTGCCCATCATACCAACCACGCCACATGCCATTGCGACTAAGTGCAAGCGCGTGCGCCACCACCCCTGAGCCCTCCCCAGAGAGGCCAAAGAGTGAATGTGTGGGCCATCAGCCACAGACGGACGCGGCCTGGCCGCAAGGGCAGCCACAGCCACTGGGTGTCGCAGGTGGCGGATCCGGAAGGCGAAGACTGTGATGCATAGTCCATGCAGGCCGGGTCTCCATTTGGGGCACCACGCAGGTGGACGGTGTCCCGCCACACATCATACCCTGAGACAGCCCACTCGTGCAACTGGACCCACACATACACTCCTTGCCCTCTCTGGTGCGAGCTTGGGGCTGCCTGTGCAAGCGCTAGCCTCGCAGGTGAGCATGCATATTGGGGGGCGAGGGGAGGACATGAGGGCTGGGGCGAAGATGACTGTATCACTGTCAGTTAGTACAAGGGATGACCCAGATGTGGAAAGGAAGAGACGTGTCCCGTGTGTACTGCAACTAGTCGCCAATCCAACTACCCCCATGTCCGGAATGTAAGCCCGCACCTAGGCCCGCCCATCCGCCACATCGAACATACCACCAGCACGACAACCTTCCCATTCGAAACACTGACTGGGGGTGGCGACCAGTGAACAATCATGTGTAGCCTACCCACGCGTACATGTGGGCCCTCCATGATCCATGTCACCTGCGGCAAAGACATGACATGCGCAATGAGGGAAGTGAGGAGAGCTGTCCGCCCCACGCGCAGAAGGTGCATCAGCTCCACAGACCCAGCAGCGAGTCCAGCAGGGGTCACATGTGCAGGGGCAGCTGTGCCTGGTGTGAAGGCACATGCATATAGACAGCACATCGACCAATGTGTAGTCTGCCCACATCCACAGTCCATCATCATGCGGACATAGGAATTGAACACAGGGCAACACATCTTAGCTGGTGCACCCACCGTGACCAACAATGCGCAATCATCGACGTACCCGCCCTGTGCATGGCCCCCCACCCAACGGAGGCACATCCAGTGCCACCATCCCACACACACAAGCCTTCCACGGAACATGCTGTGTCCAATGGTCAGTACAGAGTCAGCGCCCATCTGGTGGATCCTGAACAGGAGACACATGCACACACATGCCAGCTCCCACTATGTACGACTGCCACCTGGCACGTGCAATGTAACCTCTCACCTGTGACGTGTGACTGCAAGCACACAGCCGTCTTGGCATGGGGCTGTCAATGTGGACACCAGTCAATGTTTCGGGAGCTGTGATCCGTACAGTGCTGTACATAGGGTGCAGTGCTGACACCTACTACTGTCTCATATCCCCTCGTGCCACAGGTCCCACTTGTATTGGCCGCTCAGCCCGTGCCCACATCGTCGTCGTCGTGTGCCATACTCATCCAGCCTCGGAAGCAGTACCATGCTCAGCAGACACTCATGTTGCCGTGGCGTTGCCGCTTGACGAATATGCAGTCAGTCCCCATCAGCACGCCCCGCAAGTCATTGGGGCCTAGATCCCCATGTGCATGCACATGGCAGTGGTATGTCTCACTTGCCATTGCCATTGTTGGGAGACCTGTGTAAGTGTATTGTGGCCGTGCCGTCCCAGCTTGACAGCTGGGCTGTGGCTCATGTGCTTGCTCATTCATGTCAGTGATGTGTATGCGAAATTGCTATGTGCCGTGTTGCTTTGACATGTGTCCTCTGTCATTTAACCCAGGCGGAGACCGAACATTGACCGCCCATACCAATTGCTGGCGGACATGGACGATACAGAGGTAATCAGGAAGTTTCGGCTGGACAGGCCAACTCTGCATCGACTGTGTGCCATGTTAGAGCCCCATCTCCGTCCCCGCAGGGTGTATCCGACTGCTGTCACCCCCACGGCTAAGGTGATGGCCGCCATGCATTTCTTCGCCACTGGGTCATTCCAGCACACAGTGGGCAGTGGAGGAGGGATGTCCCAGCCCATGTTCAGCAAGGTGCTGAGGGATGTACTGGCAGCCATGATGCTGTACCGGAACAGGTACATCAGATTCCCCAGGGCTCGTGAATTGGCGGCAGTGAAGGGTGCATTCTATGCCCTTGGCAGAATCCCACACGTCGTGGGAGCCATTGACTGCACTCATGTTGGCCTTGTTCCACCACAGGCCACTGAGCACCTGTACCGCAACAGGAAGCACACGCACTCCCTGAATGTGCAAGTGGTGTGCCTTGCGGACATGGTGATCACCCACGTGTGTGCCAAGTTTCCAGGCTCGGCACATGACGCACACATAATGCGCAACAGCATCTTGCCACTACTGATGGCCAATCTGCAACAGGATCGTGGCTGTATTGTCGGTGAGTATGTGGAGTGGTGTAGCGTGCTGGTTGTGCGATGCTGTCCCCTGTCCAGTTGGAATAGCAACGGTTCTCTGTGTCCCTCACACCCAGGTGACTCTGCGTATCCGAATGGGGCATGGCTGCTCAGTCCATTGAGGAATCCTCGCACCCCAGCAGACGATCGATACAATGAGGCACATGGGAGGACCAGACGTGTGGTCGAGCGTACCTTTGGCCTCCTCAAGTCCCGGTTCAGGTGCCTGGACCGCACCGGGGGTGCACTGGCGTACTCCCCACAGAAGGTGTGCCAGATAGTGGTGGCGTGCTGCATGCTGCACAATCTGGCCATTCGGAAGCAGATCCCCCTCATTGTGGATGACGGAGATCAACCAGGGCCCCAGCCCGCAGACCAGGACAGCTCGAGTGAGGTGGACAGCGGAGAGGAGGAAGCTGGGAATGTGCGCCAGCAGCTCATCGCCCGCTACTTCACTTGACGGTGAGTGTCCATGTACGACGGATGATGTGTCTGTATCTATGCAGGTGTGTGTGTGCTGTGTCAGGGTGGCCGTATGTTCACTGCGTGCAGTGTGTCAACGCTCCATGGCCAGGGTAGTATGCCACTGTTGGTGGCTGTGGCATTGTGCCCTATTGCTCTGTGCGATGTGTGTACATTGCTTGTAGTTGTTGACATGTACTGTGTGATGGGTGTGTGACACACTCATTGAATGTGCTCCTGTTCTGTCTCCCACCCCTAGGTCCCTACAGGCCCTCCGGATTCCATTTCCATGCCACGCATCAGGTGCCTTTCCGCCCAAGGTGGCCGTTGTATTCCGTACAATAAAGACACAGGGCACAAACAGCAGTTAGTGAAAAAGGTGCATTTATTACAAACTGTGACATGTGATTGTGTGTAAGGTGATGACAAAAGTGGTGCGTGCAGTGACAATGAGCTGTCGGTCATGGCTGCGTGATGATCAGGGTGTACCCACTGGTTCTATGTCCATAGTCCAACACACACATGCCATCCAGATGGCTGTGTGGAGTGGGATCGTAGAGCAAGTCAATGCAGTGGCTGGTCAAGGAAGGCTGGCGGAAGGCTGGCTGGCTGCCTCACTTGCGACTGGAGCGTGCGAAGTCCTCCCGGGAGATCTGTTTCCTCTTCGGACGGCCCCTTCCACGTTTGGGAGGGGGTGTGTGGTGGCGACCTGCTGGTGGTGGGTGAGGTGTGCTCACTGGCTGTGGACGCAGGGGAAGTGGACACTGCTGGCCGACCCTGCGCCCTAGCAGGTGGTGGCGGAGGTGGTGTTGCTGGCCTTGCCTGTGACCCCACCGCCACCACCAGCTGGCCCATGAGGTCCACGAGTTGGTCCATACGGGACACGAATTGGCCCATATGGGCGTCCATGGACCTCAGCACCCCCAGCACCTCCCGCGTGTCAGTAGCAGACCTGGCCCATTGTCCTTGGGCCTCTTCATAGGCCCCAAGGACTCTGGCCATTTGAGGCAGGGCATGGCTCCCAGGGGAGGCTGGCGTTTCCCTGACCCTGCTCCTCCTACCAGTCCTGCTGCCACCGGCCTGCCCACTAGCCACATTGCTCACCACGGTCCTCGCTGTGGCTCCCAGGGTGGATCCAGTCGGCCGGGCCACCACCTGCGCTGGGGCTGGTGCCAGCGAAGACGTGGTGGTGGTGGAGGCGGTGGTGGTCGGTGCGGCGATGGTGGCGGTTGCGGCAGTGGTAGTGGCCGCAATGACCGTGGGTGTGGCCGCAACGACAGTGGCAGCAGGGGACTGGGACTGTTCAGCATCCCTGGATGATGGGTTGGTGGGTAGGAGGGGTCCTGGGGAGCGGCTGGGCCCTGCCACGCCAGATGGGCCAGCTTGGTGGTCCGTGTCCGAAGAGGTGGACAGATCCTCCAGATCCGTGTGTCCTCGTTGGGGGCTTGTAGGCTGGCTGTGCTGGCTGCTGTCTCCATCCCCAGCGTCCAGCAGTTCGTCACCTGTGGAGAGAATGAGATTTGTTATTGTGTTGCACCTGGCGAAGTATGTATTAGTCGTCTGACATTGGCAGTTCGTGCAATCTCGTACATGGGTTTCCCGGAGGCGAGTGTGTGGCTGTGGCATCTGTAGGTGTGTGTGCTAGGCAATGGGACTGTGTGCTGTGCACATGTGGCATGGGACGGATTGGCCATGCCGATGGGTGTGTTGCTTTGCCCCTACTCATTGTGACTCTGGTGTATGCGGGCTCCTGGCCCATCCTGGGTCTGGTTTGTACTTTGCTTTTGGAGTTCAAATGGAACGCTTAGGAACGCATATGGCAACATGGGGGCCATGCCCCAGATTCGCATTTGGGATGGAATATGCTTTTGGGGTTCAAATGGAACGCTTAGGAACGCATATGGCAACATGGGGGCCATGCCCCAGATTCGCATTTGGGATGGAATATGCTTTTGGGGTTCAAATGGAACGCTTAGGAACGCATATGGCAACATGGGGGCCATGCCCCAGATTCGCATTTGGGATGGAATATGCTTTTGGGGTTCAAATGGAACGCTTAGGAACGCATATGGCAACATGGGGGCCATGCCCCAGATTCGCATTTGGGATGGAATATGCTTTTGGGGTTCAAATGGAACGCTTAGGAACGCATATGGCAACATGGGGGCCATGCCCCAGATTCGCATTTGGGAGGGTATATGCTTTTGGGGTACATGCTGTGAGCCATGGGTGCCGAACGTGACATGTGTTGTGGCAGCATGACAGTGCATGGTCTGAGGTGTGTGCATGCCTGACATGCCCTGCATATTTGCTGTCTGTTGTGGTTACTGGACATGGCATTGGACGCATCGTTATGAGTGAGTGATAGTTGTGTGCCAGCCAACGTATTGCAGTTGTCCCATCTCCTTGGTGTGCGTGCTGCCCTGTGCCATGTGCATCACTGCAGTGCTCGGGGGGTGTGGCCCATGTTGTGTGTTGTTGCTCACAGTGTGTCGTGCGCTTAATTGACTTCTGGCACATGGTTGGTCATGGGCATGTGTCTTAGCGTGACTGCTGTATGTGTGGCAGCTGTGCGGATGACATGCCTTTCATGAGACTGGGGCTGATGGATGGGATGGATGGTATGTTGTATGTGCATGGTGTGTCTGTGTGTTTGATGGGTTCAGTGGTGTTCGTGTGCATTTCTGTTGTTCCGCTCTGTTGCGTCTAGTGTTGTTTGTCTTACATAGGCGTAGTTGTGGGGTGTGTGGTTGACAGGCAGTAGGGGCTACATGGACAGGACTTCAATGGTGTTTCGGTTGTGTGTGATGAGTTGCACAGTGGCTGCCGTGTGGGACTATATTCAGTGTGGCTTGTGCATGCAGACGTGGCTCCTTGGGTGTTGCTATGTCTGTGATGGGTCATGTGGGGTGTGAGTCTGCTGTTCATGTCCGTGTGCACATTGTTCACTTGTTCGTGACGGTGGGCGGTGCTGCGTGTTCGTGTGCTACGTGACATGTCCCATGTGTTGGTGGTGTTATGGTCCTCATGCCTCCAGTAATCCAGCCCTGTCCAGTTTCCCACCTGCAAGTTGTTCGTGCGTGCACTGTACTGGATGCCACATGGCTCTTAGCGGGGGTGCTCCATGTTGCGGGTCTGTGGGGGTGGGGGGTGTAGTGGGTCGTGGGGGTGGCTGTACACCCACTGACACCGATTGCTGTGGACCGTGATGTCTGCCTTTCGGCTGTCGTTGTGCACTGCGGTGGCTGACACGTGGGTGTGGGGTGTGGGGGATGCTCCTCCTTGCTGTGCTGTGGGACTGGGGCCTGGTGTGTGTTGTACTTGGGCTGTCCACCGTCCCACCCACTGCACTTTGTGTTCCTGCCACTTACCTGTTACTTGTCGGTTGGTGCAGCTGTGCCTGACACATGGGTGTGGGGAGTGCTCCACCTTGCTGGTCTGTGGGAGTGGGGGCCTGGTGGGTGTTGTACTTCAGCTGTCCCCCTCTGACCCACTGCACTTTGTGTTCCTGCCACTTACCTGTTACTTGTCAGTTGGTGCAGCTGTGCCTGACACATGGGTGTGGGGAGTGCTCCACCTTGCTGGTCTGTGGGAGTGGGGGCCTGGTGGGTGTTGTACTTCAGCTGTCCCCCTCCGACCCACTGCACTTTGTGTTCCTGCCACTTACCTGTTACTTGTCAGTTGGTGCAGCTGTGGCGGACACATGGGTGTGGTGGGTGCTCGTTGTGGCGCTTCTGGCATATTTGTGGACCTGTTGGTGGTTACGTGGCTGGCTTAGTGTACACATGTCCCCACGCATCTTACAGTTGTTCGGTTTGGCCTGTGTGTGGTAGTGTCTGTTGCATGTGCGTGTGATGTGTTGTGTATTGTGTGCTGGACATGGGGGTGTTTGTCCCTGGGAGCTGTGGCATGGTGGTTGCGCATGTGTGTACATAGCGGTGTGCTGGTATACATTAGTTTGTACTTACCAGCCTCCACTCCCCCTGCTAATCCGGCGAGGATCTCCGGATGGATTACGACTCGCACCTTCTCCCCCTCGCTTTGAAGGTCTTAAAGAGCGCGGGATTCCCTCCGCCAGTGACGGCAGCCAGCTCTCTGTTTTTGCCCTCCTTCTTCTTGACCAGGCTCTTTACGTCATTCCAACGTTTGTTTATCTCGGTTCTGTTCCTGGGCAGGGTCCCGACTGCATTGACCTGGTCTACGATCCGGGTCCACATTCTGTTTCTGGTGGCTAGTGGTGTGTGCTGGACCATGTTCCCATAGATTTGTGGGTACACCTTGATGATCTCGTCGACCATGACCGTCAGCTCCATGGGCGTGAACTTGGGCATCCTTTGTGGTGCCATGGTGTTTGTGGTGCTGGTGCGGTGTGTGTTGTGTAATGTGCAGGGGGTTTGTGGTGCCGGTGTTTGGTGGTGGTGGTGGTGGTGGTGGTGGTAGTGATGTGTGCGTTTCTGTGGTGTGCTGCTGTCCTTGCTGTGTCACTGTGTCCTCTCCTCTCCTCTCTGGTTTGCAATGTAGCAAGGGGTTGTGGTCTGTGGGAGTGCTGCTTTTGTACTCACCTAGGTGGGTGTGTCCTCATGGTCTGTTGTTTTCAGGTGTGTTGTGTCTGGGGTTCTGGCCTTTGTATTTTTTGTTTGTCCGGGGGTGTTTTCGGGATGTGTACTGTGCTTGTGTATTTGTGCGTGCCTTGCTGTGTGGACTTGTTGGCCATGTTGTGTGCTATTGGTTTTGTGTGCGGATGGTTTCTGTGCAGGTACGTGGGCGCCATGGCTTCTGCCGTGTCGATTCTCATCGGCGTTGTTTGCGCTGGCGGGCGGTATTTTTGTTGTTTTTCTGCGCTCATGGCGGTGCGATCGTAATTTCACGTGCGGTGTGTCGGCCGTGTGGGCGGGCGGTTTTGTGTTGTCGTGCGTGTTTCCGTCCGTGGCGGGCGGTTTGACTCCGACTCGGACGATGGCGGGCGGTATTTTGTATGATTTTTCCGCCGATGGCGGTTTTCAGTTTGTGTACTCATAATGGCGTGGTCGGTGTTCAGGCGGTGTGTGCGGGCGGATTTTTGCCGCTTCCATGCCTGGCGGATTTTTTTACGCCGGGTATCGTAATGTGCCCCTAAGTTCCTATATCGGGATGAATTTCAGTGGTTGTTTTAGGCCGATTGGAAATAGCCAACAGCACATGTTGGATGCAATGTCTACATAAAAACATTTTTAATAAACCTTCCAGTGTTCTTCTTTATGAGGGCTAGGGTACCAATGATATGTTCAGGAGGAGGGTAGAGAAGTATTTATCAAAGTGTGTACAAAACGTTTCTCTTGCAGAATAAACAGCACTCCAAATACTAGTATTAAAGAGAATACACAGATTATCACAAAAACAATTTTCACTTCAGGGGACCAGGAGGACCAAACAGGGCCATGGGAATTAGGACGAGGAGCCGCAAAGGGCTGCTCCTCCTCAAAAATGAGAAGGCCAAAGGGGTACATTGCTAAAAAGAACTTGAAGAATAGAAGCCGCTGTACAACCAGCCAGAGGGGAGTCTTCTCCCTGTGTCCGTCTGAGCCTCACAGGCAGGCTTTTATTGTTCATCAAGTGTTCACTTCTCCCACGGTGGAGCTGCACAACTTGCAACTCAAGAAAACAATCACGGCCCAGTTTTAAGGGAAAAGTTTCTTCTTTCAGGATAGGGCAATCACCTTCCAGGGCAAACACCCTCAACGATCCTGTCCAGAGTCTCAGGCAGTGCACCAGTATTCTTCACTTTAATCTAACAGGCACCAGAGGCACAGCACCTGTACCCTGAACTCAAGTCCTTCCCTAACTCCTGTGTTGCTCCGCTGGCGCACTGCTCATTTGTCGGGGCCACAGATTGTACCTAGTATGCCCAGGCACCTCTCGATCAACAAACAGAGGTGCAGACTTGCATTCACTTGAGGACCAGGACTCAGATGCCTGATTCTAGAGTATCTGAAGCAACCCTTGTTTCAAAGGGGGTCACCTCAAGCAAAGCCTCCTTGCCGTCCTTGTCGGTCTGTGACTCTCTCAGCTGGGCATCAAAAACTGGACCAACGCAAAGAATTCTCCGTTCTGATTTGTGACCCCGTCTTTCGTCCAAGACAGTGGCAGGGGTACACGCTTCACGTCGCTTTCATGGGCCCAGTGCTTCTGGCCTTCTACCTTCACTGTGGTCCTAGTTGCCAGCAATGCCTGTGCTGGTTCCCTTTACCTCGGCTCCAAGCTGGACTGGCGCTGACTCCCCAGGCTGGATCTGATGTCCGGGCCCATCTGGCAATGGTTGTAGGGCAGCAGATATCTATTGGTGGTCAGCACAAAAGATCTTTAGACAAGGCATACAAATAATCTATCAACAGAGAGGATACTCTATTTCAGAAAACTTTTTTAGTCACTGGGCGCCCCATACATTAGCAGGGCACCCAAGAACCACTTCATCTATCTGAAAGTAAAAAACACCCTGGACCTGTTAGCGAGTATAAAAGGAACTTTTGGTGAACTGACAAGAGTAAAACGTTACATGATTTGATTTGTTTCTCCCAATCCCAAGCAGCCAAGGAAGTCTACTTATGAACCTTCCACTACTTGTACAGGACTGCAGACACTTCATTTTATGCTTAGGACCATGCTCTCATGTTATAGGCACGGCATGAAAATCTAAAAACTGCTATTTAACAGGGATCCTTACTACATAAATAACTAACAAAACCTCAACATAGAGGTTACTTGAATTTCTCCAGCAGAACCTGTTGTGGCAAACAAACTCCTATAAAGCAATATTTTCCTTCAAAATGTTTGCTAAGGATCACACAGGCGTCTTTCCTAACATTGTGAACCCTTGTGCATTCTACTTTTCACGATCTGGACTATGTAACATCATTTTCAAAGAAAAAAAAACCTATTCACCAGCTCTAATAAGGGCTGTCAGCTCAATTACACAGACTAACTAATAAGAGACTAGTGATGCCTTTGCAAAACTGTATACAGCATGAGAATAAAATAAACAATAATGGTGCTATCACCTGAGATTTGCAAACAAGAACTACCCACATATAGTTCCCCTTAAAGGTCAAATAAGGGAACATCAGTCTATTCTACCCATCTTTTCATAATTTCATCAGACAGGATGGGCAGTAACAGAATATGCAATATTTCCTTTAGCTAATGTTACCTAAAACAGATCTGTGGTGTCCAATCTTGTTCCAGGAAGGCTCGATCAAGGCCATAAGTTCATTGAAACAACTAAGTAAATTCTTCCATTTCTTAAATGTAGTTAAATTACTAATGATGATATCCTGAATATCATTAACATGAATTGCGCATTAATTTGACCCTAATTTTCCTAGGCACATGATAGCCTCAGACATCATCAGAGCTACGTTTATTTTAACATTCTCATAAATGAGCAATTTTTTAAATGCTATGATCTTATTTGTAAATTACCTGTAGTGTTTTATCCTACAATGTTAGAATCAGCAAATGTAATTAATACAAAGGAATTAAGTTGTTAAACTACTCTTCAACATTACAAGCAGGTATTATATATATCTATGTTTTTCCTATTTAGAACAAGTGGCACTGGAGTGTGCATTTCCTTAACACATGTTACAGGAAGCACTTGCTGTAACCCAAAATAGAAGCAAAACTACTGACAAGGAATATCTTCCCCGTTCAACCAAATACAGCCCTATTTATTCATTTATTTATATTATTACTGCAAGGGCTATAGACTAAATGTACAACTTGCATTTACACAATTATATATGTACATGTATACAGCAGGAAATGCTGTGATGCTTTCATAGTTTGATGTAGGCCCCTAAAAGTGGAAATCACACACTGGCACGGTGGCTAACCTTAGATAATAAAAGTGCTCAAACCCCTGCGTGGACATTTTTCGTTCAGTAGTGCTGGTCAATTCTAAATACAGAACTTGGCCTCTGACCCTTAAACCTGTTGGTCCCTGTCTGAGCAAGGCTATTCCATGCGGCCTTTACAATTCAAAGTAAGTCTGGAGAAGCACAGCTGAAAAGCAGTCATGTTCCGTGCCTGTGTGCTGATAATTTTAAGGTAAGATGCAACATGTATTCTTAATTATTTATGTACTTCTTGTGCATTGTGCGTTGTAGCACCTAAAAAATTGGCTCAAAATTTCAGTTTTCAGAATGCCATAATTCGCTCAGAACTATCGTGCATTAAGGCGCGCAATGTAATTCACATGTCTGTACAGCTGCTCTTTGCATAACTTTTAATAGTTTTTGTATTTGACACTGCAGCCATTAGGCCATACTAAATTTTAAGTTTGTCACTAAGAGACAGTAATATTGGCGTTGTTAGATAGACTAATATTCAACCTTTTAATGTGGTGCAACAACATATTTTAACCAGTTGGAGATAGAAATCTTAATGTGCACATTGAAATCTGAATACATACTTTGCACAGGATAATTTTCTACAGTGCTAAATATTATTGAACTGTCACAATTGTGTTATTAGACATTATAGGGATCACAATTATGCAAAAATGATTTTAGTGCAATAACTTTTAATAATTTTTTACATGTAGTCAGTTTTTGAATAATGATCACTAACCCTTTTTGTGATTTCTACATATGAAAAGCAAGCCTTATTCCTTTCCTTTTACCTTGAAAATGCATTTATTTATAACACTAAGCACAGAAGCTTTTTACTGAAACAGAAAAAGTTTGTATCACTTTCTAGAGGGCAGTAATTATTTACCATCAGATCCACAGATGTGCTTAGTAGAAAAGCAACAAGAAAGAAAGTGTTTACTTTTTATCCTGTCTCTTTTATCAAAAATAATGAAACTGTATTTCTAACTTTCATAATCAATAGTCTTTAATGCACGTACTTTGATACCATTTTGTACTAACTTAAACCCTAGTCCCCACAGCTTGATCTGTAGCTTGTACCCGGGCATAGCCATGTTTTATTTACTCAGCTGTGTTTTACGACCAGCAGGCGTCAACTTCCACGCTTCTTCAGGAGAAAAACCCTTTGCTGTATTCTAATGTCCTCAAAAAGTTTGTAAACCATGGATTACCTCCGTCTGTTCTGACAGACAGCTTCCTTCGGACAGACAGCTTTGAACAGCTGTTTAAAAGCTCTCTTTCTAGCGCCGGGAATGAGCACGGTTCAGTCTATTTAAAACCCAGGCATTCCAAGCCAGTCAAAATCTATCGTTTTGCAATGTGATAAACGAGGCGCTTTTATTTAAGCAGCAAATAATTACTCAGATAATGTGAATGCCTTTTAATATTTAATATAATGTATCTAAGAATAATGCTGTGACATTTTGTATTGAGTCCTAGTTGTATAAAACACACAAATTCGTTTTTTTTTCTTTCTTTGAGGCTTATTTTTTCCTATTGAGTGTTAATTCTAATTTTGTGTTTTACCACTGGGGCAATATAATAATTGAAGGTTCAGACATCTATACTTTGTTACTGCTTTACTTTTAATAGTAGCGTGCAGCAATTTAGCATATGTTATACAATTTATTCTTTGAATTTTAAAGTGTAATTCTTCCAATGACATCTGCAGAACACAATGACGACAACAAACCAAATTGAGCTCATTCCAGACATTTTCAAGAAGGGGGCCACACACTCAGAACACACAACACTGCTTGCTAAGGCAAGCCATTCTTACACAAAAAACACAGTCGTTACTCAGTCAAACAAGTACTTCACAAGCATCACTACCGGTGTCAGTCCACAAACCACATAGACACTCAAACACATAATCAACCCACAAATCAACATTTAGGACAAAAGCAAGAGGCAGCCCACAGACTGTGCCATGTTCAAAAAGACAGGTTCTAACCCCAGATCTTTTCCAAAATACACCGAATTACCAATGGAGCTGGCGGAACACTCAAAAGCGCTCCGGATCACCATTTACGAATTTTACTAAGTGCGTAGATCAAGATCCTTTTTAGTGTATTTGTTCCACAGTGTACTATACATTATGGAAGAAATACCATATTTAATGTACATAAACCTATTTAGATATCCCCCTCTAGGGAGTCAGCTGAGTACTTTGTAAATCCATATTGGTACCACCAAGACAGCAACACATTCTACGAAGTGTGCTAGGAGCAGGCATGCCAAAAATATTACAATGCAATATAATATTATAATCAAAGCGTATTTATCCTGAGAATTATCCAAAAATAGAGAAAAATCTCCTCATTACCTGCCTTTATTTTCTGCAGCAAACAAACAAACAAACCAGAATCTTGGCCAAGCTAATCCAAAACAAGAGTGTCGCATCGTGACCTTACCAAACAAAAGTCTCCAGCTTCCAACTGCCAAGCTCTGAATTGACCTAATGGTCACTGTGAGACGAACACCAAAGGGATCTCAGTCAAGACCGGTCACCACCTGGAGGGTCAAATCGGGAAAATAGGGAAAAGCACTTTGGTCTGCAAAGACAAGGGTCTCATCGTGCAGTGTACATCCTTAGCGAGATTCCAAACCTCCGTCGAGACCACTCTTTTGGGTGACCGCGTCTCCTGATGAGCCCCACATGACGGGTGCCAATTTGTGGGAGCGAGCCTTTTCAGAGGCCCACTGGTGCAGGGGTTCGCCCTTCTTTGTCCTTAAGTCCTTAGACTAACAAAATAGAAATTGGCACAGAAGCTGTAATATCAAAGAAAATAGATGTATTAACCTCACATGAGGGAGACTACGTCAATACAGTACCCTCAGGCCACTGTAGGAGGTAGTCCAAGGAGTACAGAAACCAGGGGCCTTATATATACACATTTGTTGCATAGTCAGCATGGAGACTCAAAGGGGAGCTACTGGCACATACAAGAATTGTTATTGACTAACATGGGTATACAAAAATTGCTTGCTCAACAAAGTGGGAGGGGAGACATTTCTGCTTACATCAGTTAAAACAGCCTAACAGTTCTATTCTAAAACAGGTGTATTCTAGCAGCTACAGGCCTTTCTGATCATACATTGCTCTGGCTCAGTGCTGAAGGAGTTAACTGTAACTGATGACTCAAGCAGAATAGAAAAGCAGGCAACAGTAAAGAGACAAGAAGCACATGGCCAGCACATGGCTAACTAAAATGGCTGCCATAACCAAAATGGCTTCAGCTCATGCTAACAGCGATTTCTGCTAGTTTCCACACACTGAATTGCAGAAAAAAGCATCTGAAAAATAAATGCTGCACAAAATACAGCAACACTTTTTTTTCAGAAGCTTTTGTTAGCGTTTATTCTCAAGTTTTATCGGCGTACTCGCCAACTGATTTAAGATGTAAAATAGTTGCTTGTGCAATCTAGTGGATACAAAACGACACTCTTCAACAGCAACAACAAAAATGGTGACAAAATACTCATATGAGCTGATCCAAGATCTGATTGACAAGGTGTCAAGGCAATGACTAAAGGTTCTAGAGCAAAAGATGACAGTAGTTAAAGGTGGCTGACTCAAAGCCCCTAAAATAAAGTAGAATTACAGTATGTTTGCCATGGATTGTGCAAACACCATGCAAGTGAAACCTAAAATGTAGCGACCTTTCGCCCTGCTTTGAAAAACCTAAACACATGCATGAGGAATCTGTTTCTCAACATTCTCATGGGGGAGTACTTCCTTAATATCTAGCTCACATCTTTTTCACTGTTTTTGGTACTTTCTTTTTATCCCTCTTTCTCCCTTTCCTGCCTTAAGCTATCTTGTGCTAGGTCAAAATTGGTTGGTGAAAAATAAGTTAAGGTCCCAAAAATGAGTACTTGTGCCCACCGGGTACAACCATTAGTACAAATTACTCAGTGAACTGTTTAGGGGTGAACTGAACCTGGACACACAGGCAGTGAAATTTCCTCCATGTGGGGGAAATATGCTCTCTCTCTGATACATTAACCACAGTGGTTGATGAGGGGAAAAGTGATGGGTGAAATTCTTGAATTTAATCTCAGCCATTGATAATTGTCTGGGGCAAATTCTCACTCCATTATTTGTTTTCCCACTATGCCACCTCGTATTAGACCCAAACAGATGCAGATCAGTCATGGTCCTCATCTATTAGGAACATTTCAGCCCAAACTGCGAGGTCAGATCCCCCCACCCCCCTCAAAATAAGAACACAATAAATCCCAGACCAGTTTTGGCCTATTTATCGTTTATCAGTAGGGTGCTGATTAAGTCAAATGGCCCAGTGAGCAGGGGGCCCACGTGTAAGTAAAAAAATATTTGTGTGTCATCAGAATACATTTGAAAGGTGTCTCCTATAGGCTGAAGCATTTGATGTAAATCGTGGGTATAATAAATAAGGATGGAGGGAAATCCAAGACCCGAAAACCCCACAAGGAAGATAAAAAGCAATGGAAGCCCAAGATGACATTTCTATGATACAGACCTTGAATGCCCCTCAAACCAAAGTGGGATAAACCACTTTTCTGCATATTGAGACAGTAGGGGGTCATTGAGGATGTCAGATCATGTGAAATATCTAGCAATATTAAACTGGAGGTGTCTCCATAGCCAATAACTTTTATAGTTATGGAATTGCAGAAATAAATATGCATTCTGTGGACCTTCTCATGGGGTGAAACCCAGATAGTCATTTTCTCAGAATGCAATGGACATATAAGAAGGCTAGTAATGGAGTAGTGGCAGTCTTTTCCCGCTTTATCAATCGTATTGGAATACCTACTCGAAAACTAGCATACTGCATTGAATTCAAGACGTATTTTCAGCAGTAAGGGTATGTTGTATTTCAATCAATCAATCAATCAATCAATCAGTATTTGTTAAGCATGGCTACTCACCCGCTAGGGTCTCAAGGCACTGGGGTGGGGGCTGCAGGTCCTACTGTGCACAGAGGTTCAGTCGAAGAGGCAGGTCTTGAGATCCTTCCTGAACTGGGTTAGCGACGGGGAAAGCCTGAGGTGGAGAGTCAGGGTGTTCCAGGTCTTGCCAGCAAAGTAGGAGAAGGATCTTCTTCTGGTCCTATTCTTGCGGATCAGGGAGATGGTAGCGAGGGCCAGTTCAGGGGAGGTGTCTGGTGGGAATGAGGAATGAGAGGCAGTGGCTCAGGTATGCTGGTCCAGTCTCATGGAGGGCTTTGTAGGTGTGCTTGAGGATCTTGAACGTAATTCTTTTGTTGAATGGGAGCCAGTGGAGATCTCGCAGGTGTCAGAGATGTGGCTGCGGCCGGGGATGTTGAGCACCAGTCTGGCTGCTGCATTTTTAACGTTCTGTAGTTTCTGGGTGACACCTGCATTGAGTGCGTTATCATAGTCGATTCTGATGCTGATGAGTGCATGGGTGACCATCTTTATGGCCTCAGTGGGGATCCATCTGAAAGTCTTTCAGAGCAGACACAGAGTGTGGAAACGTGATGAGGAGACGGCGTTGATCTGGCGGTTCTCGTGAGTACGGAGTCCAGTATGATGCCGAGGTTTCGTGCGTGGTCTGTAGGTGTGGGGGGGTTCCTAACATGGCGGGCCACCAGGAGTCTTCCCAGGCGGAGGTGTTGGACCCCAGGAGGAGGACTTCGGTCTTGTCCGAGTTGAGCTTGAGGCAGCTGCCTCTCATCCAGGTAGCGACGGCCTTAAGGGAGTCTGGAAAATAGCCATTCTTAAATAAGCTATAGGTGAAAGCAATAATCATTGACCAAGTTCTTTGATGCACTCTTTTGCCTTTGTGGAAGACCAGGGAACACCCTCACAGTGTATAATCGTAAATGCTTAATGTTTAAGCTATCTTCTGCACCCTTAATATTCTGAAATTCAAATACAGAGCTGGGCTGTCCTGGTTGTTCTTCCAGAGTTATGCTGATGGTGTGTTATGACTAAGAATCTCAGAACCAGAGCCCCCAGTCGTTAAATCTTGCCTCTTTATAAAACTTACAGGTGAGAGCACCAGTCAGAACATTTCTGTGGTCTTGTGAAAGACAGTTTCAGCTGTCTGTCTCAGACTTCATTGTGGACACTGCTATAGAGAGTAGGAAATTGGCCCATTACATGCTGTTGTTGGGGGAATTCAAAACTGAACAATAGAGTTTGCACTTGCACTTTACCAGAGTGACGCTAGCGAGGTTAGCGCTCTAGTCCCTATATCAAGGCCTTAAAAGGCAGCTGGGATGCGGGTGCAAAGTGGACAAGCACATCAGGGCCCCAAAGGCAAGCCCGTCTGCACCCGTTCAGGCCGGACGGCACCAGGGGCCAGGGTGCCTGGTCAAAATGCTTAAAAAAAGTTAAGCTACTCAGCTGAAGCCCTACTTGCGATTAGGCCCAAACCTTCTTTACTTGGCTGCCCTCTCATCTGGCCTGAAAACGGGGAACTGCATTGCTCTCAGTGTAATTTCTTGCTATGCAGAACGGAGGAAGGCAGGATTAAACAACCCGGACCCTTAAAATGGAACATTATAACTGTTGGTCCTTACCGTGCCATAAGTTCGAGCTTTTAACTTTTAATAGAGATGAACAATTTGATGTTTTATTCTTTATTAAAACATGTCTCTACAATTGCTCCACACCTGATATCAATCAAGCCCTCCCCCCTGGATATTTTATAGGCAGGAAAGACCGTACACATAAAAACTTTGGGGGTATTGCTATGTCACTAAAGGACATATATAGATGTACGTGCAATCCTCTTCCTATTCCGGAGTGTGAAAACTTGTGTTTTACTATAAACTTTACACCGACCTCCTCCTTTTCAGGAATTTTTATATATAGGCCCCTGTACCAGGTTTACGGATTCAATACCTGAGATTGTAGCCAGCCATGTTACTGAAAAAAATTACTTTACCCATTTAGGGGATTTTAACATCCATTTTGATGAGAATGACAATCCCATGATCGAGGGGATCCTGCAAGACCTAGGTTGTCTGCAACTAGCGCAAAGGGTAAAAGGGCATACCATAATAAAGAGCATTTTCTAGACCCTGGGGCAGATTTACAAGCCCCTTATGCCACTTTTGCGTCACTTTCCCTATGTTAAAAATGATGCAAAAGTGGCGCAAGGGCCTTGTAAATAAGCCACCCTGTGTTTAGCAATGCATTGAACCTAAAAACTAATACTCCCTGCCCTATGACCTGGACAGTTCACGCCCTGATCTAACTGATCATAGAAGGTCCCTCGCCATTGGAAAATAATAAGGACCTTCGCAGTTATGGCTGAAGATTTTCAAAACTAAATAAAGAAAACCGGTTATTTGCGTTGGCGTCAACCAAACCAGAATTTGGGAATGACCCTTCGGCAGTTAATGCCTCTTTAAATAGGTGGATTAGCAATTCTGTTGATGCTCCTATCCCCATCACCACTCTAAAAAAGGAAAGAAAGAAAAATCGGCACCATGGTTTGAAGCCCATCTCCTCTCCCTTAAAAAAAGGCTGTAAAATACTGGAAAGAAAGTGGAGACAAAAGTATGATGAACATTTAAAGGAAGCCCATTGGATGGCAACAAGACAATACCACCAGGAAATTAATACGGCATTATACTATGAAACCACAATGTTTAAAGGAGCCAGTGCCCCCAGGGAGCTATTTGATTGTGAAAACCTTGACTACTCCTAAAGAAGAAATCTCACTACTTACCCCTTCCATAGTTCATTGCACTAAAATGGCAGGATACAGTCAAGATAAAGTATTTGGAGTCTACAGTGAACTACAAAAGACAAAGGAAGCCGTACCTAATATACCAGAGGTACACACTAGGGCTGAGGAGATGTTCTTTCTTTCTAACTTTCCCCTGATTACTAAAGATTCACTTCTAGTCTTATTTGGAAAAGTAAAACCGGTCTCTCCCATAGACCTGACTCCACTGCATATTCTCTTAAAGGGAGAACGAGAAATGTTCCCTAGTCTCCTGGATCTTCTCAATCTGCCAATTTCTACAAGAATAGTTCCCCGAGACTGGAAGCATGCCGTGGTCAAGCCGTTGTTAAAATAAAATCTTATCTTGACCCTGCCTGCCCGGGAAACTACAGACCTATATCCTTGCTCCCAGTTATAGGTAAAGTTCTAGAAAAGAATCTTAATCAGCATCTCTTGGTATTTCTAAAAGATAGCCGCCTCCTTGATTTTACACAGACCGGCTTCCATCCAAAACTTAGCACAGAATCCAGTCTACTCACAATAATGGAGGGGGCTAACATGTTACTGGACAAAGGGGGGTCTGGGTCATCAGTCTTCTCGACCTGAGTGCGGCGTTCAACTCAGTCGATCATGAGACGCTTGCACTCAGGTTGAGGGAAATAGAAATAAGAAACGATGCACTAAAATGTCTTTCTTCTTTCTTAAAAGAAAGGTCTTTTCAGGACTGGGAACCTCCCTGTTATTCGGAGTTCATTCCTTTGAACTGTGGGACTCGACAAGAATCTGCATTGAGCCCTACACTCTTTAATATCTATGTGCGACCACTAACAGCCATTGCCAAGGAATTTGGTGTGACATTGGTCTCCTATGCTAATGACACACAACTGGTGGACTTTTTGACCCCCAAAAGCAGTATCTCAGCTTTAAATGGCCCCCTGCCTTGAGAAAGTGGCACGGTGGATGGCGAACTGCTCCTTAAAAATAAATGGAGACAAAACTGAGCGGATGGTTTTGGGAAATAATTTAACCCCACCTATAACGTTAGGCTGGCTGGATTGTCTATTAGCTTCACCTCCTCCTTCCTCCCCTATAAAAAGTCTGGGTATGTGGCTGGAGAGTTCCCTTTCTATGGAAGCCCAAGCTAGAAGATTGACTACATCTTGCTTTCCCATGCCTAGAACCTTACGTAAAATCTTAGATTAATTTTCTCCCCAATCTAGGAGAATTTTGCTCCAGGGGTTCATTTTCTCCCCCTTGGACTACGGGAACTCCCTGTATATGTGCTCTACTTAATCGGTCATTAAGAGTCTGCAGGTGGCTCAAAATGCCGCAGCAAGCTCCATCTTTAAGTTACCCAAATATTCCTCTGTGAAAAGTGCCCTGGTGTCCCTGTACTGTCTCCCAGTGGACAAAAGGATAACAATTAAGGCCCCTTGATTAGTGCTCTTGTGTCAGCCTATGTCCCCAACAGGAGTTTAAGATCCTCTAATGTAGGTCTCCTGAGTCTCCTGCATGTTCATAGATCCAGATGTGGAGGCTGATTGTTTTCCTATCTATCCCACAGACTATGGAATACTATGCCAATGGAATTAAGAAAGGATCCTAATGAGATTGAGTTTAGAAATATTACCAAAATATGCCTTTACCCTCATTAGTTTAGTCAGGTTTTTGCTTTAGATGATTAAGGGGGCACACTTAACCCACTTAGCGCTGGGAAACCTCCAGGTAGATACTTGCTTTATAAATTTGCATAAGATAAGGCAAGAGAGTGGGATTTGGTGAGCCCCTAGCTTATAAGTGGATGGTTTTCTTTTCAATCTCAATTCCCGACTCTTTTTTGGGTGGCTTTCATCCCTATTCTGGTGTTTGTTCTACCTCTGGAGCATTTCCTCTTCACTCTTGCTTTTGATTGGATAAAGTGGATTGTAATGATGTACCACAGGAGGCAGAGTAAAGATGAAAGTTCTTCCTTTATTTTAAGTACAAGGTAAAGGCGTCCTAACCACAGGACACACAGCAGCAACTGACTCTGGAGCACCTGGTCGCTAGGCAGCCTTGCAGCTAGGCAGTAACACATTCTAATTCTAGAGCTGCTTACATAAGTCTTACAGAATAAATAGAAAGAATAAGAAAACCATACTAAGAAATAATATAAGTGAATACCACACACCTTCCCACAAACACAAATTTGTGAACAATATCTGATAAACCTAATTACAGACATAATCATGAAGTTTCACAGGAGTCGAGCATGAACAAGTACTCCTTCGCAGAGGAGGAATGCATTTTGAAGATGAAGGTTGAGTATGAGAAATAGGTGGGGCAGAGGAACTTACGAGGGCAATTCTATTAAGATTCCAAATGCGGCCATCATCAAGTTTAACAGCATTGAGAAATAACTTAACTACTTTACATGGTGTAGAGAACTTAGTACCTCCAATTTTCTGTGGAAATCGTACTCTCACACAATCCCCTATATTAACTACAGTACGAGCAACTGCATGTCTGGCATCAAAATTAGCTTTCATTTTTTTAAACTTGGAATCTTGGAGAGACCTCTACTGAGGATCCTCAGAAAGACCAATATCAGCCCCGTTCCCTCTCATCCAAGATTAAAATAAATGAGTGTTGGGTGTGCGACCCCTAAACAACTCAAAGGGAACTTTCTCAGTAGTAGAGTGAGGAGTTAAGCGATAAGCCATAACTTTCTCAAGTAATGCGCTTCTCCAGTCACGACCTTGCTCCTTGGCTGACTGAATAGATTCTTTTAAGACACGGTTGAATCTCTCAACCATCCCATTACACTCTGGGTGATAAAGAGAGCACCGTTTATGAACAATTCCTTTTTTAGCTAAAAAATCCTCCATCTCTCTGGAGACAAGTTGTACCCCATTGTCAGTTAAGAGAGTCTCGGGGAGACCCTCCCTGTAAAAATTTCAATTTTTTTTATAACATCTCTGGTTTCAATACCTTGAGTAACCTTTACTTCTGGCCACCTAGAGAACATGTCAATAAGTACCAAAACGTAAAACTGACCAGATTTGGAAGAGACAGGACCCAAAAGATCAAGGGCAACATTTTGCCAACACCTACATGGAGGTTCACGAATAATCATAGGTTGAGTTCTAGTTTTGCATACTTTGTCAGACATTCTACACTCAGAGCAGTCTCTGACCAAGCGTTCAACCAGAATGTCAACACCTGGCCACCAGAAGTGCAAACGGACTCTCTCCTTGGTTTTGGAGATACCTTGGTGACCATCGTGTGCCAAATGGATGATTTTCTCGCGAAGAGGAAACGGAGGAACAAGGCGCGTTCCTCTCCACAAGAGATCATTGTACACTGAAAGTTCATGTCTTACATTCCAAAATTTCCGCACATCATCAGACAGGGACTTAATACCCGTCCACCCACTAGACACTAACTTGTCATTTTTTAAGGAGTCTCTCCATTCCATCTCAGATACAACACCTTCAACAACCTCACACACCTTGAAATTGTCTATCTCCCATGAGTCTTCAGAGTCAAGGTAAGTAGAGTCTTTGGGTATTAAACGCGAAAGACAATCAGCAACTTTGTTGTCAATCCCTGGGATATACTTTACAACAAAATCAAAATCTTGGAGCGCTATAACCCATCTACAAATCCTAGATGAAACCGCATCTAAATCTTTCTTGCAAAATAAATCTTTAAGTGGCTTGTGATCTGAGTGCACGACAAAAGAGGTGTATCAGAGAAACTTCTTAAGCTTTTTGATTGCCCAAAAAATACAAAGTGCTTCTTTTTCAATCACCGAATACTACAATTCAGGACCGACAAGAGCTCTCGAAAGAAACATAATGGTTTCCTCTTTCCCATCTTTAATTTGTTTAAGGACAGCTCCCAATCCTTTAGAACTTGCGTCAGTGACCAAAACAGTGTCAGCAGAAGAGTCAAAGCTCTGCAAGGAAGGAGCTGAATTAAGTGCTCTCTTAATTTCTTCAAACTCCAATTGACACTGTGGTGACCATAAGATCTTTACCCCCTTTTTTAAGAGAGACTTGAGAGTGTGAGTACGACTGGCAAAACGTGGCACGAACTTATTATAGTATTCAGCCATACCTAGGAAAGTTATTAGTTCATCCCTACATTGACGAGTGGGTAGTTCATCAATAGTCTTTACCAAACGCTCCCTAGGTCTGACCCCTTTGCGTGTCAAACAATGGCCAAGATAATCTATTTCAGCTAGATTAAACTTACATTTATTCTCACGAAGAGTTAAACCTCTCATGCGAAATCGTTCGAGAACACATCTCAATCTTGCATCATGTTCAACTTGTGAAGAACCATGAAACAACACGTCATCCTGATATATCTTGACTCCCTCTATCCCTTTTGACACATCCTCCATAGCCCTCTGAAAAACAGAGGCTGCAGAGACTAAGCCGAAAGGAAGCCTTGTGAACTTGTAAGTCCCAAAAGGAGTAATAAAGGCAGTCAGATCCATGGAAGTAGGATCTATCTTAACCTGATGATAGGCGGCACGCAAGTCTAGTGTGGAAAAAATACTTGCATCTCGCCAGCATTTCTGTGATGTTGGGGAGAGGGTACCTGTCCGCAACAACTGCACAATTAAGTGCACGTAAGTCCACACATAAGTGTACTTCACCTGAGGCCTTACGTGCAAGGACAACTGGAGCCAACCACTGACTTGCCTCAGTTTCAACAATAATCCCGTCACGCTTTAATTTTTCAAGTTCTAAACGCATAGATTCTTTCATGGACAGAGGAACGTTTCGTACCTTGCACGTGACAGGAACAGAATCAGTTTTTAGGGTAATTTTGTGAACATAGTTAGAGAGACAACCTAACTTTTTGTTAAAGACCTCTTTGAATTCAGCTCGTAGCTTAGAGTTGGAATCACTCACACTTGAGACATCCTTGCAAACTTGCTCCAAATCAATATTTTTTGTGGAAGAAAGCGAGGAGATGTCTCTCAAGACAATGCAAGGATCAGCACCAGGAAAAAGTGAAACTCCCAAGTCAGCCTGGTGAAACCAGCTGATAATGCTGTCTCCTATGCATGATATGTAAATTTTCCCAGCAGTTAACCTTTGTTTATATTCAATATTGCCAAGAAAATAACCAAAAGTTATATGGGTTGTCCTCCATATGCTGAAGGTCTGATGTCTGACTTATATACCTTCCCTTTACCATGTAGTTTTAAATCAAAGAAATCTTTGGGTATAAGAGAGATTTTAGCACCTGAATCAAAGAGCATTCTAATGTTACAGTCATTCACAAGAACAGCATCAACAGGACCCTTGCACTTGTTGTTTACACAAGATGTCAAGATCTCTCCACAATGTAGATCATCATGTTCAAGTTCAGAGTCATCACTTTCGAAGATAATCTCCTTGACACGTTTATTTGATTTAGACTTTTTGGCTCTACAAGCTTTAGCAACGTGACCAACCCTCCCACAGTTGTGGCACTTAGAAGAAAGAGCAGGACAAGATTTGTCATTTGCAAGATGACCAAAAAGATCACAACAGTAACATTTAAATTTAACATTTTCTTTCCAACTGGAAGTAGAAGAAAAGTTATTAGCTGAACGACCTTTCCAAGCAGGTTCATTTTGTTTCGAAGAAGGTTTTGCAGGATTTTTGTTGATAGTGTGTACTTTCTCTTCCACAACCCCATTCTCCTTTTTTATTACTTCCACACAAGCTAAGGAATGTTCTATTCTCTTGGCTAAGACAATCACCTCATCGAGCTTCGGATCGTCTTTTTGCCAAAGCTCATCTTTTATCTTTTCAACATTACAACCAAGCATGAATTGGTCACGTATGCGTTCTTCCAATGACCCTTCAAATTTGCAAGTAGCACCTAACTTGCGTAAAGCTGTGATATAAGTCTCAACAGATTCGTCAGATTTTTGTACATGCTTCCCAAAATGGTAACATTCTAATATGGTGCTTAGTTTTGGGAGATAATGTTTATCTAGTTTTTTTAGACAAATTTCAAATTCATTAAGGTTGTCTGACTCGCCATCGTTTAAGTCAGGGAGATGTTCAAACATGTCTTGGCCCTCTGACCCCAAACAATGCAACAATAGTGCAGATTTCCTCTCTGCACTTAAAGATACGCCACAGACCCTGGCATAATTGAGGAATACTTTTTTCCATTTCGATTTTCGACCAACGCAAAGGTGGGTCACCAGGATTTGAAAGAAAGAAGGGTGGTGGTGTTACGTTTTGCATGTTGAGGACAGATGTAATGGTTTTATGATTTATTAAATTTAACTATTTCTTTAAACCTAAAAAAGAAGGTTAGTGAATTAAGCAAACATAGAACTTAAGTAAATAATAATAAAACCAATATTACTGTTCAGTCACAGGGTTAATACCAAAGTGAAATAAGTTGAGAAAGGTTTGCTGTGTGTATCAGCGTAGTGAGCACACCTTGAATAATACAGTATTAACTTGAGCTGCGTGCATCAGCGAATAGTAGACTTGAAGTATTTAAAATTGCTGTGTGTATCAGCGTGGAGAAAAGAAAACTGAAGAAGTGCTGATACACAAATGCGCAGGTATCGTTGTATTAATTTGTGCCGTGTGTAACAGCGAATGGCTGACTTGAAGTATTTAAAATTGCTGTGTGCATCAGCGTAGAAAAGAAAAAAACTAAAGAACTCCTTACACACAAATGTGCATTAAATAAGTAAACTGCTGTGCTTGTCAGCGTTTTTTGAACAACAAGCAACTCGTAATAGAGTATTTAAGAATGTGCATTGCCGATTTGTAAAGTTGTATGCTGTGCTTGTCAGCGCTGTTTGAATAACAAGCAACTCGTATTAGCTCGTTTATGAATGCGCAGTGCAGGCTTGTAAAGCTGTAGGGTTGCCTTTGTGACGTGTAAGAATGGCGTCAACTCGTTGCTAGGAGATCTTGATGTGCAGCGTGAAGACGTGTTGGAGACGCTGCAACGCGGCTGATTGTGACGCGTTGCTAGGAGACGAGTCAGAGTGACGTGCAGCCTGAAGACGTGATGAAGACGCTGGTACACGGCTGACTGTGACGCGAAGAGACTCGAGCAGCCGAACACAAATATGGAGTGCAAGGTCAAATTTAAATAAATACAGCAGGTGAGCATGCCCTTGTAAGCGCTAAAGTATAAAGTACATTTAATATGTTGAAGTACATAAGCGCCAGCAATATAAGACGTACGCTGTATAAATCTTGAAGTGAAGAGATGAGGAAGGGATATCAAGAGAGTCTCACTTAGCGTTTGAGTTGAAAACGACAACGCGTATGAAAATGTCCTTGCGCTAAACTAGAAAGAGGCGGCAAAAGCGCGGTATTAAGCCAAGCACAGTACCTTAATTTTGTGAGATGCACTTATCTGTGTTAGGACGCTTTGCTTGATTAAAAGTTAATTCCACCAGGTGTCAGGTGTCAATGTCTTGCGAGAGTAGGGTTGTAGAGTTTCTTTGAAGATCCTTGAATATCTTCGTGGGTACCGTCCACTTCCGGTCGTCGCCAATGTAATGACGTACCACAGGAGGCAGAGTAAAGATGAAAGTTCTTCCTTTATTTTAAGTACAAGGTAAAGGCGTCCTAACCACAGGACACACAGCAGCAACTGACTCTGGAGCACCTGGTCGCTAGGCAGCCTTGCAGCTAGGCAGTAACACATTCTAATTCTAGAGCTGCTTACATGAGTCTTATAGAATAAATAGAAAGAATAAGAAAACCATACTAAGAAATAATATAAGTGAATACCACATGGATCCTTCCACTACTGTCATAATTAAACTACTTTTCTTTATTTTTAACTTCCATTTCTTATTTAACAGTCCAGATGAGTGTGTCCTGATCTTTTCCCTGCTTTTTCTGCCATGAAAATTCCTTGTGTTCTCTCCATCGCTCCCAGAACCTCCCTCATCACATCTCTCACCTTCCACAAGGCCTCCCAGAGCCCCTCCACAGTGCTCCATGCACTGGATGATGTGCTTGGTGATGGCCTTGATGTTGTTGCACTGCCCTGAACATTTTTAGCCCATGTCTCCCCTACCAGTCACCTTTCCAGATCTTCAAAGCACACCGGGTGCCAAATAGCAGACTCAGTGATTTCCTGGATGGTGACTTGAAGCAATTAACTGTTCATCTTGGAGGCACCTTTCCCCTGTTTTGTCTCCTTCCCCTGCCACCTCTCTCCTGTTCCATATTGGCCACCTCAATTAGTTTTGACATTGCTGGATGCCTTTAAAATGTGCTAGTTTTGGCAGAGCCAATAGCAGTGACTGGGCGTCTTAGAAGTAAACAAAACACTGTTTTCTATAGTTAAAAATGTACAAAACAACTTTCGTCAGGCCAGGGTGCCTGATACAGAGTGACTATGCAAAGTTGTGGCTAGAGGAACTTGTGTTACACCTCTTCATCCATCGGTCTTTTCAATTGCCAATCAGATTTTACTTCTGCCCAACAAACTATACAACATAGGACAATGGTCAGCCCACTTCAGCCATTGGCTCTTTTGCACAGCATTTTAGCTGATCACAAGTACATATTTTCTTAAAAGGAACTGCTCTTCCGGGCTATGGCTAGAGAGCCAATAGTTTTGTCAATTATTTTTTTCTTTCAGTTATATATTCTTTATTTAATTTGTGTCTAAGCTATGTCTTCATGTTACTGTAACTCAAAGCCAATAATACCTTTTCTGTGCACCACTAGGCGCCATATTTTCCTCTGATTTGTCTTTAAGCTAAAAGTGATTTCTATATCTGTTGATAGTACACCTTCCTGCTGGGGAGCATTCAATCTGTTATTTTAAAATTATGTACAATGCTTAAATAATTTTTCAATGTCAAAATATTATTGCAAACATTTCTAGACATATGCTTGCAATAAGAAATGAAATAAAAAATTTGCATCAAGTTTCTACGGTCAGGCTTGCTGGCTTTGCCAATCCGACAGCGGCCACAGAGTAGCACATATATATATATGTATTCACGGAAAAAAACAAAGGTTACAGGGACGTTATAGTTAGTCTCAGATTTCACATGCACAAAACCGGAGAAATTCAGCAGTTATAGTTAGTTGAGTAAACTATAACTCGCGCCCCCGTAATGCACTGCTTATGACCTTACATATTATGTCACTGATGACATGTTATGTTATGTTATGTTAACTAGGTATTTGTAGAGTGAGCGGGTACTCCACAGAGTGTCCCGGCGCTGCGAAAGACCACGCAACACAAAACAGAGTGCACCAAGGCGGAACAGGCCAGGATCTAATGTTGAAAGAGCCATGGTTTTAGTTTCTTCCTGAAGGTGAGGAGATCCTGCACCTGTCTAAGAGAAAGGGGCAAACTGTTCGATAACCGAGAAGCCACCACTTTAAAGGATCTGTCACCTACCCGGGAGTGCAAGAACTTTGGAGTGGACGTCAGAAGCTGGGCAGAGGACCTCAAGGTCCGTTGAGGGACATAGTGCTGAAACCTTTCCCCAAGGTAGGGGGCCCCTATCTTATGGAAGGCTTTAAAGACCAGGACTAACGCTTTAAAGTGAATCCTCTTTCGAACCGATAACCAGTGTAAAGATGACAGAAGAGGGGTAATTCGTGTCCTGGGCCCTGCCATGAAAATGGCTCTGGCCGCCACATTCTGGACCACCTGTAGGCGGCCTAGTAGATAATCTGGAAGGCCCAAGTACAGGGCATTAACATAGTCCAGTCTCGATACCACCAGGGCCTGGACTACCGTCTTCCTGTGTGAGACCGGGAGCAGGGGAAGAAAATTCCTTAGCATTTTCAATAATCCAAAGCAAGTCCCGGCCACCATTTGAATCTGAGCCTTCATGGACAGGGCAGCGTCCAACTTGACCCCAAGATTTTTCACAATGCCCACTAAAGTTGCTGGAGGGGACATGTCCTGCGGCCACCATTGATGCCATGCTACACAGGGAAGGGGGCCGAAGAAAATGATCTCTGACTTTTCAGTCAGTGACATCGCTGATGACATCACTGGTGATATCATCCACAGAATCTCTAACACACCCACTCACACCCCAGTATAACCTTTCATACACCCACTCCAACTTCCACACTAGCATTCTCAAAACCATTGACACGCCCATACCAGTACTTACACATCCACTCACTGAATCATAGGTCTACACACACTTCCATCAGTTATCCATACATCCATTCATACACCAACTCACTCACTAATACAGCCACTGGTATATCTACTCATACACCCATACAGCCACTCACAGAATATCAGTCACCCATAGAGCTACTCACACACCTACTCAGTCACCCATAGAGTCAATTGCACAGCCACTTACTCACCTATACAGTTATACACACACCCACTCACTTGTTCATACAAATACTAACACATAGTTTCTCACCCATACAGCCACTATCACTAATTTCTTCTTGTGTATATTTTGGAGTGTAAGATTAATTTTAATTTTTTTCAAGATCTTACAACATACTGCAGTTGTGCAGGGGGTGCTGCAATCAATTTGTACTTCACTGAATTCATAGAGAGTATGAAAAATACAAGCTCCACACAAAGACCAAGCGTAGCAAATGAGCCACTCCTGTTCATGATAAGGGTGCAGTATGTAGCTGGTAGTGTATTTTGGAGCATATTGTCACAGATATAGCAATCAATCAATCAATCAATAAAGGATTTATAAAGTGCGGCAAATCACCCGTAAGGGTCTCAAGGCGCTGGAGTTACTAACTGTTTTTTTTTTTATTTAAAACGAGGAGAAAGCAAGGAGAAGGCTCGAAAAAACAGGGGAACAGGGGACTAAACAAGGAAAAAGCAATGGAAACGAAGGGAAAGCAAGGAGGAGGCACTCGAAAAATGGGGGAAAAGCAAGGAGAAAGCAGTGAAAATGAGGGGAATACAAGAAGAAGGTAGTCAAAAGACAGGGAAAAAAGCAAGAAGAAGACCTGAGCAAGAGCGATGCAGCAGCACAGAGAGAGCTGAGTCTGGGGCCTTCTCAATGGGGCCATGCTGCGGCCTCAATTACGTAGGTCCTGGGAGAAGGGAGGGGTGCTGGAGGTAGTGGGCGGGGCAGGTGGAGGTGGGAAAAAGGGGACAGGCAGGAGTGTCAATGAGGGAAAAACCAAGGAGAAAAAAGTGAAAATGAAGGGAAGCAAGGAGAAAGCACAAAGGAATGCTTAGATCCTATTAAAATCTTTCTTTCTGTTACACTTCAGAATTCCACAAAAAACTGCTTCATTTGTGCTTTCCTAACTGCCAATATACTTTCAAATATATATACAGTTTATTTATATGTTTTTAAATTTCCTTTCCTTTCACACCAGCACATGGTTCACTTTACATAATACTCTCACTCTGCAGTAAGACAAACAAAAAAGTAAATACAAATTTCTATGTTGAAGAATAAGCAGCAATTTGTCAGAAGATACAGCCTGAAATTCGACCTCTGTTTTTGAAGTCATAACAAATGTTTTTTTTTTTATTGTTTTTTTTATTGAGCGTAGATAGGAGACATAATAGACATGATAAACATGGTATATACACAAAGAACAAATTTGCATAATACCCAAATTCATATTTCAGTAGACGATTAAATAAATTCATATACTATTTCACATACGATATAACCAGCATTCTGAATAGCTCAACACAAGGAAGAAAAATGCTGCAAACAGGCCTCAGTTCAACAATTAAAAAGCAGGTATGTCATGGATTAAAACCACACATTTTTCTTTACACAAAAAGTAGCCTGCCTTACACATTTTCATCTAGGCGTGAAACCAGGGCTTAGCCATCCCATGTTGTCCTGAATCTACGAAGCGCCCCTACTCTTTTTGCATACGCCTCTTCGAATTGGTAGGTCCGGGCTAACTTGGGGAGCCACTGTCCCATTTTAGGCACCTTCTGAGATCTCCAGTTTTGCAACACCACGGATCTGGCTACCACTATAGCAGCAAAAACAAAATATTGCCTATACTTTGGCAGCCAACTAATTGCATGAGAAAAGCCAAATAGGGCCAGAGATGATGAGGGTAAAATGGCCATAGACATACAATCACTAATGAACCTAAACACCTCCTCCCAGAAATGATGTAGTCTGGGACATGTAAAGAATATGTGGGTCCAATCGCCGGCCCCCACCAGATTACATCTAAAACATTCATTCGGAAGAGATGGAAACCATTTATGTAGTCTGAGAGGGTATGATACACCAACCACCTCGAAAGGAAGGACATTCTATTAAAATTGGCCGCCCTCAATGCCTTATTCCCAAATTTGCACCCTCATTGCCATTCCTTGATGTTAAACCGGCAACTAGTTTCTTGAGCAATATTTAAAAGCATTGCCTCAACGAGATTCTTGTTCGAACCCTGTCGTAGTAATAGATACCAATTACCGATACCGCTTAAATCCAGCTCCAAGGCTGCTTTTAGGATTATTCTTTCCCTCTCGTTGATTATTTTACACTTATTTACGAGAAAACAAGTTATCTGCCTAAAACTGAACCAGAGATCGCAACTCTGAGGTGCACATTGTAATGCAAATGCCTCCTATGATATCAAATTAGTACCATTGTAGAAATCTCCCAGTTTGCGAAAACCTAGCCTATTATAGGACTGCAGTAACTTTTGTGAAACCTGGAGACCCCACAGCTCACAGTCTTTGAGGTAAGTATATGCGTGGCATAATGGAATGTTGTAAGCTTTATGGGACCGTTATATAGGGTTAACAATTATATTCACAACCTTATGCCTTGTCTTTTTAGGTAGCTTCGCAGTGCGCAGAAATGCTGGTAACTTGATTGCACTTTCTAATAACATAAGATTCAATAAAAAGTTATCAAACTTTGAAGCATGGGCAGCCAGCTGCGTTAAAATAGCTAATTAATGCAGCTTGATAATAGGTAGATAGATTAGGTAATGCAAGTCCCCCCTGCTCCACGTCCAGTTGATCCGAGGCTTTTTCTTTGCCCACACAAACTCTCGTAAAGCTTTGTCTACTTCATTAAAATATGGAATCGGTATTTTCAAAGGAAGATTTAAAAACAGGAATATCAGCAGGGGAAGAATTGACATTTTCACCAAAGAAACTCGGCCTAGTGACCATTTTTCTAAAAGATTTTTAATTTTGTTAAACGTTTTTATATAGTTTAAATGAAACAGTTGCGAGAAGTCGGCTGTGACATATAGGCCCAAGTATCTGATAGGTCTTAATGGCAGAAATGTTAGCCCTTCAGGAAGATCGGCCTCTAGCTCCGTTTTGGACTAATTAACCTTATACCCCCTCAATTCTGTAAATGCTTGAATTTCCCTGAGCACCATCTGGATATTTGCCCTATCTGGGTTCAAATATAGAATCAAATCGTCAGCAATGAGCTTAATTTTTGTCATACCCGGTAGGGGAGCCAAGATTGACGTGTTAGTATGGATTTTTATTGCCAGTGGCTCAATAAAAAGCGAGAATAAAAAGGGGGGAAAGTGAGCAGCCCTGCCTAGTCCCCCGTCTTATCAGTACTTCACCCGCCTGGTCTGTGTTTATGATTATTTTTGCAGTTGCCCCCATATAGGTTCCCCTTAGCATCTCTATCAGACGGGATGGAAAGCCAAACTTCTGGAGGATAAAAAAAAGGGCCTCCCAGTGCACCAGATAGAATGCCTTTTCAGCATCCATCATTAAAATAGCTGCTCTATCCTTCCTGGCTGAAAAATAGTCAATAGCTTGAATCAAATAAAAAGTATTTGCCGCCATTGATCTGCCAGGCAAAAACCCTGTTTGGTCCGCATGTATCACCTGTTGCGCACATCCTGAGATACTATTCGCCCAAATTTTCATAAAGAGCTTGTAGTCCACGTATAATAGACTAATTGGACGATAGGAACTTGGATCCGTCGGATCCTTATCCTTCTTCAAGATAGTGATCACAACTGATTCCTTAAATCTGTTAGAGACAGGCAACCCATCCATAATCTGATTGTAGAAAGAAACTAACATAGGGGAAAGTTCGTCGAGGAACACCTTATAAACTTCGATCGGAATCCCATCATTACCGCTTGCCTTCACACTAGCCATTGCTTTTATAGTATCCCTGAGTTCTATAGATGTAATCGGTTCAACCAGAACCTTACACTCATCCTCAGTAACCATGGGTAGCTGGACTGAACTGAGATAATCCTCAGGGGCCTGGGTGTTAACTAGCTGGGTTTCCGCGTATATTTTCTTAAAATGGGACACAAAGATTTCCGCAATTCTGTCGTTGTTGGTAACCAGATTAGCGGTACTGGGGTCCCTTATTTGTTAAATTAGTTGCCTACTCTGTTGCGTTTTTGTTGACCATGCTAATAATTTGCCTATGTGTTGACTTTCTTCATATACCTTCTGTTGGAATGCTTTACTTCCCGAAATCTCTTCCAGAATAAAAAAGTTTTTTAATGCTCCTTCGCCTTTGTTAAGTTGTGCCGAAGAATTTCTTCCTCAGAGTTTCCAGGGGGCCTAGACATAAGTTCTACCCTTCTTGATCCACAGCATTCTGAAGTCCTTGGATGTTATGCTGTCTAGTTTTATAAAGATTTGCCCTGTATGCACTCGCCCTACCCCGAAAGGTGGCCTTGAAAGCTTCCCAGACCACAAAACCCGATGCTGTATTAACATTTTCCTTGTAGAACCATTGTATGAATTCACGAGTTTCAATGATCCAATTTTGATCCGAGAGCAATGCTTTATCGAAATACCACCTACTGATATGTTTTTTCGGGGTGGGTAGATATATTACCAGGGAGACTAATGAATGGTCAGAAAATGAATTAGAACAAATAATGGACTTGCCTCTCTCCAGTTGTTTATTTATCACAAAAAAAATCCAAACGGGTGGATGTTTTATATCTGGCTGAGTAGCAAGTAAACTGAGCAAGGCCTAGGTGGTCAAGGCGCCATGGATCAACTAAGGCAAAATCTTCTTTCATAGTTCTTAACAATATAGCTGTCTTTGGGTTTAGTTTGATGTATCCAAACACAGGTCTTGAATGAAATTAAAATCGCCTCCCATTACTATAATACCCTGGGCATTTATTAACAAATCATAGATCACCATTAACTGAAACCTCAATCCAGATCCACCTTGCACCTGCATCTCGGATCACTTTTCCAAGCTTCTAATCTAGTGCGGAAGAGAGTAAAATAGCCACCCCGTACCGCAGAATGTGCAGAGGCAAAGTATGAATGAGCATACTTCTTGGGAAGTGTGAAATTAGGAGAAATATACTTCAGGTGGGTCTCTTGAAGAAAGATCACCTGCGGGGAAAAAAAGGCCATCCAGTTTAACATTGCTCTTCTTTTCCGTGCGTTCGAAAAACCATTTACATTACCTGAAATTACTTTCATTGGTTGTGACATCCTTCAAACTAGAGCATGCCACCTTAACACAGCCCACAAAAACACAATATGCTCTCTCTTTTGCCATACTTCTTTTTGCAACATCACTATTTTTTAAATTGCCTGACATTCCTTAGTGGCATAGCATCCACCACGTGTCCCTTGCTCACCGAGCTTGATTACATTCCTGTCCTGATACTGATTCATGTTCTTTACTTGCCTGCTACTACTGCGCCCATTTTTTTCCTGCTTAAGCCCCCAACCCCACCACCCTTGCCCTGCCCAAAATACCTGAGTAAGGAGGTAGCCCTTACCTTGCCTCCTCGGTCTCCCCCCTCATACAAGGGCGCCTTGACTTGACGCTTGGTTGCACGTCTATCCTCCCTCCCCACCTCAATGACATATAACCTATCGATTTTTTAGCCTCCGGGGTATCTCCTAAAGAGTATCCCCTGCTTAAAGTGCGTAAAGTGCTAACCTTCTCATAAAAGGAAAGTGCTTGTGTTTTAAATATATATAGAAGTGAACTTGGGCTGGTTCTGTTGACCATAACCTATCATCCTTTCAACTAAAAACATGCAAAACTACCCGTTCTTGTCAGGAAAGAGAGAAGAGAAATCAGTTTTGCGATGTTCAATAGCTTTTCAGAAATCGGTTACTACAAGCTTATCCCACCTCAGCATACAAACTACCATACCTTCTTCTGAAGGAGATGAAACTAAAGTGCCATAGTGAAAGTGGACACCGTGCATAAAGTGAAAAATGCAATCGGGTTACCCCATAGAAAACAAGCATTTGCAATGCAATAGGTCTCGCAATACTGAAAGTTTGAGCTATTGGCGTTGCATTATTATTTGCAGCACCAATAGCTCAAACTTTCAGTAATGCGAGACCTCGTGCATTACAAATACTTGTTAACTCCTGCATGGAGTTTAGGATTATGCTAGAGAAAATAAAGCAGATGGGTCAAATGACCCCGAATTAGGCATGCAAACAGAGCAGAGTTTTTTTCCTGGGTGTTTTTCCAAATTTACCTTAACTCTGTCCCGTAATTGTTCTACAGTTTAAAAAACATTTACTAGTCCTCACGCTTCTCAACTTTATAAATGGCCATGAAACCTTGAACGGCTGGTCAGCACATAATTTCAGTCATTTTATGATCGTCCGAGCAACCCCACCTGCGGCGATTTGTTGGGGGTTATCTGAGCTCACAGGCAATCAGGGCTGGGCTTGCCACTCCCACTGGGACAAGGTTTCTGGCCCCAGTAGTGGTGGCAGTGTCTTCGTTGTTGCGTGGTGCACATCGGAAGGATGTCCTTCCACCGGTTGGTGTCTGGTGGCCTATTGCAGGCACTGACCCATGCCCTATTGCATGTCGTGACCAGTGTCCTGACATGTGCCTTGTGCATATTCTGACTGGTGGTCTTTCACAGGCTTTTGCCGGCGCCCAGGCACAGGCTCTCACCTATATGCTAGCACATGCAATGCCTGGCTCTCTGTGTGAGGCTTTGACCTCTGCCCTGCCAGTACAGATGACACTTCCGGTACAATTGATGACAGCGGCAGGTTCCAGACACATGCCCACATGGACAACAAAAGCAAAGTTACGGGGGGGGTGCAATCAGGTGCGCAACGCCCATTGTGTGTGTGCCCGGACTGAGACAGCTTCCCGGGCACACACACAGTTGCACCCGAGTACTTCACAGGTCCTTAAAAGACCATAAGCTTGTTAATGAGGTTTTGTTGTATTTTCACCCCTTCTTAGAGCCCCTGCATCTCCACTCTGCCTATTGCTGGAAGAATTAGCCCCCCAAAATTGTTCCTAGCCCCCCAAAATTTGCCTTTAGTTGCGCCTCTGGGTGCATTATAAATACGTTTTACTGAGGTGTTCAGCCCCCTCGGCGCATTCTGTGGGGGAGTTTCTCGTGGGTCGGTAGTCTCTTGTGTGATGTCTTGGTGGCTGGGCAGTCTCTAGTGAGATGTCTCTGGGGCTGGGAGACTGGAGCGCGCTGCCCTGTCTGTGATTTTTCCTTAATATACCTGGGGGTGCATAAAGAGGGGGCGGCCCTACACCTCCCAGGGAGAGGAGGGGGTCGGTGCCCACTCGAACCCCAAACCCGTGCTGGACCAGTTAGAAGCACAGGAGAGGGTGGGGGCCTCCAGCTCTGTGATGAAGAGGGGGGCACCGCCCCTACTCATTCATAACTTGATAAGAGTACCCCTACATCCACAGTGAGCGCCTCCGTCATCAATAGCTTATTGGCGCCTTTCAAAAACAACAACCTCAGTGATGTTATCACCAGGGGGCAGACTCAAATATCAGATAACCCTGCACCCCACAGCTAACAAAGCCTGACCTCTGTCTACAATTTTTTGTTTTTTGCAGATTTATATAGCGCTAACATGACGCGAATGCATTGGAGCACTTGTTACGTTACACAAGGACACATTAATTGTTTTGGTAGGTAAGGGGAGATTAAGTGAATTGCCCAGAACCACAGGATGTGGAGTCAACCCCGAGGCTCGAACCTTGGTTTCCCAGCTCCAAAGTCGGCAGCTCTAGCCGTGAGACAACATCCTCTCCAAAGGTGTACAGGGTGAAATGACATCATAGCAAGGCTGCTCTCAGATGCGGAGTGGAGACCCCAGGAGGGACGGCAGGGCAAGTGTTAAGTAAAGTTACAACACATTTCATGCCAGTGATGTAGGAATTGATATTTAATCTATAATACAAGGTATTCTGTAAAGAAAAGAAGCGCTTCCGGTGGCAATGAGCTTGAAAACAGAGTAAATCTGAGACGGAATAAGAGGGATGCACAGAATTAAATCGGCGCACCTTTTATTATTACAAGGTGCGTGTACATGCTCATTCTGCTGACTGCAACACTGTCTGTTGTGTACAAACTATTTAACTCTGGGAGACAGACAGGTTAATTAGAATAAGATATTACTTTTGTGCTTTTATGTAAGACATTGACTGCATTTGAATGACATTTTGGGTATGATGTGTTCAATGGTTATAGTTTTCTTACGTGAAACACACGTCCCACTGAATATGCACTATAATGAGTAATAACTGAGTCGCATAACTGAGTAATAAGTCACATACCTTGTTTCTCATTGCCCCATAATTTACTTTGCCACATAATTTAGTCAGCCCAGCAGCATAATTTCATGTAATATTGCTCCATAATTCCTGTGGGTCATGTCATCACGGACTGGCCAATAAGGAGGCGACGTTAACAATGCACGATGGCGTCACAAAGTACCGTGCAAGGTGAAACTTTCTACTTCGTCATCAAGAGTTCAATGCACCAAGTGACGTCATAGACAAGTAGACCTTGGCGCTTAGTTGTCGGTGTCAAGGAGCTCCAAGGAGAAAAGACACACTTTAACATTTATTATTTTGTGTGAGCTCTCCATAGCGTGCCCCTTCCACGGTCCCACCCTCTCTGAAGTAAATCACAGGTGTCACGGGGCAGAGATAAAGCTGGCCCCAAGCGGTGTGTTGGGTTGTTGAGGGGGTGTTGGTGGGAGTCGGCAAGGGGTTAGAGACAGATAGGAGTACAAGGTAGGGGGCTGATAGGGTGTTAGAAACTGCGACTGCGGCACGTTAAGCGCCATTAGAAGCACTTTAAGGGAAATCATTGTACCCTAGAGACAGGGGGCACTGCATTCGGTTGGCCTGCGGCCTGATCGAGCACAGGTGTCCAACGGTTGGCGTCACAGGAGAGAAAGAGAGTGCGGAGCCGGGACACCTGGCTCTGCGAGACCTATGCCATTGTCCCGGCTCAATAAACAAAAAGTACAAATACGGTGTAACATCCAAGTAAAGGGGCCAGTAGCCATGGGAGGAAACAAATGACGGCACAGTTGTACTAAGGAGGGACTAACAAGCCTCATAATGAATCAGAGGCCCGCATTTACAAAGGACAATGACAGAAGCCAATGAAAATTAAGGGCGGGGAGGAGTGGGCAAAGCTTTTCTCCGTACTCAACTACCCCTGCTCTTCGCAGAGCAGCGCTTGCGCGCTGGCTCACGCTCGACCTAAAAAGTTTGGGTTGCACTGCCTCGTCTGTATTTTCTTTGGGAGAGATGAATTCGACTTCCCATCTTATGTCATCGGTGGCTGCAGTGAGTGCTGTCGATGCAATAGAAGCCTCTGCCTGACACTGTTGGTTGTATGTTGGGGTTTATTTTGGGAGAAATGGGTAGGGGCGCCTGCCTCCTTAAGCTTGGAGCCTCATATAGGCGCTGTGGGCTTTATTTTGGGTGCGGGACCTTGACTTTCCAAGCCATCCGAGGAAGGCGGAAGTGAGAGCCTCTCCTCCGTTCAAATTATCCGAAAGACTATGTTGAATAAATTGTGATTAATAGTATTGTTAATGTTGTATTAGGTAGACTTGGTGTAGCACGTCTATCAGTTTATTTGTTTCATGGTCTATAAAGGAAAAGATGTGTTGTGTTTACCTTTAAATGGTATTTTTATCTTTAAATGGTATTGCGTGCATTCATCAAAAACGCACTGTATAACGATGCGTGGTTGTTTTTATTAGAATTGTTAAGGTGGCTTTTCTTGGGCGGTTGAGTCAGTCACCGCCTGACTCTTGAGGGAAAAGGACATGTTGGCCTTCTTACACAGGATCTTGAATAAAGGTCTTTATCACCTCATTGCTGCATGGAGAATCATTCTTCACACTTGTGCATTCTGTACTGAAAAATAATTCTGTGAGCGGCAGTCATGTTTCATTAAGTATTTTTGTAAATTATTAATTTTCCTTTTTTCTAAATTTAGAAACAGCTATGTTAATGCTAGTTCACCTAGTAGGCTGTGCTTGCTTTTATCAAAATACATTTATTACCAAATCTAGACACAACGGCATCAGTTGCCTTAATTGAACTATTCATGGAAAAATAACCACTTAATGAGATCAGAGCAGAATTACTGCTGCACCATTTAAAACACTTTTACTCCATTAATCAATGTTATGAAATACTCTTTCATCCTGTCTTAGAATGCACAGTGTAGACGACGAGGTTAGACGTTTATGAGGTGAGAAGTGAAGATGGTGCTAGGATGTCCATTATAAAGCCAGGAATTCTTATGTGCATGCCTTTAAGCACTAATGTAATTTCACGATGCTTTATTGTGGTTACCACAATATTTTGAGGTCACTTACAGATCCTATCACAAAGCCCTGTTATTGTTTTCTAAAGCCTATTATGGCGGTCCTTTATTTATTATTATAATTTAAGGCCATGAAGCTTTATTATGAAGAGTGAGGTATACATTTTAAATCGTCTGTAAGGATGGCAACTGTGAAGGTATAGGCTCGGAACTCCAGCATTGCATGTCCCAGGACCGGCCCTCCAGTACCCGTTCCTTCATCTGCAGATCGGATGTGTATACGGTTGACGTCACAGGAGAGAAAGAGAGTGCGGAGCCCGGACACCTACGCCATTGTCCCGGCTCAAGAAACAAAAAGTACAAATACGGTGTAACATCCAAGTAAAGGGGCCAGTAGCCATGGGAGGAAACAAATGACGGCACAGTCGTACTAAGGAGGGACTAACAAGCCTCATAATGAATCAGAGGCCAGCATTTACAAAGGACAAAGACACAAGCCAATGAAAATTAAGGGCGGGGGTAATGGTCGAAGCTTCTCTCCGTACTCAACTACCCCAGCTCTTCGCAGAGCAGCGCTTGCGCGCTGGCTCACGCTCAACCTAAAAAGGTAATCCTTAATACACAAAGGAGTAATAGCAGCATATACCTAATTCCCGTAGAGGAGAACAGAATACAATAGTAAAGTGCACACAGTTAAAGTTAACAAAGTGCGTAAAGTGCTGGAGGAAGACAAACACCGGGCTTTAAAGAATATCACAAGTTCACATTGCTATATATAGTTATAGTCCCAAAGTTCTAAAGCTCTGAGGGTCCTGCTCTGCTCAAATATCAGTCCTTTCCCTATTTGCAAATTGCTTGAGTAACCTTTTGTAGCAATTCTTGAGCTTCCTCGAGAAAAGAGCAGAGATTGAACTTTCCTTTCCATAGAACTTTCAACTAGGACTACTGGACGATAGAGACCTGTGCTCCTGCATTTGTGAATTGACCCATCATGCCCACAAAATCTCTCGGTCTGTGTGCTGCAGATGCTGACATATCCGAGAACACTTTCACTTTGGCTCCGTTGGGTAGAACAATGTCTCTTTTTTGGATCGCTTTAGTTAGAATAGCCTCTCTAATACGATAATCTGAGAAATCGACGATCATCATCCTGGGATACTTTGCCCCCGGAAGCTTATGGAAGGGGACTCTATGAGCCCTCATTATAGTAAGGTCCTCCGGTGCTTTGTCAAGTATATGGTCTCTGATCAATGACTTTATGTAGACCAGAGGATTGGACTGGCCATTGAAGCATTCACTGTCCTCCGGTATCCCTGTGAACCGCAGATTTAATCGTCTTGCGTAGTTTTCCATATCATCCAACTTTAACTGTGAGGCCTGTAGCTTTTTCTGGAGAGAGGCAATGTCAGAATCACATACCAGGGAGTGGTACTCGATATCCGATACGCTTTGTTCCAGTTCTTTAAAACGCTCTGGTACTTGCTGTACCATAGACTCAATTTTATCTAGTCTCTGATGCAGTAGAGATAGTTCCTGGGCCTGTGAGGATTTGCAATCCCTTATTTCTCCCAAGATAGTTTCGAAAAGCTGTTGCATTTGATAAGTAGAGACCATTGGAGATTGTGCCACGGTAATACTTCCTCCAGCAGCTGTAGTCATGCGTGCATCCCCCTCATGATTAGGTGAATCCAGCTCTTTGGCCCTGAGTTTCAACCGGAGACCACTAGATATTGAGGAAGACAAAAGCCCTGGGTCATCTGGTGTCACTGGCTTCTGAATAGGGGCATCGGCGCCTCCCCCTAGAGCAGCCTGTATAGACCCCCCAGAGTTGTTCTCTCGTACAGCCTGGCCATCTTGACCCATAGTGATGGCAGATACCGTATCCAGGGTGTTTTGAGCTGTCCCGCCAGATGATACCTGATCCACAGAGGGCAGCTTGGTGGCCACCTGGGTTTCCTTACGATTTTTTGAAAAAACAGTGTAGTCTTTTGGAGGGCTGGCAGACTCTATCATCGCACTCTTCGCACTCTTCGCCTCAGTTGTTTTTATTGTAGCCTTTTGCGAAGCCAGGACCTCACTCCCCCCTCCATTAATCTCTTAATGCATACTAGCGAGTTGTGGAGTTTCCATACCCAGTATCCTGCCTAGGACCGTAGCTTCTTCTCCTCCAGGGTCTCTGCCATTGACGGCACTGGCGACAGTTTCTGGTGAGGACCCTGAGGACTCTGAGGACATCCCTGGGGGGGGGTATGCACCAGGGGCGAAAAGCCTGGAAGTGCCGAATCCCTTGCAATATTCATTGCTTCTCCCTTTTTCTGTAAGGCTCTTGCTATCTAAGCCACCACCACCAAAAAATGCACTTGCACTGCTTTTCTCTTTGCTTTTTGGTCAATGCTGAAGGGGTAGGGGTCCCAGCTGTTGCTCTTGCTCCTGCTCCTAGTCCTCTCAGAACCATCTGGTGCATACTTCGTGTCCTGGCCTCCAGAATGTATAACTCTCAGCGACAGGGCTATAGGGCACCTCAGTTTTGCTAAATGGACAGAGACAATTTTCCACCCAAGCTGCTGCCTCTAGCACACACATCGACCCCCTAGCCTCCTAATCTCTACAGAGAGGGGAAAAAGGACATCTGTTCAAAAATGCCCCAGTAGAATGTCCCACTTTTATCAGAGAGTCTCTCAGGAATTGTCAAGAGCCACGATTCATATAGGAAGCTCCCACCCAGCACCTGGTTACCTCACAGCCATCAGTTTGTTGTGCCTGCTGCACCTTCCTCGCTCTCATGAAGTCCGCGGCTCAATGAAGGTCTTGCAGTCTCTATATTCCTTGCACCTCGGCCATCATGCGGGACTCTTCCTGTTGTTGTTTAACAATTTGCGGTTCCCACCATTAACCGCTGTCATCCTCCTGCGACGCTACGGCACTACGGCCCTCATTGCAGCCTGCAGCCTGCTTCGCGGCTCCTCAGTCTCGATCGTGGCTGGGGATGACCAGGAAGCAGCTCACAGGAAGGAGGAAGGGGAGGAGTGACGCGCCTCAGCAGCAGCGGAGCATCGGGCACACCTGCCGCCGGCTGTCCAGTCTCTCACTGCTCGAGGTGATAACAAATGTGACAAGATAAACATAGAATTTAAAGGCATCTTTATTGCTCATTCACCTTCAGAAGTCCAAGTTTATTTGGGGGTGCTGCAGTGCCCCCCCCTTTACCGAACCCCTACTATGACATACTGCCTCAGAAGATACGTTTAATCAACTAAGAAATTAAAGGTACAGTTTTAGTGTTTCAAAATCTCATGAGGGTTCAATATTATATTGCCAGCTTGAAAGTTCTAGATAATCAAGAGAAAGGCCTTCTCTTTTCAGATTATTTATAATTTTCTAGACAGCGAGCTCTTTCACACTTTGATACTAGCGTTATATCCTAGTACTAATGAAGCAAAGGCAGCAGTCCATAGAGACTGCATCTGACCCGTTGTTCCAAATGTTATCATTAAGCATGAATGTATACCAATATGCGCACACAATACAAGCACCTGATGCCAAGGTGCATGAACCAAAGAATGGTTACAAATGACAATATGAAACGTAGAGATACACCACAACAATAACCAAAAAACAAGGTTGTGATTCTTGCCTTTATTTTCTTTTTTCTCTCTTTTTTATAAAGTTTCACATTTATGTAGTGAAGACAGCCAACGCGTTTCGCCCATGAAATAGGACTTCTTTAGGGCGTGTGAAATCGCAGAAGAATTTCAGCCCATGCTCACATCACGGCATGGCTTTAATATGGACCCCTGCTGTAGTGTGTATCATCAGAATTCAGGATTGTAAATCACAATAAAGGTAATCAATAATTATCATCCACAGAGGATCTATTGACTTTCTGCACAACACCGAGGTGCAGTGGACGGACGCCAGCGACACAAGCACCAGTCGAAGTGCTTTGCAGGGCTTATTGGCCTTATCTCCAATTCCCTTGTCGCCATGACCGCCCCAGAGTTGTTATTAGTGTAGCATATACCCGGCAACGCTGTGGACGATAATTATTGATGTTATGTTATAACAATTAATTGAGCGCACGTATTCCAGAGGTGTCTTGGTGATATCTGTCCTGAGCAGGAAAAAGAACACCTAGCCCTAATTAATAAATAGGAGTTTTAAGATCCTTCTGAAAAGGCTATTAAAGTAGGCAGGGCTCCTATGTGGCTCGGTAGGCTATTCCAAAGTTTGATGGCCACCCCAGTTTGCCTTTCGAATTCTAGGTAGCAGCATGAGATTTTCCCCTGCTGAGCAAAGGGGTCTGTTTGGGGATTACCATTTCAAGGACTGTCTAAGAAACTGTGGGCCTGTGTTATGTAAAGCCTTATAGGCGATACATATGGCCTTAAATTTAATATGACTTCTTACCGGAACCCAGTGCAGATCTTACGTTTCCTTAGCCACAGATTGGAATTTGGGAATGCCTAGGAGAAGCCTGCCTGCTGCGTTCTACACAGTCGGAAGCTTTTTAAGGTGTTTTTCCTGCATATTCAAGTAAAGGCCATTGCAATAGTCTAGCTTAGATAAGACTAAGGTGGTTATTACAGTCTTTATGTTATGCGCAGGAATGTAGGGAAAGATTTTCTTTAACAATTTGAGTAGATAAAAACTAGAGGAGGTAATAGCGTTGACCTGCTGTCCGAAGTTCAGTTTTCCATCAATTATAATTCCTAAGTTTTTAGCCTAGGTCATAGAATTGGTAGGAGGTCTAGTTCGTCCGGCCACCAGGCTGGAGACCATATAGGGGATATGTTTCCAAACAGGACTACCTCAGTCTTTCCTGAGTTCAGTTTCAGGCAGTGCATACTCATCTAGGAGCTGACAGCCAGCATGCAGTCATGGAATTGAGCATTGATTTTGGTGCCATTTTTGAAGGACGACAGGAGTCATCAGCATAGGAAGTCAGAGATAGGCCGAAAGATCTGATTAGAATGGCCATTTCTGTAACATAATTATTAAATAGTGTAGGGCTGATAAATGAACCCTGCGGTACCCAACATGGCGAGACACCTCTCCTGGTGTACAGATCTCCCTACCCCACCACCGGGGAGTGGCTACCTCTGGACTACATGCCCCTGGGGAAACCGGTTTGGCAACTGGTTTCCCCTCTCTGCGTCCCGTGCCAGCCTGTCTACTTCAACAATGGTGCAGCCCTCCCCTGGTTTGCCACAACTGATCTTCAAAGGTGGCTTCACCTTTGAAGCCTGCCTTTTGGGGGTAATACTGTGGCTTCCTGTAGGAGGGCGATGACACCTACCTGGCCTGCAATCGCTCATTGCTCTCCTTCTGAGAGTAGTTGCCACGTCTTTCCAGGAGGGAGGAAAGCTGTCTCGTGGAGCAGGCTTGATGTGTGCCCTAGAAGGCATAGGAGTTTTAAAGGCAACAAAGTGTCAGCTTTGCTAAAGCTGCACATTGCAACAAGTTACATTAATTTCGACTTGGAATGTAAGTTGGGCTTAATGCAATGAGTTTTTTTATATCTTGGTCGCACAATTTAGGAGTTAGCACAGCTGAGGGGTCAGCGTGTAACCTTGTACTCGCCAATTGGACAACCAAGTCTTTCCACAGTAAAAACAGTAATTTTTGCATGTTTTACTGTCAGGACGTTTAACTCCTTAACCGCGGCGCAAATTCTGCTGCGGTGCGGGAGTTCTATTGAGTGGGCGGGGCCGCGTCGGCCAACGGACGTGCGCAGCACTAGCGAGGTAGTGCTCGCGACGGCCGTTGGCCGACGCGCGCACGGAACGGGTTAAAATACATGTCCTGCTTGTGTCATATGTTGCACCTTGCCTTTAGCGGTCAGTAGGCCAGCCAGAGGGTTGACTTACACACATGTCCAGGGGAAGTGGTGGCTTTCAATTGGTCTCAATGGCAAAGTCAGGTTAGCAGTGCACGACTGCTCTACTAGGCTGTAGTGGCGGATTGGTTGATGGGTTTTACTTGGGAAACCTCCAGGGTGGCACAATCTGTGCTGCAAACCCTGGGGTACACCTCTAACTTACATGTCCAGGGTACAATTTACTAGGGAGTTGCAGGTAAGTTAGACATTTCCAGTTGAGTAAAGCCAATTTGACATACACCTTAGGATCAGGACACTGGCACTGAGGACTGGTTAGCAGGCCTCACTGCACTCTCAGAGTCAAAAAACCACCAGCATCAGTCAAAAAACTTGGGGGCAACGATACAAAAAGAGGCATTTCCGTACACATGTGTTATCATGACAGCAAGTCAAAATTATCTCAGTCTGAAAGAAAAAGCCCAGCAGATGACCAAAAACCATTAGAAGACTAAAATGCATCCATTCTTCATAGCGCTGCCCATCCAATTTCAGTAACCCTAAAGCATATTGAAATTAATGATAGTGTGACATAAGCTCCCTGATTCTGACAACTTACTATATCCTCCCTAAACACAATGGCGGGGTGCTATTCCAAAACAATTTCTAATCAATTATTACTACCTTCTGTGCTCAAAAATGTTATTCATGAATCTACAGCCAGAGATCTATATCTCCACCTGTACTTTCTTTTATGTGCAGAGATCTGTGCCACACGTGCAGGGATCGCTACATGGAGAGGTGTGCTTTATTGTGTGCGAGGGACACAAAAGAGTAGCTGGACGTGATCAATATTTACTAGTAAATGTGTTAGAATTAGAGAAATTTAAGAAAGTGTTTAGGCCAAGCATGGCCCTGAACTTTTTGACTTAGTAATGTCAATCACTTTTGATGTACTATTTGACATAGAGACTTTGATGAAAGAAGGTGTAGAAGCCAAGGTTTTTGATTGCATTCCACATGGGTGCACTTTCTTAAAATTCGATCACCATGGCTCAAAAAGGGTGGCGTTGTCACAGTCATGTTTCACATTTTTTTTATAAAACTCTGAGTGCACAATCCCTTACCTTAGTAGAAGCTGAACTTTTAATTATATTTCTTTCTTTCTCTACAAACTTGTCTATTCCTATGATGCTTATTTACAGCCCCCATGGCTCTCCCACCACTTTCATTTTACATTTCTTGACATTATATCATCCTGTGCCAACAATAAGCACCATTGTATAATACTCAGTAACTTGAATCTTCATTTTATAGTAAAGATTACCTAATAATTATGCAACTGTTCACTCGTATGTTGGAGTGTGGTTTTGTATAATACTCCTACTTTTACTGCAGGTCATATGATGGACGCACTGTGTGTGTCGCCAGATGTCATTGACTGGATTCAAGTTCAGACCTTGGCATAGGGTGGACTCTAGACAATTAAGTACAACGTGTGTCCATCCTCTAATTCCTAACTGTCTTGCTACTGGTTATTCAAATTACTTTGACTGACCCAACTTCAGTGCTGATAAACTTCCTACCTTTACTAAAAAGTTATCAGAAATCTAAAATAGAATTTCCTCTTGATTTAACCATCTCTGTAGACCTCTGCCAGGCTGAACGTAGAGGACGTATCAAGTAGTGATAGGAGTATAAACTCCCTTTCAAAAATAAACTAGCAGTTTACAAAAGTGCAATTCAAATCCACTCTCAGTCTATCCTTATTACCAGCAATTCTGTGATACCTTGGCCCATTATTTTGTGGATAAAATCAGAATTTTCATCTTTCTGTACAAACACAGCCTCTGTCAGTAAACAATTGGTTCAGTAGTGTCTTTCTCTATATTCTTGTTCAAGAACTTCCGCAATTACAGTTGAACTGCATATCCTTTCTAATTAGGAACCACAGAACAGGTGCTCCTAATGTTTCAACCCCTCTTCGAATTATTCATAGGAATATTCTGCACACTGACATTCTAAAAGGAGGGAAAGCAGTAATTGTTGGGCTGACGGACATGTTCAAGTGCTTACTTAGCTTGGGGACCCTGCCAGGAATATGGAAACATGTCATTGTAAAGCCATTATTAAAAAAGCCATCAGCCGATCCTAAAATGTGTGAAAACCACCAGCCAGTCTCCCTTCTGTCAGGACCCAGCGAATTCCTGGAAAAATATGTCAATAAGAATCTCTCATTATACTTGGAAACTAACGACACACACCCTTCACAGACCGGTTTCAGCCCAGGTACCAGAACAGAAACAGCTCTACTCGCAGCCACATAAGGCTTCAAAGCCATCTTTAATCAAGGTGGGCCGCAGCTCTGATCATTCTGGATTTGAGTGTGGAATTCAACACTGTCTCACACCATGTGCTGATCACAAGGTTAAAGGAAGTGGAATATCCGGATCCGTACTTAGGTGATGATAAGAGCACAGATTTCATCAAACGATATTATTGATAAAAGAATATGACAACTTCTGTGTAAACCATTGAAAACGAGTGCAACTTTTCACGTTCTGAAAATTTACAAAATATGAATTTTAGTTACTGCATCGTAAAAGCATGCAGAAGAAAAGATAGATTTGAGACATATTATTCATTTAATTAATATAGATGTGACAATTAATCATGAAACACTATTTTCACTTATCTATATGTTAGAATAATGTAGGAGAAAAATCTCACGTTATGAATTGTACTGCAAATTGATTTGATTTCCATGTATAGAACATGAAATTAATAACAATAAAAGAAATTATTATGATTTTGTTTGGTTTCCATGCGAAAATTAACTATAATGAAATTTCATGTAATAACGTGTGCATCGAAAATGACAAAAGAAAAGTAGTTGCTACAAAACTATATTTAGATGTGTTCTCATGAAACTTCTTTAGCATGTATTTCACATATCTATTAATAGTATAACACATAAATGACAAGGATTTATATGCATTTTCTTATATGATTAATGTTGACATAAAAAAATGTATGAGTACATTATACTACCATGTATTCATTATGATCAGAATGAAATGTTTATTAATGTATTTGTCATACTTTGAATTCACATGCTAGCTTCTTATTAATATAATTCACAATTTAACATGATCTTGTCGTATATTAGCCCAAATTTCATGTAGGCCTCATTTCCTTTTTTCAGTTAAGTCATGGACTGAACATTTCAAAAGCGTATGAGAACTTCTTTCAATATTGCAAGCTGTATTGAAAAGATAACTGTTTCCTTTGACATCTCCCGGACTGAACAGTGCACTTGCAACAATTTTTGTTACACTATGGAACAGCTGCTTGGGTAAAAGCCCTTATGAACCCTAAGTTTTCTTTTTTAATGTCCTATTGTTCAATGTGTCTTATGATAACATGGGAACTGTGTAATTGATTCACCTAATTTTTCCTGATTTGTGTATTCTTTTTGCCACATCACCATCACCCTATTGCGGATTAACCAATTAACTAAATGGTCTGACAAATTGGGGTGATGTCAAGGGGTGTCACCCCAGAAACTGTTCCAATATAATTGCTCATTTTTGGAAGAATGTGAGAGCTTCTTTGGGCTATTGCGCTACTGCTTTCTGAGACTTCTGGGATTTGAACTCGGTAGCGCTGACAGTGTCCTGATGCAGATTGAACCTTACCGGCAAAGGGTTCAGGTCTCATCGCTGTGACTCTTGCTATTACAGCCACGCACAGAGACAGATCACTGTCCTGACGAACTGGACTGGCTACTTGTAACTTTACTGAACTCTCCTGAGAGTATTTACAAGGGCTCTTCTGGCTACCTATTCCTATTAACACATACATTCTATGTGATCAGAATCTGCCTCATTTTATTCTCCTTGAATCACAGAGGCTTGGTATATTTCATTAAATATTTTACTAATTTATTATCAGAGCTGTATGCCACTTATTTAAATACAAATGTTCTTTATCTTTTAGACTGATTAACTAAATGTTAACATTTAATCTGATTCTGCTGTTCTGTCTCTTCATTCCTTGAGAGTCAACATTAATTAGGAGTTGTTAATGAATTGGGAAAGACTAGCCTATGAGTTGCTGTAATTTGGTTTAGTTACAGTTATTCTATTTTTGTTCCTCATTCGGTAATTGCCCATTCCCCAAATATCCAACCCCTTTCAGCACAGAGCAAGATTCATCAGAGGACCAACTGAATATATGAGTAGCGTAAGATGAAATTAAAATAGGAAGGGCCCAGTAAACGCTATAGCAGTGGCTAACCTCGTTCCTCCAAAACTGAACCTCCCAAGTCTGTGAGGAGACCACACTATCAGACCCTTACTCTCTAAACTGCGGGGACCCTCAAGGGTCCTCACTGAGTATTACAATGACAGAGGTCAGAAGTGAAACCAGAGGGTCATTCTGGCTGGCTTCCGACAGGCTCAAGTAGCCCGTTGGCCAGTCGGACCCGGCACGTAATACCTTAAGGATGGCGTTTCCACCATCAGGATTACGATGTCAGTTTCCTACAGGCTTTTCATGTCAGGCTTTCCAACATGAAAAGCCTGTCGGAAAGTGACTTTGGGGGCCCCTAGTAGGGCCCCCTTGCAACAGTTGCCTCCGGTTGGAGGTCTGGGGGGCTCATATGGTGTCCCCTGTCAATCCCTGCACTGTGTAGCAGGCACCGTGTGGTGCCTGCCATGAGGTGCAGGGATTAACAAAAACTCGATTTCTCTATGGGAGCTTGTGCTGCGACCAGTTTCCAACTGCAGTACAATCTCCCATAGAGAAATGGGAGTGTGCGACCGCACCATGTGCAGTCGCGTCCTAATACTGCGGTCGGGACCGCCGACCGGAGGTCGGTCAGTCCCGATTCTGCAACAGTGTCCGCCCGACTTCGTAATGAGGCCCTTATTGTTTAGCCCATGAATGTCTGTACAGTGAGGACTTAGGGGCCTATTAGGATGGCAGGCGGACCTGAGTCTGCCCGCCATCCTCACGGTGTTGGGACCGGCCGCCAGACGTGCGGCGGTCCCGCACCGCTAATTAGGATGCGATCGCCACCCTGGCGGTCGCATTCCGCATTGTTGACATTGCGGCGGGTGCTGCTTACCGCAGCACCCGCCGCAATGCCAAAGTGCCAGGGTGTGCATTTGCATGCACAACGCGGCAGGCACCGCGCGGTGCCTGCCACCATGTGCATGCAAATGGAGGGGGGTACCATAGGTACCCCCCAAGTGCAGCCCCCCATCCCCCCACCCCCCTGGGGGCCCGCAACGGGCCCCCAAAGCACATCCGCGCCAGCCTTTCCATGGCTATATTGATTTAATATTGTGATACTAAGCAATTGTGACCTCCCGACAGAGTCATTGTTTCTTGTTATAGCCTTTCCATGGCGGCATCGCCGCCATGGAAAGGCCAGCCACCGCAATCATCATAATATGGATGGCGGTGCCTGCTAGGCACCACCACCATATTGTGGCCCAAGTCCGCACGGCCGGCAATCGGAACTATTGCCGACCGGCAGAAAAGCGGCGGACACACTTTGTGTCCGCCCAGATACCCCCCGCCATTATAATATGGCGGGGGTAATTCGGGTGGCGATGGCGGGCGGATCGCCACCGCCTGGCCGGCGATGGCGATCCACCCACCATCCTAATCACCCCCTTAGTGAGTCTAAAATCTAAACTGAGTAAATATATCCCCGCTTGTGCTCTTCAGCCCCCTTCCATTACCTCACTTACACACCTTTTCTTTAAAAAAACAGTTATGCTTCGATTTTTTGTCAGCAGGGACAGAACAGATTGGCGCACTTAGTTACTGGACTCTAGTACATAGATTGCCGCTAACATGCATTTTTAATGATAAAACTGTATAGTGTAAAAACGATAATGTTTGGAAATTGGGTTTCAGAAAATATTTATGATTTGCACATCACCAAGTAAAGTGTTCTGATTTGTTTTGATCCTATTAAAATCTGTATTCCTATCACACTACTAAATAAAAAAAAGTTCTTTGCTAATGGAAGATATATTTTGAAATATTTGTCCTGTTCATTTATAAGCTATTTAAATGTTGTGTGTTGGAAATAAAACTGACATCCTAGAGCCTTTTGTTTCACACTTCCTACAGCCCAGCAAGATTGGCAGAGAGTTCACTTAACAAAATCATCTAACTTTTCAGTCAGAGAAAGAAAAGTAAACACCAAGGGGCAGATTTACAAGCCCCTTGCGCCACTTTTGCGTCATTTTTAACATGGGAAAAATGACGCAAAAGTGGCGCAAGGGGCTTGTAAATCTGTTCCCAAGTTTCAGGATAAAATAGGCAGCAAGTTGAAATAAGACAAAAACTGACATTTGCCCTCTGTCTTTGAACACACAGCAAAGTGACAAGATATAAACAAGATTTAAATACATCTTTATTGCTCATTAACTATCTGCCAGAACCAGTAGGCCCTAAAAATAGCCCGTCCTAATAAAATCTGACTTGTCATAGCGAGTGGGCGAGTAGATTTTCCAAGGCCTGATTTGATAGCAATTAGTTATTTTCAGTAAAAACTAATCTAGTGTGAAGATATCTGGATCTTTTTCTCCAAGGAAGCGCATGACAACCATGGAGGGAAGATATTCATATTTACAAATAGGAACTCTATTCTTCTGTCAAAAAAATCCCTCTTCCTTTTCTGAAAACGAGTTTACAATACTGAAATGTGTAGTGTATAACATGAGTCCTTATGGTTCTCAGGCCTATAATGGCCTTACAGTGTTATGGGCTAATGCACTATGCAAGGCTTTAAAACATAAGAAACAACCTTCATATTTGGTGTTCAGTAAATACATCCATTCATATATGTGTTTACACACTTTTCCTCCTTTATGAATATATGGAGTGTAGCACAAACTAATTGAATATGTTTTCATAGACCCCCTTTTTCAAAATCTCCCCATTTCTTTAATTTAATCATAATTATATCCCTCATCATCTGGTAGGTAGCAAGCGTAAAAGTGTTAGCAGTGCTTGATTTTTGAGAGAGCGCCGGGAAACCTCCGGGTAGCTGTGCGCCTTATAAATTTAATTTAATAATAATAATTTTAATAATAATAATGATGCACACTATTAATGTAATAGTAACATATAGGATGATCACAATCAAAACAATACCAATGACAGGTTCAAACATCCCCTTGAGGTCTCTTTGCGTGTCAAGTAATTTTATCGCACTTTCCTTAGCATGGTCTATTTGCTTGTGTAAGCTGAGAGAAGTATTGGTAAGTTGTATGCAAACCTCAGTCCCCACAATATCGCACCCCAACCCTTGTGAGCATCCGCAAGCAATCTAAGGCTATACTGTTCTGAACTAGCAGTTTGGCATGAGCATCTAGCTGCTGTGTTACTATTCCCAAAGATATTGCCATAGAATTTGCTATCGCTTCTAAGAGATTGGCATTTCTCCTTGTCTTGTCTAATGCCACAGTCATGCCGTCCATAGGAATCAGGGAGGAAAAGAATTAAGAAGTAAACAAGACAGCTCTTCAACCCCTGTACCACTCTAAGGACAATCATCAAAGTGTCTTATGGCAGGCGCAATGTACCCTGGGTAACATGTTCCAGGCCAGTCCAAAGGTAGCCAAGGGTAGGATTGTGACCCACAAAGGAAATATGGATGACCCCCCTTCAGGTTGACGTTTAAAGAATAACAGTCCATGAGGAAGACAATAGTCAAATGGGAGCTTGTTTAAAGGATGGTTCTCTACAGTTAAATCAAATTTGCTATGTCTGAAACCGTACTGGATGGGCGTCCTCTTCCGTGTTAAAAAACAAACCCTTGTTCAGTCATTGCAAGGTGACTTTTGTCTGGCACGTTGCGATTCAAAGGATTGTTGGATTTCTCAAGGTCTGATAAAGAAGAGAGGGAGATTCCAGCATATTCGGGCAACCTATGTCAGAGATTATAAAGCTGCAGGCAAGTATCATTAAAACTGCTTGGCCTTCTGATCAAAGGGATGCTATATCCTACATCGACAGGCATGTGTGTAAGACTCGGCATGAGAACAACTAACTGTTCATCTGTATTTTTGCAGCAGCAGTAGGAGTTGCCTTTGTAGGCTAAGCACTGTTTCGTACCTAGGGAGCTTTGGCACAGGTCGGTCTAGGAATGACTCTCCACCCTGTCGCAAGAATGTATCCCACCATTAACAAGATACTCAAAGCAGCAATAAACACCGTAGTCCAGCCCACTGATGGATCCCTATCTGGGAAAGGAAGGCTGCTTTCCAAGGGCAAAGACAGTAATGACAAGAGGTTATCAGGACACGGTCCTGGGATGACGAAGCAGGCAAAAAGTTTTGGCCCGAATGCTGGACACCCAGCAGACGACAGATTAGAGGAGAGAGGTTGTCAGAAGATTCTGCGGGGGCTGGCCCATGCTTTGGATCGATCATAGGCACACCGCTGCCCCTAAGAGGACCAGTGGGAAGAATGGATCCATGTCACCAGGCTTCAGCAAGTGACAGCAGCGTTTGTGATGAGACGCTTGTGGTTACTCGGGTAAGGTATCTCGCACTGAAAGCACAGATACTTTGAAGACACAGTCTGAGCAATACTGTGACACCACATCATCATTCAACTGTAATTTAAATTTTGTGGGTGAAATAGGAGGGTTGATAGAAGCATGATGGGTCGTCCCATGACCATCTCGTAATGGCGCAGCTTAGTTCTCTGTGAGGGGATCACTCTCAAAGGCCACAAGACTAGGGGTAAGGCATCTGGCTACTGCAACTGAGTTTCTGCACAAATCATAGAAATCTTATTCTTCAGGGTCCTGTTACTTATGTCTACTTTTATCACTTATTCTGCTGGATGTTAAACACAGTGAAAATGCTGATGTATTCCTACTGCTTTGCACGCTGCCTGTACTACTGCGGACACACAGTGTAACCTTTGGTCGCTACTGATTGGGACTCTGAGTCTAGGATTTAAGTCCCTAAGCAGTCACTTAGCGACAGTAACGGCATCAGAGCAGACAGAGAGGAATGCTTCCAACCATCCTGAGCACATACAGACCAAAACTAACACATAAGAAAAATGTGCACATTTGAGTAATTGTATAAAATGTACTTGGATGCGTACAAAGGGGCCCTAAGGAAGTGAGTGAGCAGCAGGATTGGATTTTATTCCTTTTCCAGCATTAAATGACAGACAGATGGCACAGTATTGCAAATACCCTTGGGCTGTAGATATAAGAAGGGGGGCTACCAGCGGGATGCTGCAGCACAAATCAAACCGTCCCTAACAAAATGAGCTGCTCCATGATACAACCTGGTAAGGTTGGAGAGTAAAAGTTTTGGTGCGACCACAAGCCCCGTGCAGTTTCTCCACTCCCTTTTAAATTGCTGCTTCAACCAAGCTTGTTTTTTACTTTTAGTAGCTTGCTCCTCTGACAAGTCTTTTAGCATTGGTACATGGCAACATCTGCAGTTATAGCAGCATTTTTAGCAGCAAGATCTGCTAAGGCATTTCCTTTAGAAATATCATCATGAGGGTGCCTATCGGCTGTGCACTTTACTACAATTATCGTTTCAGGCAATTGCAGGGTCTCTAAGAGGTTTTGAATGTGCTGCCAATCTTAATGGGGGTCCCTGCTGATGTCACAAACCCCCTCTGTATCCAAAGTCATGAGTTACTCCAAATGTGTATTTAAAGTCTAGATATACGATAGCAGTCTTTTCTTTTGCTAGGATACAAGCACTTGTGATTTCAATGAGCTCTGCCACCTGAGCTGATTACCTGTGGGCAGGTTACAGCTCTCCACGGCAAAACATACAGTGCTAACAGCGAACCCGGCAACCAAAAACCTTTGTCATTTTCATGATAAGAGCCATCTACAAAATAGATTTATTCACAGTTAGTTAAAGGTAAATCGGTTAGGGCAGTTTGTGACTTAGTAACCTGTGCAATCATGCAGCACCCCCTCTTCGGCACTGGGCATAACAAAATCAGGATTCTGTGTAGGACAAAGAATCAGAGTAAAATGGGAATCAGATAACAACAAAAATTTATGATGTGGCAATCAGGCAATAGATAAATCTTATGTTTTTCATGTAAGTGTACGGGCTACCATAGCAAGGAATACAGCAACAGTTAACAGACATACTAATACAATATTTTCACAAGCTTCAGTGAAGCTAGTAGAAGCTGCCACAGAGTGTAAACCACAGTCGTGACTAGGGACAGTGCAGAGGAATAGTAGGCTATGGGTCTTTTCTTGTCCCCATGGCTTTGTACCAGTACACCAAGTGCAAATCCGTTACTTTCATGGCAAATCAAGGTAAAAGGTTTCTCTAAGTCGGGGAGCCCCAAGGCAGGTGCTGAAGTATCTTTACAATTACATTTTTGGCCTTGCTAGACCACTACAAGAGTTCGGGGGTGTCTTTTCTAACGAGGTCTCCATTTCAGCATATCCCAAAATCCATTTCCTAAGAAGGTACGTATTTGGGACACAGGGCAGGGCAACTTATGGATATCTTCAATTCTTTCAGGGGACAAATGACATTCCCCCGCAGAGATCACATGGCCAAGATATTTCACTCAAGCGAGACAAAACTGTAATTGTCCTTTGACGGCTTAAATAATTTCTTAGCCAATTCAGTGAGGAGATAACCTGAGTCCATCTTGCACTGGCCTAGCATGATAGAGGTCAATAACAAACCATTTAACATACTGAATCAGAGTGGATCCCTGAGGGAAAACCGTGTCAAAATCTTTCTTCAGAGCTTTAGAGAAAAGTGCAGGAGATGCTGTAAATCCTTGAGGGAGATGAGTCCACAAAAGTTGGGATCCTTGGAATGTGAAAGTGAAAATGTCGGCACACAGATCAACTACAAAAAACCACTGGACCCTGGCTGGAATGCAACAGAGGATGGTCGCGGTGTTGGGGACCTAGGGGAAACTTGGGATAATGGTACAGGTTCAGAGGGGTACGAAATCCTGGTAATTGGCCCGGCCTGCTGTAATGAGGGTATATTGTTGATCACTCGTCCTTGAAAATGAGGAACCCCTCACACATTATAATTGAAATTGTATATAGTTGACCAAGGTGAGTTCACTAGAATTTTTTATAAGAACTGTTTTATAATCAATCAAAAGATTTTATTTGATCCGTTATCTGTTTATTTAACCACGATCCCATAGTCAAGGATGATTCTTAGAGTGTCAGAATCATCCATGTTCGACTTACTGATGGTAGCACAGCCAACACGTGTTTCGTCCCCTACGGCACCAAGCCTGGGGCTTTTTCAAGGTGTGAATGATCAATGTAACAGGTGTCATAGAAGCATTGCCAGTGTTTGTGGCTGCTATAGGTAGATGGCTGAGTGACTGGCTGTTAGCCTTGTCGGGCACGTCATGTCAAATCCTTCTCACGTTTTCGCAGAAACACCATGCAAAGATGAAAGGTCCCCAACCTCTCCTGGTCACCTATTGTACCTAACAGAGTCAACGTACCAACAGTAACCTGGGGAAGAAGGGAAAACAAGGAAGGGAAAACAAATGTCCCACGACGCACCCCACTCTGGGACAGGACCAGTCAGCCAGGAGTAATCTCTGTCAACCAAAAGACAGAAAAGGTAAGTATACAGGGAAATGCTAATTCTTAAAGTCTATACAATTATATGTGTAAGTGTAGACTACCTGGATAATTCCCTTCTTCCGTTAATTCTGGTAACTGGTGTGAGTGAAGGGGTGTTCATGTCTAAAAAGGTAAAAGGAAGAGAATGAAAAGAGTTCAGGGTTTAGGAATGAGAAGAAAAAAAGGAGCACACTGAAACCCACCTATGGACGTATGAAGACAGGATATATATGATTCCTAATTTAAAGCCATCATAAAGTATATGTGGTACAAAAATATATGAAATCCGCCTTAACACCAGGTAGACCTAATTGGAATTCCTATGCTTTCAGGAATTCTCTTGAACTAAACAGAAACTGGAACAAACCAGATCTCCAAAGATACGGGGTCCACATCAGATAAGTATTACAGCAAATTTAAAAGACATTGTAAGTTCAGCTCTGAAAGCGCTGTTACCGTAAGAGCTAAATGCAGCTCTCTTTATTTCATCTCCTCTTATGCAGGAGTTACTAGGCCGTCGCAAGGAGTCAGAGATTATTGCTGGTGCTTGGAGGAGCAATGCAGGAAGGCTGCCAGGATGCCACGGAATGGGAACAGGAGGCCAGGAGACGACGACACGACGAAGAAGGGAGCCGGACGCTGGAAGACCGATGCAGGATCTGAAGGCTCGACGACCCGGAAGTTCAGGTAAGGACCCGAAGCTGGAACGCGAAGGGTGCACTCTGGGATTAGCGAGGCTTTAAGCTCGTCTGCAAGGTACCCACGCATGCGTGGTAGCAGGACCAGCCATTTTAGCAGTTCGCCAGGCGGGAGCGAGCCTGGCAAGCATGACACGTCGAGCCTACAGTCAGTGTTCCGGTCCTGGGAAAATGCAACCTCGGTCACTTGGGATAACCACACTGTTAAAAGGTATAAGATCTTGTACAAACCTGTACACAATAGCCTTTTCTGCTTTTTGTATCAGGGGAATCAGGGTGTTACACTGATTGACAATGGGAACTAGGGCCTCCTGCTACATCAAGTCTTCTCTTACAGGGTTAACCCCTTCTTCTGCCTCAGGTTTTAAATGGCATTTGGGTATTCTTGGTAACATCTTCTGTGGCTCTAACTTCACCTTTACTAATTCCATGGAGGAAATTACATTAGACAATTGTTTCTTTATGCTCATTAAGTCATACGGGCTCCGGGATACGTGGACCAAAGCTTTATCCCCGGCTGTTGGGTAGTCCCTCATGGAAAGGAGAGCTGATGGGGATGGATCATAGTCATCTCTGTCACTCGACTGAGGGGAAGGAGGAGAATGTTTTGATCCTCACTGTGTGGTTCTTCTCAAACTCTCAAGGGCAGTGGTGTGGCTTTATTCCCTCTGCTCCCTAGGGCTGCAATTCCACATAATGATTCTATCTCCTTTTTTGATGCTCCATCTTGGTGCCCTGCCACTAGCTCATTAATTTGTTCTGCTGTTTTGCTGAGTCACTGCCGCCTTTTTGTAAAAACGGGCTGGAGACCAGGTGGGATGATGAGGGATCAAGTCCTGTACTGGATGCCCCACACATAAGTAGATAGGAGCCTGCTCCATGGTGGCATTAGGGCGTTGACTATACTCCCTCACAAATGTGTACATAGCCCATTCCACATGGTGATGCTGCGCATGTGCTTTCCCAAGAGTGCGCATGAAGTGTTCCACTTCCCATTTGTTTGGGGCCACCGGGGAGTAACTCACAGGTGGAGGATCCCTAATGACTTCAGATAGTCCGACAACTCGTGGCCCTGGAATGGCAGGCTGTTATCTGTTCTGAGCTCTTGAACAATGCCATGGGTTGCTAGAATTGTCTCGAGCTTGGGGGTTACCTCCTCCATGGTAATGTCTCTATCTCCAGATCTTTGGAGAAGTTGTTGATAACAACTAACATGTATATTCCACCTAGAAGACTGCCAAAGTCAGCGATGGTACATACACATGGTTGTTAAGGTATGTCCTGACTGATGATGAGGGCCAGCGGGTTAGCTGCCCCAGCTGCTTTACACATAAGGCAAGCGCAGACCAGGTTTTCTACCCCTTCATCAATTACCAGAAACAACACTTTGTTCCTCACTGGTTTTGGTTTGCATCACTCCTTGGTGGACCCAATGGGCTAGCTGAATGACCCATGTTGCCAGACTCTGTGGAATGACTAAACAATGCCCCCTTGGTAGGCATCCTTACTCCGAGGAGGTTAGCACATGTCGCACATTGTATGTCGGTATTTGTTGTGTGTGGGACATTTACATCAATAAAGTGCGCCTTTAGGGTATCCCAATTGCCCAAATGGATTTTTGCTATGGCCAGTCATAGGCAGTTATTTTGGGCAATGGCTCTCAAGATTTCTTCAAGGGATATTAGATGGAGCTGGGACCATTCAATGATCAGCTGACATCATGCTCTTCAATGTCCCCTGCTTGCTGCTCATCCTCCCCCGTGGGGGCTTGGGGCTGTCAGGACAAGTAGTCCTCTGGGTTCTGGGCTCCTGGTTTGTATACTACATCAAAAGAGTACTCTTGAGGCTGTAGTGTGCACTACTCAATGCGGGGAAAGTGTCCATATATGAAAATGCGAAAATGACGACACACCAAGTGAACTGCCAGCTCCTCTCTTATGATTTGGGAGTATCAGTTTTATGTCGGGATAAGGGCTTGACTGGCATAGGTGATGGGCACTGACTCCTCGCATGGATGTCGGATAGCACTGCTCCTAATCTGGTGGGACTGGCATCAACCAATACATATGTCTCCCTCGTTTGCTCAAAGTAGGCCAATGTGGTCTTGGCAGACACAGTTTCCTTGATATGTCAAAGCTCTTCTTCCTGAGGTGGGCACCACAATCATGGAGCCGATGACTTAGTCAGCGCCCTCAGCAGGATGGTAAGGGTCATGGGGTTCCTAATGAACCGCCCACAATAGTTCACCTTCCCAAGGGAACTTCAGACCTCTGTGATGGTAGAAGGTGTGCTAGATGCCATTATGTTTTTCACTTTTGCCAGCTCTGGAGGTACCCCCCTCTGTGGAGAAGCGTAGCCAAAGAAGTGGAGAGAGGACTTCTGGAACTTGCATTTAGCTTGATGCAGTGTACGCCCACTATTGGATAGCTGCTGAAGTACATTTCAGAGTGTGGAGTGAGGCTCTTCCAGGGTGGATGCATAGACAAGAATGTTGTCACTCATACTAAGAATACCTCTAAGTCCTGATAGGACCTCTCGCACTACATTTTGAAACACCTCGACAGCCCTTGAGGTTCCAAAGTTTAGCATCTTATACGGGTAGAGTCCCACATGACTTGAGGAGTTTAATGTATCTAGACTCACGGACTAAGAGAATCTGATGGTAGCAGGACCACAGATCAATCTTTGATAACAAGCAGGTGCCCCCCCAGCTCTTCCATGATGTCATCGACAATGGGGGTAATGTGAAATTTTTTCCAGATGACCACGTTCGAGTGGAGCATGTTGACGCACAGCCAGACTTCCTCTGGTTGTATGAGCCTATGTGTTACCACAATGGGGGAACCCATAAAGTGGGCCCGTCCACCACGTCAACCTTGGAGCATTGGTGGAACTCCGCCCTCCTGAGTCTCAGGGCTATGGGCTGCACGGTGGAGTCTCTATGGAGTTGCAATTTTCTCCCTTTGAGGCATCTAAGGGTATGAAACAAGGAACTTGGCAAGTAAACTGTGTTGCTCATTAGTGTGTAACTAAAATGCAAACTGTACCAGTTGCAGGTCCTGGTGGGTCTGGCATCAGCATCAGCATTTTTTGCCCTATTTGAGTGACATATTACCTGACTATGGTAGGCTTCCCTTGATAATCAATGACTGCAATGAACACCCCAGCAAGGGGAAGAGGTTTTGAGGGTCCATATGTAAATACTTTGACTTTTGTAGGCCGCAGGTTGGGTAGGCTCTTCAGTTGGTCAAATATTTGGAGTACCATTACATTTCTCAGAGAGGGCTTTGAGGGGCCAGACTCTTTCCTAGGGTACATACAATATGGATAGTCTCTTTAGTTTCCTGATCTTCATCCATGTCTGTAAGTTCTGGATCACCCTCCGTGTCTGCAATGTTTCTTACTGCTGGTCTGACGTGGATAGTGGGTCACGTGGACTGACACTTTTTCAAAGTGATTGGCTTTGCTGCAAGCGCTGCTCTTCTTGCCCAAGACTAGGCATTCCCCAGGATGGGGAGTGGACCCTCGGCAGCACCCACATGGTTGCCTGGGCTTGCTGGCTTTGTCTCCTTTCTTCTTGAAGATGATCTCTCGATGAAGGGAATTACTTGCTCACTTTTGATAAGCTTATTGAGCACCACCTCCATGTGCAGTGCCCGGACTTTGGACAGCTCTCTGGATCTCCCTAGTGTGAGAATATCAGGTAGGGATTACCTGATTCCTGTAGGATCTGCTCCCGCAGCTTGGCCAAGGTGCACCTCTGAATGATCTGGGCTTATCCCTCGGTGTACACATGCTAGTGAGCTCTTTCAGTCATTTTCAAAAAGTGTCTTTTGATTCCCTAGATTCCTTGCTTGGCCTGCCACATTACAAACCTCTTATAGTCTGGGTTTGCCCTGAACTGAAAACATGTGTTTAACGCTTCTACAATGATGGCTTAGGTGTGTTTGTGGGTTCTGCCACTGGTAGCGTCCATGATAATTTGCAAATGTTCGCACCCCCTAGGTGAAGCAATACTGGGCACTGTTGCTCCTCCATCTATGCCTGTCACTGTAAAGTATATGTTCAGGCGCTCTGCCCACATTTTCAATTTGGGCTCCTGGGCTGATGGCAAACCCATGATGGAATGGTTCCAAGGCAGCATATTGGCCATCTTGCACTTTCGACCGTGTTCTTCTCGAGTATGACCCTAGTATACTCTGCTGACTCTGGTCTAGCCTCCGCTGTGTTCTGGGCCTCCACAGCTGCTTAGCACTTGTGCCCTAGTCCCCAAGTGCTGGTTGATTTGTGCTGGCCCATGGGCGATGAAAAGTTAGCCACACCCAACTGAGATCTTCTCTCTTCCTTGTGTTTTTTGTAATGTGAAGATTGGAAGGGTTGATTTTCATGTGTCTCCTTGTGACACTGTCACTTTTATGTTAGACACTGGACACATACTGACTCACTTCTTGCATTGTTGTGCCAAACAAGGCTTTCGCAGTTTTTGTAATTTATCACAGTAGCTGCCACCCGGAACAGCTATTGCTGTGCTGTTGTGGTGGCTGTAATACACCACGCTGTGGAGGTCCCTCCTGTTGAACGTCTGCCATCGCACAGCAACGATTTTCAGGGCAAAGTATATGCTGCTCATGGGTAGCACTGATGTCAGGGTGTCCTTACCACTGTTTGCGCTCTCTGAGGAGCGCTTACTTTGGGTTTGCTTTGCCTTTACTAGTGTCCCAGCTTGCTGTTGGCTTGCGCCTTGCTCTGCATCTCTCCCCAGTGCTGCCCTATGTCAGCTAGAGGTGCGGCGGTGTGGTTACTCTATCTGCCCTCATCTCCAGATTGGTATGCTGTGCGGTCTACGGAAGGGCTGCAGTCAGCAGGGATATCCCGGGCAGAATATGATATCATACCTTGTGTCAGGTGCAGATGTAACTTTCATTGTAATTCTTCCACTCTTATGAACCCCACCCGACCAGGAAGCTACTCATTAAATAGGGATGATGACTTCTTGGCCAAACCATGACCCCAGAGGGTGAATGCACGAGGTCTGCACTCAAAACAATGCCCAAATAATACTAAGGCTTGCACTGAGCCATATTAAACAGTTGAGAGCAATGAGGCAAGCTTGTCAGAATGCACTGCACGTTGGTAGAGGCAGAGATCTTAGACTGCCTGCACACTACACCTCGAAAATGATGTGTCTGGGCACATTATTTGTTCATGTTTACCCTTTCAATAAATTGACACTGCATTCATGTGCAAAATGTTTCATTGCTGATTTGGCAGGGTGCAATGGAACAATCCTTGATTTGTGTTAATCCCCTGTTCCATCAGTAGTAAGTTATCGTGTCCCCATGATGTGCCATCTGTGATATTTTATTTCAGCCATAGATTGAAGCAGCACACACTATCCTGTGTTGCACTGTCTATCTGTCAGGGTGAAGGATATATTTTATGGCATACTGTGAAGTCAATAAAATTAAATAAAAATAATCTGTCAAGTTGATTGCTTCAGCTCCATGATCTGGTTTTGGATCCTGGGTAAAGTAAAAACTCTTTCCCTCATTCTTTATTGAATATATCTTAAAAGGGAGCACAGAGCAAAACCTTCAAAGATTTTTTTAAACACATATGTATATTTAAGCTAATTGGAGAATTTTGACAGGACTGGTGTGTTAGAATGAAAAGTCTTGCTTCACACACAGCTCAGCTAGGATGGCCAACTTTCGATTCTCAGGTTACTTTGTCTGCGTGTAGACATGTTCCACACGTGGAGACATTGTGTTTGTGTAGGCATCAAAAATCGTTTGATGGGAAGCGGGGGGACTATGAATCACAGAGCACATTTTGGGTTTAATTCTCATCCCTCCTCTTAATCAGGTAGTTTTAAATGATATACCTCAGCCAGAGTTTGAGCTTATTAAGGCAATGACTTAGAGTTTAGTGGAGAGGTACTCTGTTGCAGCTGTGAGAGAGTACTCTCTCTGCCTAACTGGTGGACCTTATGTATGTCGGCGACAGAGAATACTCAGTATCTGTCGCTGGTTTAGCCATTTGACCACCTGCCGATTTAGAGTGGATGTTCAACTGGCCAGTTTTCACTGTCTCTAACTGCCTGGTAAAACCTATCGTTAAAGGGCAGTGAACGCTGCAAAATGTTCCCCTCACCATGGAGACAGATCAACGGTGTGAAGGACCATCATTTTTTTTAATTTCAAAAACAAAATCCCGCTTTGGGATTTTATTTTTGAAAATACAAAAACATGTTAAAAGTTTGACCTACGGTACCATCCATCAAGTGTTTAATACATTGACAGGAACCGCTGTGCGACAGGTCCTACCGGTTGGTCAGTGGGACATCTCTAAATTGCAAGTTCAATTACACTGTAAGGGCAACAGAGTATTTTATTCTCTCAGCATGACATAGTAAATCACGTACTCTGAAGTTCAAATTAGGCCGTAAGTGTGATTACTATTCATACTGTATTGGAGTTCTAATCCCTTTACCATCTCCTAGAGGAAGCCTTGACTGCTCACTAAGCAAATTTTGTGAGCAGTTTAGAAAATAACTCTGATATCCAGTTCCTTGACTGAAATTGACTGCGCCAAGGTTTGGTTTCTCCTCCCACATTCACCATCCTTCTGTTTTTCTATCGCTGCATGTTTTGTGTTCCAAAATGTGCAAGTGACCATAAAGCCATTATTACTCACCCAACCTCTTCACTCATCTCAGTCATGCTTGTAATCAGACCCTTGCCTTCTCCCGGTTCTAATGTTCAGCTTGGCCTGTTATATATAGTACTTTGTTGACAACCTCATTCTCCACCACTGTGTCCTTTGGTACTGAATTGATAGTGATTGTTTCTCCACTGCTTTAACTCCTTTCATCCATCTAAATGTCCTCACTGAACCACATATTCACAAATGGATTTTGGGGATTTCTCCCTCTGTATCTTTTTGATTCTTCCCATTCGCACAAGGAACCCTAAACTTATTCAGGACATGATTTAGCCTAAATGGTCCATCCAGGTATTAAAATCCAATTCCCATAATCATCCATCTCTTAACAAAGCAAGAAAGAAATACAATTTAATATGCTCATCAAACTACCATAGTTGCTAATAGCTCACACTTTCTTCAATCCTATAACTAGAGAAACTCTATTCACTTTGTAACTCAGTCTATGCAGAGACTGTGCAGCAAAGATGTCCCTCTCCCACATATTCATGGATTCTTGGCACTTGTAAACTCTTAGTGTTCGCGAATTCATATCACTATATCACCATTAGTATATATAACAATGCAAAGATAATCATCTATTATAACCTCTGTAACTTCCAACTCTTCAATCGGAGATTCAACAAACCAAAAAATACTAACAGATCTTCCCAAGTGGTTGCTTTCTTGCTACATCAGTTGGATCCCTCTGATCAACCCTCTAGGTCACAGAACCACCCTGAATGATTCAATTTCAACCTCCTACTCCATGGTTACCCTTCTGGTTACCGTTGTAAAAATGAGATCTGTGGTTAAACACTCCATCAGCATTCATAACCTCATCATACAGAATTAATTCCACTTCCTGGCTCTCATGGAGACCTGGTTCAACAACACATCAGTGCTGGACATAGCTAAATGCCATCCCTTGAACTACAACTTCCGGATGAGTTAAGGAACTGTATGACATCTAGCAGGGTGGCTATGGTGCTTCTCCACTCTCTTGCCATTAAGGTACTACACTGCCTTACGACTCCTTTGAGTAACTCTTCACTAAGATAGACACAAACCTTACGCTCTCCTCCGCTTGCACTTTATCTACCATCCCTTATCACCCCCCAAGGCACATCTGTGTTCTAGTCCATTATCCTAGACTGCTCTGAATATATCCTTACTATCTTCAAACATGAATATATTATGGGAGATCTGAATACTTTGGCCAAAGACTCCGTGAGTGATTATTGCCAAAACCAGCTTGATGATTTGGACATCCTGTGTCTTACTGAACTGCTTAAAGAGACAACTCAAAAGGTTGGCCACAGTCTTGGTTTATTATAGTCAGCTATACTTGAGCTCTAAATCCTCGAGTTCCTCCAACTGTCTTGCTCTGATCACTTCCTAGTAAAATTCCATATTGTAAATGAACTATCCAGCAGGTCCAAGAATGCCCGCAGCATTGTTAAACCATTTAACCATTGTTAAACCATCCCCGTAGGGCAGTCTTAACAAAACAAAAAAGTAGAGGTCTTTGCCTGGTTGTTGAGGGAAACTTCAGATCCTCCACTTAAGTCTCCTGCTGACATTTTAGCTCACTTATATTTCAAATTATGCAAGGCCCTCAATATGCCTCCTCCGTCCCCAAGGATTGCCTTCTCAATCCCCACTAATCGCATGTCAATACTAAAACATCCCCAGAAAGATTTCAGGATAAAACAAAACTGTCTTCCGAATGCAAAACTTGTACCTACTTCAAAGACTAAAAATTGGCAAGCGTTAGTGCAGAGAATGGTACCTTCCATTCTTGCATTGCTTAGCCAAGGAACTATTCCTCATCTTCATTGAACTTGTGTCTCCAAACCACCCTACATACTTGCTTTGTTTGTAAAACTTATAAACTACGGTCTTTCCTCACTGATGAAATTGCTTCCTCTCCCCCTAGAGCACCATAACACCCCCTTTCTTGTTTTTTCCTTCTCTGTGTTTGTGCCAGCTTACTTAGCTGGCACTAGCAATATCCTTAACTGCACTAATACTAATGGTGTTAACCTAGGCCCCACAGCACTAACATAGAAGTTACTTACCTTCAGTAATGTCTTATCTGGTAGAGACTCTATCTAGTTACATATTCCTTGCCTTATAATAATCCCCAGGCATCAGACTGGATCCTGAAAATCTTAAGCAGTACCTCTGCACGCTGGTAGCTGGTATCGAACAGCTTTGCGCATAGGTGCCTGATGTGATGTACTCGGTGCCTATATAGGTGCCTATATAGGTGCCAAACCAGCACGCTGACTTCAGTTTGTGGGTATATCCTCACCAGAAGCACTGAACCTCGTCAGAATGTTTTCAATGAGTGTGCAGATTCTAAGGGCCTACAAGGACCTTTTTAGGTGTAAAAGGCTGGTTCGCAGAACTGGGAGGATGGAAGGGTCAGTTAGAAATCTGCGGCTAGATAAAGTCTCGACCAGATAAGGTGTTACTGAAGGTAAGTAACTTGTTCATCTGAAAGAGACTTCTAGCCACAATTTTTTCATCTTAGAGCAAATACCAAAGCAATACTTCCCAGGAGATGGGCCTGTGAACTGGCTCAGACCAAAAAGTCCCAAATGACCAAATGCACAGAGTGCCTGTCATGAGGGACATGACTATCAAGTCAGCAGATTTTTGTAAATGTGTGCAAGGATGCCCACGTAGCATCCTGACAAAGGTACAGGACAGGAACCCCATGAGCTCTGGAGAATAACGCAGTATATGCAGTTTTGGTTCTGGTGCAATGAGCCTGCAAGTCTTCAGGGTGTTGCTTCTTGGCTAATGCATAGCAGATCTGGATGTAGAGTACAATTCATCTGGAGATGGTCTGTTTCTGTACTGCTTTCCCCTTCTTTGTCAGGGGAACCCTTCAAATAGCTGAACATTCACCCATTGTTCTTTGGTGCAATTGATATCGAATAACCTTTTAAGGTCCCGACAGTGGAGTGTGTCTTCTTCCCTGGAGGGGTGAGGTGGAGCGAAGAAAGTCAGCAGTGTGATGTTTTGGTTAACTTGTAAAGGTGCTAAGACCTTTGGCAAAAATGAGGCGCAGTTTCAGAGAACCATTTAGTCCGGGAAGAAGCTAGTGTATGGAGGGTGAACAGAAGTATTCTATTGCTTTCTCTTCCTGGCTGTTGTAATGGCCACCAAGAAAACTGTCTTGATTGTCAGAAGTCTGAGAGGGCACCTATGCATGGGTTCAAAGGGAGAACACCTCAAATAAGTTAAAACTAAATTAAGATCCTATTGGGGGTTAACAACAGGTTTGGGAGGAAACGTGCTAAAGACCTTTCAGAAAAGGTGTCGCAATGGGTGAGTTAAACAGGGATGGTTGGTCCGGCAACCGCAAAAAAGCCAAGCTGGCCAAAAGATACCCCTTCACTTTACCCAGAGCAAAACTTTGCTGGGCTAAGGACAGAACAAACAACAACACTCTGGAAAAGGGTGCAGAAAGTGTGTCAATGTGTTTATAAGTGCACCAAGCCATAAACTTAGCCCAGCGGCAGGCATATACAGTTTTTGTTGATGGACGTCTGGCTGCCAGGATAACCTCACAGACTTCCGGAGGAAGATCGAAGGGCCTCAACTGTCACCACTCTCAATCTCAAAGAATAAAGGTGGAGAGTGTGCAGGTTTGGGTGTAGGACCCTTCCCTGTTGCCGCGACAGGAGATTGTCCTGGAAAGGCAGCCTGACCAAAGTACAGATGCTCATGCTCAGGAGTTCTAGAGTCCTCCGCTCCCAGTCCAGAGCCACAAGAATGACTAGGGCATGGCCAGTTCTTATCTTTTTCAGAACTCAGGTGGAGGAGAGGAATTGGCGAGAAGGTGTATAGGAGTCCTGCATTTCAGTCTTGTCAAATTGTGTCTTTGGACAACTCCAGCAAGCAGAAGTGCTGACATTGACATCTCAGTGGTGGCGGGTAGATCTAGCTGAGGTTCTCCCCAGTCTTGAAAGAGACCTTGAGCAACCTCTGGGTACATATGCCATTCGTAGTCTGTGAGGCATCGATGGATGAGTTTGTCTGCCCTGACATTTAGATATCTCGCCAGGTGCTGCACTAGGAAAATGTCCTGTTGTTCACCTATGTCCAGAGGTGCAGAGCCTCCTGGCACAGAGTCCGTGATCCCAGTCCACCCTGCTTGTTGCAATACCACATGCCAGAAGTGTTGCCAGTGAACACCTGGACCAACTTCCCGTTGATTAATGGGAGGAAGGTGAATCACCCTGAACTCCAGAAGATGGCTGTGGAGCAGAGTCTTTGCTGGAGTCCAGAGGCCTGTGATCTCCAACTTTCCCAGATGGCTGCCCTAGCCCAGATGCGATGCATCGGTCACCACAGTCAGCTCTGGTCCATACACAGTCCGTTTGCAAAAACCTGCAGTGGTGGCGGTCTCCTTCGAAATCTGGACCAGGTTGGAGAGATTCCCCCGATGCTGCATCAACTGGTACTTCAAATCCCACTGCAGAGGCCGTATATGCCATGAGCATACTTCACCAGCAGAATGCAGGAGGCCATCAGACCCAGCAGTCTTAGTGTCAGCCTCTCTGAAAACCAGGACTGAGGTTGAAACATCAATATCATAGCCCAAATATCCTGGACACTCCACTCCGGAGGATAAGCACAAAATTGCATTGTGTCCAGAATGGCTCAGATGGAAGGGAGCATTTGAGAAGGAGGCAGGTGTGACTTCGGCATGTTGATAGTGAACCCCCGCAAATGGGGGAGGTTCGCCGCAGCCTGGAGATGGGTGACGACTGCCTGAGGCGAGCCCCCTTGTAGTAGCCAGTCGTCAAGGTAGGGGAAGACTGGACCCCGTTCTCTGCAGGTGTGCTGCATTCACCGCCATAAGCTTTGTGAACACCTGATGAGCACTGGTGAGGCCAAAGGGGATCATAGCAAATTGGAAATGCTCCTGGCCAACCATGAACCATAGGTAATGCCGATGGGCCTGGAGGACGGAGATGTTAAAATGGGTGTCCGGTAGGTACAATGCTACCATCCAGTCTCCAGGGTCTAACCCAGACAGAACCTGGGCAAGTGTTCATTTTGAATTTCTCTTTCTGCATGAAGGCATTGAAAGGGGGCTGATCTAGGAATGGGTTGATGCATCCATCCTTCTTTGGCACCAGAAAGTAGCGGGAATAGCAACCATGCCATGCTTCCAATGTTGAGAACCTCTCGATGGCTCCTTTGCCCAAAAGTGCATACACTTCCTGACGCAGTATGGAGAGTTGGTAAGACGATCTGAGGACAGTCGCGGGGCGGTGGGGTTTCTAGGAGTAGAAGGGCGTAACTCCATCAATCTTAAGCGCCCACTTGCATGAGATTATGGCTTACCATTGTAATGTAAACTGGATTTGTAGAGCGCTGCTTGTCACCCATGAGGTGCTTACAAAATCCCTACCCCCATTGGTCATCAACCATGCAGAAAATTTGTTAATAGGGGACTTGAATTACTGGGCAAATGAAGAAGCGGGCGGGCCTTTATCAGGAGAATTGACCAATTTGCTAAGCAATCTAAATCTAGAACAGCATATATTTCTCCCCACGCACAAATAAGGCCACACACTAGACCAGGTCTGGCCTATTAGCTTATCAGTGGCTAATATTACAATCTCTCCATGTGCATGGTCAGACCACCATTTGATTAAGTTCTCGTTATCCGGTCTTACTTTTCTGAAACCTCCTCCATGTTCCGAAGTGTTCTGTAGAAATTGGTCCAGAGTGGATCTGGATTTTGGAATCTTTAACCTCTACTGCTCCTTCTTTCCAGGATGATATAAACAGCCACGTGGAAAACATCTCCAACTGGCTCACAGCAGCTAGTAATGCACATGCCCCTATTTGAAAATTAAAGCAAGTCGTCACCATGAAACCGCCAAATGGTTTTCAGAAGATCTAAAAACAACAAAATCCACTCTGCGCCTCGCGAATGGAAATGGTGAGCGAATTACTCAATAGAGGATAAGGCACTTTTTCTGTCACTTCTTAAAAACTATAAGAGATTCATTAAGCAAGCCAAGACAGCTTTCTTTTCTACCAAAATCCTGGCTTCCTCAAATAAGTCTAAGGAAATTTTCAATATAGTGTCTGAGTTGTCTAACTCTGATAGGGTGAACCTTCGCAATAAACCGTCACAAAGATTAAGTGGTATCCTCAACACTTTCTTCATAGAGAAGATCAGGATAATAAAGGACAGTATACCCCTAAATCCTAGTGTTAATGTGACAGTCACTGAAGATAGCAACTTGTCAAATTATTTGCTTTCCTCGCAATCAGCAAAGATGACCTTCTGCACCTACTCTCTAAAGTTAAGTCAGATTCTCCTGATATCTGCCTGCCCAGAATCCTTAAAATGGTTTATACACACTGCCCTGAGATAGCTATCTCTCTACTCAATCACTCCCTCAGCCATGGCACGGTACCAAACACTTTCAAAGAAGCTATAGTGGTTCCTCTTCAAAAGATATTGGGAGAGTATTCCCTCACCTTGAAAACTTTCTGGCCAATTTCATTACCACCTTTTTTGGAAAAGGTGTTGGAGGCACATGTGGACAGACATCTCTGTTCCTTTCTAAAGGAGTCTAAATTTTTTGATCCCAGCAGGAAAGCTTTCGCCCTGCCCATTCAACGGAAACAGTCATCCTCTCAGTCATTGATGACATGAGGTAGGAGACTGACAGAGGCACTACAGAAGCGTTAGTCCTGCTAGATCTGCCAGAGGCCTTTGACATGGTCGACCATGAGATTTTGGTCAGCCGTGCCAGAGCTGCAGGCCTCCAACATTCGGCTTTGGCCTGGGTCACATCTTTTTTAAAGAATCAGTCACAGTTTTATTTATTTTATTTATAGAGTTTTTATAAAGTGCAACAGATACCCAAAAACGGGCTTCCCGGCGCTGACAAACCCGATAACTAGCAGATGTTCCAGGTGGATGTGTGGACATTTCAGAAGGTGTCAGAAAGTGCCTAAGATTCACAAGGAGATATCTTACCAAAGAGAGACCTGTGAATTAGTCTTTACCTAAAGAGATATGTTTTAGTTGTTTCCTAAAGCTTAGTAAGTTGTTGTTGGACCTGAGCTGTGCAGGAAGGGAGTTCCATAGTTTGGCAGTAAGGAAGGCAAATGTTCTGCCTCCCCCTCTTGCTCTTCTTATTTTTGGAACTGCCAGAAGGGACAGATTGTTCGATCTCAGTGTTTTTGCTGTTGTATGAGAGGTGATGAGATGTTGCAAGGCCAGCGGCCTGGATGCCTATTTCAAATTATGTGTGATGCATAGGACTTTGAATTCTCTGCGTCTCTTGATGGGAAGTCAATGGAGTTGTCTGAGAGCCTGTTGGGCTGAATTCCCTTTTGGGATATTCAGGAGTACTCGGGCTGCCGCGTTTTGTATTAGATGTAATCTCTTTATGACATAGGCTGGACTGTTGCCAGTAGTTGCCGTAGTCCAGGCGTGAAAGTATCAGCCCCTGAACCACGATCCTATGGCACTCCAGTGGCAGCCACCTCAGCGTTTTTCTCAGGTATATCAGCAGGCCAAAACAAGTCCCCACTAACTTTTTGGCTTGGGAGTTCATTGTCAAATATTTATCTAGTATGACTATGACTAGCATGATCTAGTATTTATCTAGGTTCTTTACCTCATCTTTGGGGGAAGGAGATCCCTCCAGACGGGACGACCATGCGATTTGCCCCTAGAGTGAGGGGTTATTGCCCACCACCAACACCTCTGTTTTGTCTCCATTTAGCTTGAGGCAGCTTGCCGCCATCCACTTGACCACCTGTTCTAAACATGTGTTAAGTCTCCTGGAGGTGGAATGCATATCTGGAGCCATGGAAATGACGATTTGGGAGTCATTTGCATACGACACCGTTGTAAAACCATGTGCACCGATAATGTCAGACAATGGTTTGACATAAATATTAAAGCCATTCTGTCTGGTTATCCCCTCTCAAAACTCTCAGCGCCTAGCTTACCTGTGGAGTCCCCCAAGGATTCTCCTTGTATCATCATTATTTTAATTTGTACATCCCTCCCTTGGTGCACTCATTGAAAGAGAGGAAAGTCAGAGTCTATAACTACGCTGATGATTTGCAGCTGCTATTCTCCATCAATCACTCCCCTAAATCCATGGAATCCTGTCAGAACACCATGTTGTTCATAAGAGATTGGATGAATAGCAGCCATTTAAAACTTAACTTTGATAAGACCGAGATTATTATCACTCACAATAAGCAGGACCTGTGGTATTCCTCCTTTTGGCCTCCATTGATGGGCAATTCTCCTTATAAGAATTTATCTCTGAAACCCCATCTGGGAGCAGTCACCTCTGCCTGCTTCGCTCAACTATGAAGAATTACAAAAATTGGCAGATTCTTTACTCTTGATGCCCTGATTCAGATTGTGCTGGCTTCAGCAATCTCTAAATTAGATTATGCCAATTCCCTCTATCTTGGCCTCCCTAAAGGACTTAATCAAAGATTGCAGCTGGTTCAAAATCAGGCAGCAAGGCTTATTTGTCAATAGCCTAGATGCTGCCACATCACCCCTCCATTCAAAAAACTCCACTGGTTACCGGTGGAACAACGCTTGATTTTTAAGTCAAGCTGTCTCATTTTTAAATCCCTAAATTGTAAATGTCCTGCCTTTCTATCTTCTTGAGTCAAGAAATATGTACCCAATTGTAACCTGAGATCCAGGCACAAGAACTTCCTTAGAATTCCTTCATTCAAATGGAAGAGATTAGGTGGGTCTAGATTTGCTGTGTTGGCCCCTCGAACTTGGAACTCTCTTCCCCGAGAGATTAGATCCAATGCAAATTGCATGCATTTCCATAAACTCTTGAAGACTTGGCTTTTCCGACAAGCCTATGATTAAATTAGCTCCAGCCGTATGCTGTCTTCTGTTGCCTAGCACCAAGAAACCTCCCCGGTGATCGAGTGCTTTATAAAATTCATATGACATAACATAAAATTCATATAACATAACATCCAGGGGCCAGAGGGGCAGGTGGTGCCTAATCCAACAGGGTGCTTCTGTTGTTCCAAGGGCAGGCTAAAGTGGTATGGTGGCTTCGGCTGCTGGTGGGGGGTGGCGGGCTGGGCAGATCTTTGGCCTCTGTTCCCATGGAACTTGTGGAAGCCATGTCCATGGCCATAAAAAGGCTTGGAAGCCTGTTGGTCATGGTAACTTTGATGGAAGGGACGCAGCTGATAGCCCCTACAATAGCCACGGAAGGCGTGGGGCCATGGCCAATGACCTGGCAGTGGCCCTACTCTGCTTGAAGCTTTCAGCGCTGAATCAGCATTGCCATCAATCAATCAATCAATCATGTCACTTATAAAGCGCACTACATACCCGCGAGGGTCTCAAGGCGCTGGGGGAAGAGGGGGGTGGTGCTGCTACTGATCGAAGAGCCAGGTCTTGAGGAGTCTTCTGAAGGCCAGTAGGTCTTGGGTCTGTCGGAGGTTGGTGGGGAGGGTGTTCCAGGTCTTGGCGGCGAGGTGGGAGAAGGATCTGCCGCCGGCGGTCGTTTTCCGGATGCGGGGGACTGTGGCGAGGGCGAGGCTGGTCGAGCGGAGCTGGCGGGTGGGGGTGTAGAAGCTGAGTCGTCTGTTGAGGTAGGCTGGTCCGGAGTTGTGGAGTGCTTTGTGTGCGTGGGTGAGGAGCTTGAAGGTTATCCTCTTGTTGACAGGGAGCCAGTGCAGGTGCCATCGAACAGGCAAGTGCCATCCAAGGGTATTTCCATAAGGGAAGCCTGGACTTCCTCCAAAAAGCCAGATGACCTCAGGCAGGTGTGGTGACAGAGTGTCACAGATGGAGCAATGACCCTGCGCAGTGAATCTGTTGTGTCCAGGCCACCTCTGATGGTGATCTTTGCTGCTCCCTGCAATCAGCAAACACCTAGTTCAGGATGGTTCTTGCCCCCTCCGAGGCAATAGGCACCACTTGTGCAACCGAGTCCCATACAGTGTAGCTATATCGGCCCAAGAGGCCTGCGGTGTTCACCGACCTCAGTGCAAGGCTAGCAGAAGAGAAAAATCTATTTCCAAAGGTGTCCTGCCACCTGGATTCCCTATCCCGTGGGATGGTAGGGACTGTGAGGGATTCACTTTTGAGGTCGAGGTCTACACCACCAGGTTCTTATGGGTGGGGTGCTTGGTGAGGAAAGCTTGGTCCCCAGGAGTGGGGCGGTGGCAATGTGTATCCTGTGCACTGGTGTATCCATGCAGCGCTTGGCCCAGGCCCCGAACAGGGCTTCATTGAATGATAGTAGGGATTCCATGCAGGATACCCCCGCTAGAAGTACCTCTGTCAAGACATTGGTCTTCACTTCCACATAGGGTAACTAGAGGATGAGAACTTCAGTCGCCCTTCTCACTACCATAGTAAAAGAGGCCTCCTCCTTCACAGTCACATTAGAAGGGGAGACCAGGCCAGTGTCTGGTGAGGAGTCTAGGCCACCAGCCTTAACCGACTCCCCATACCAGCAATTATCATCCAGTTACTCCAAAGGATTTTCATGGAGATCTGGGTAGCCATAAAGCTCCTCAGATCCACCCCAGCTAAAATCACCCCAGGCGCCTGTTAAAGAAAGGAGGAACTTTCTTTGACCCTGATGGTCATTGGGGTTCCGTAGACATCAATGTCCGGTGATGCCGGTCAGGATCCATATAGGAATTGGGAATGACTATGGGCATGGCATCGCTGAGAGGCATCAGCAGCACCAGGAATGGTGCCACATGGCTGAACCCCAGTGAAGGTCATGGATTTGTGACCAAAGTTGGTCCAAATCCAGAGGGCCTACTGGTGCCAAGGGCGAACCTGCTGGTGGACATCCAGTCAGGTACTTCTCCAGCTCATGGGGCCCAAAGGTGATCCAGAGGGGTCAGACCGCCCAAATACGAGGTGTATGGCCTCATAAAACTCTTTGAGTAGGGCAGGGATTGCTTAGGCTCCAGGAAATTCAGGGCCATGCAGAATGTACCTAAGCTCAAGCTCTGCAGGGGAAGTGCGGGAACAGGGTCTCGACTTGTGGTGTCATGCCCACGCCTTGTCCGATGGCATGGACCAGTGCTGCAAAGTTCTTGGACTTCTTGTGTTTGTGGAACTTACCCGACGATGGCTTCGATTGTGATGACGACTGACGGGAACGAGTTAGAGAGAAGGTCTGGGACCTGGAGTGGTGCACAGTCTTCTGATGTCGGGTCACTAGGAGCTTCATCTCCCACTCCTGAATCTCTTTGGGATTCATGGTGTGGCAGTCAGGACAGTTCCCGGAGTCATGGTCTGACTCCAGCGACCACAGACAAAGTAGATGGGAGTCCGTCAAAGACATTTGCCTGTAAAAGGCCCCAGTGGGTTTACAACACATTGTTTCTCAGGGGACCACACTAAGGCACACTGGTATCAAAATGCTCAAAAGTGTTGTCAAAAATGTGGTAAAAAAGTGACAGTGGTAGTACTTCCGTATCCGCGCTGTTGGCACAGAAAAAAAGGAACTGAAGTCCACACGCTGGAGTTGCACTCATATCGGCACTACGCACATCACATCTGGCATGGCTGACATTGAGACGTTCGATAGCTTCCCATGCATAGATGTATACTCTAGATTTCTCAGATCCAGTCTGATGCCTGGGGAATATTCTAAGGTAAGGAATCTGCGGTCCGATGCTGACCATTGCCATTGCTGATCTGCTCAACTCTTCCTTATCCATTAGAATCAGCCACAAGACTTCAAGCATGATATGATTGTGGGTTCTATGCAAATTGCCTTTGGTCACGTGTTGTTTTCCATTCAATTTTCTCCAGGTAAAATCTATGGGAATTTGCACTGCCACTGGCAATATGGAACAGGAGGATGCCGTGCAGTAATATTGGTCACAGTTTTTCCCATTGAACAGGGGAAAACTCAGAATTGGGCACAAAATTTGACGCAATACATGCGTAAACAGTATTTCCCCCAGGCGCTTTTGGCCTGATTTTGACTGTGCATGCAGAACGAGGCATTTACAAGCTTTGAACTCCATACTCTTTAGTACAAATATGCAATAGTTCTAATCACAACTGTGTGGAAAATACATGCTCCTATTACTTCTGTGATACTCATACGACCCGATTAACAATACCATTGTCTCCGATTATCTTCGTGACGCAATCGTGAACTAACATAAATAAAACATACGCAGGAACCTTTCATTATAAACACAAAGTCATACCTATTTGCTTTGCCACTTCTTGTTTTTGCAATAACTCATACCCGTTAAAGAAGCTCTTAAGAAGCCAGCCCCTGCGCGCCTCCGAAATAAGATGAATACCTTGAAAGGAACTGAAAGCTCGTCACATTAATCATCATTTTGCGAACAATTCTAGTTGATCTTTAAAGCTTCAGATTTCTGCTGGTTTATCGATTCCATTGGCTTGGAATCTCACCACCTCAATAATCCCACAAATCATCTCTGTCGGAATGTCACTGCGTCTGGCTCCTGATTGGGTGTTTGGTGTCTTATTCCTGAACGGCTCACTGGGGCGCATTTGTTGCAGTAGTTTGAACACAAAGAAAACGAAAATGGCAATGTTTACAGATAATTAGCCAGATGGCAATGAAAAAAGACTCTATTAGAAAACAAGGAATGCGCTGTGGAAATATACACTCATCCATAAATAAACACATAAACATATAGTACCATTTCCCGAACGACTGCACATCAAAATATGCCTGTATCTAATCCAGCACTGTATAGTGTTCCTTCCGTTGTCAGCATCCCTTTATTGTGTTCTAGGCAAGCTAGGAAACCAGGCGACTCCAAATTCTGAGACCCCGCAAGGTACGGTGAGCAGCTCCAGTTATGGCCTCATCGGTGCTCTGTTAGGGAGGGAACACCAGAGGGGAGCAGATTCAGGGCAGCAGTCGGGAATACAGAGCAGAAGCCATTAGGGTCCTTCTGTAGAAATAAACAGGTGGGTTTGCGTTGTTCATGGGAACTTCCACTTATTGTGTTATTGTGCTGAGATTGTGGTGCCTTTCATCCATCCTGGCATCTTCGCAGGCCTCAAGTTTATCCTTAAGGAAAACAGCATTTGTGGTGTTGGCTCCTCGGATATGCTGTTCTGCTGCGGTCCTGGCTGCAGCTGATTGCCTTGCAGTTCATGCATTTGATTAGCACCCATAGCATTTCAAACAGAAACGATGCACCAGGTGAGGAGGAGTGGTAAGTAGAATCTTGGATAGTAGAGTGTTTAACATTGGGGGTATGTGGTTTTTCAAATCCATGGTAAGCGAGCAATTCTGCCCATTTTCGATAGTTTCAAGGCCACTTCACCCGAATTTTTTTTAAAAAAAGGCAAACTGCAGGCAGAATTACCTGCAGCACAAGAATTCCTTTTTGCGTGCACTTTGAGTGCACTGTCCGACCCTTGACAGTGCATTAAAGCAAGTACTCCACTAAGGGAACCTTGGCATGGCACCTGCCTCATAGAATGATGGGAGAACGCTGTTGCAACAGGTTTCTCTGCTGGGGAAGTTGCTTGCAAGAGAACTGTAAGGTTTCTACCAATGTATTTCCTTTAATGAAATTATCACAAAGGTAAATAAATTGCACACCTCCCTTGCAAAGCTTCTATTAGCAACTGTTTTGGGCCTTCTTTTTCCCCATTTGTAGCAGCTGAGCAACCCTTATTCCTATCTGCAAGTCGAAAAAAACGAGTACATTTAGTCTGTTTCGAAATTAATCTGAAGTTTTGCCAACCCCTAGATAACATTGGCCAGAGTAACCTATTGTGGTGAGAATTATTTATGCCATTGCATGGATAGCAACAACAAAGACAGACAAACAAGTTACCTCACATCTAAGACACACCAGCATAAATATACGTTTGTTAGACCTGACAGCCTTAGGGTGGGCTTCCCCCAAACCTTTTCCTTTATTCCTCCATATTTTTCTGATTTAGTTTGTCGGCCTTAGGACTCTGTGCACTTAATCACTGCTAACCAGTGCTAAAATGTGTTTGCTCACTTTCTTTATCATGGTGAACCTAAATTATACCCAACTGGCACATTTAATTTACTTGTAAGTCCCTAGTAAAGTGGTACTACATGCACCCAGGCTCTGTAAGTTAAATGCTACTAGTGGGTCTGCAGCACGTATTGTGCCACCCACTAAAGTAGCCATGAAGCAAGTCTCAGGGCTGCCATTGCAGCCTGTGTCTACAGTTTTAATCTGCCATTTTGACCTCAATCAATCATAGCATTTGTAGAGCGCACTACATACCCGTGAGTGTCTCAAGGCGCTGGGGAAGGGGGGGAGGGGTGCTGCTACTGCTCGAAGAGCCAGGTCTTGAGTCTTCTGAAGGTCAGCAGGTCTTGGGTCTGCCGTAGGTGGATGGGGAGGGTGTTCCAGGTTTTGGCGGCAAGGTGGGAGAAGGATCTGCCGCCGGAGGTCGCTCTTCGGATGCGGGGGATTGTGGCGAGGGCGAGGTCGGCGGAGCGAAGCTGGCGGGCGGGGGTGTAGAGGCTGAGTCGTCTGTTGAGGTACGTAGGTCCGGTGTTGTGGAGAGCCTTGTGTGCGTGGGTGAGGAGCTTGAAGGTTATCCTCTTGTTGACGGGGAGCCAGTGCAAGTCTCTCAGGTGAGGGGTGATGTGGCTGCGGCGAGGGATGTCGAGGATCAGGCGTGCAGAGGCGTTCTGGATGCATTGCAGCCGCTTCAGGAGTTTGGCCGAGGCTCCAGCGTAGAGGGCGTTTCCGTAGTCCAGCCTGCTGCTGACGAGGGCCTGGGTGACCGTTCTTCTCGTTTCGGTGGGGATCCACTTGTAGATCTTGCGGAGCATGCGGAGGGTGTTGAAGCAGGAGGACCTGCTTAGTCATGGAGAGGGTGGAGTCGAGGATGACTCCTAGGTTGCGTGCATGGTCGGTGGGTGTTGGAGCTGTTCCCAGTGCGGTCGGCCACCAGGAGTCGTCCCAGGCCGAGGGGGTGGAACCGAGGATGAGGACCTCCGTCTTGTCAGAGTTCAGCTTCAGTCGGCTGTTCCTCATCCATTCGGCGACGGCCTTCATTCCTTCATGGAGGTTGGTTTTGGCGGTGTGGGGGTCTTTGGTGAGGGAGAGAATCAGCTGGGTGTCATCGGCGTAAGAGATGATGTTGAGGTCGTGCAGTCGGGCGATGTGGGCGAGTGGTGCCATGTAGATGTTGAACAGCGTTGGGCTGAGGGATGAGCCCTGGGGTACGCCGCAGATGATCTCGGTGGCCTCGGAGTGGAAGGGGGGGAGGCGGACGCTCTGTGTTCTGCCGGAGAGGAAGGAGGTGGTCCAGTCCAGGGCCTTCTCTTGGATTCCGGCGTCGTGGAGGCGTGTGCGTAGTGTGTGGTGGCATATTGTGTCGAAGGCGGCTGACAGGTCCAGGAGGATGAGGGCCGTGGTCTCTCCGTTGTCTAGCAGGGTCCTGATGTCATCAGTGGCGGCGATGAGGGCAGTTTCGGTGCTGTGGTTGCTGCGAAACCTGGACTGGGACGGGTCCAGGATGCTGTTCTCCTCGAGGTAGTGGGTCAGTTGTTTGTTGACGGTCTTCTCGATGACCTTCGCCGGGAACGGGAGCAGGGAGATGGGCCGGAAGTTCTTGAGGTCCGCCTTGGGTTTCTTGAGTAAGGCGTTGATCTCGGCGTGCTTCCAGCTTTCCGGGAAGGTTGCTGTCTCGAAGGAGATGTTGATCACTTTCCGGAGATGGGGTGCGATGGCGGTGCTGGCTTTGTTGAAGATGTGGTGTGGGCATGGGTCTGACGGAGATCCGGAGTGGATGGTGTTCATGATCAGGATGGTGTCGTCGTCGTTTATGTTGGTCCAGGAGAGCAGGCGGTTGGTGCGGATGTTGGTCGTGGGGGCGGAGATCTCAGTGGTTGTCGGGGCGATCGTGGTGTTGAAGCTGTCGTGGATGTCAGCGATCTTGCGATGGAAGAAGGTGGCCAGCGAGTTGCACAGGTCTTGCGAAGGTGGGATGTCGTTGGTGTTGGAGCTGGTGTTGGAGAGTTCCTTCACGATGTTGAAGAGCTCTTTGCTGTTGTGTGTGTTGTTGTCTAGGCGGTCTTTGAAGGAGGCCCTTTTGGCGGATCTGATGAGGTGATGGTGTCTGCGGGTGGCGTTCTTGTGGGCTGTGTAGCTGTCCGGTGTTTGTTTGCGGTGCCAGTTCTTCTCCAGCTTTCGGCAGGTTTGCTTGGAGGCCCGGAGGTCTTCAGTGAACCAGCTGGCTTTCTTGCTGGTGTGGCTGTTGGAGGGTTTCTTGAGTGGGGCGAGGGTGTTGGCGCAGTCGTCGATCCACTGTCTGAGGTTGCGGGCGGCGGTGTCAGGGTCGGCGGGAGGGCGCCGGGCTAGGGTGGTGGTTAGCTGGTCTTCGGTGACTTTGCTCCAGCAGCGGCGAGGCATCTGTTGGGTGCGGTGGTGCATGGTGGCTTTCTGGAAGGTGAAGTGGATGCAGCGATGGTCGGTCCAGTGGAGTTCGGTGGTGTGACTGAAGGTGACGTGGGAGCTTGCGGAGAAGATAGGGTCAAGCGTGTGGCCGGCGGAGTGGGTGGGAGATGTGACGAGTTGTCTGAGTCCGAGGTTGGCGAGGTTGTCGATCAGGGTGGTAGAGTTGGTGTCGTTGTTGTTCTCGAGGTGGAAGTTCAGGTCCCCGAGGAGGATGTAGTCCGTGGAGGCGAGGGCATGAGGGCTGACGAAGTCGGCGATGGAGTCGCTGAACTGTGGTCGGGGTCCGGGGGGTCTGTAGACGAGAGTTCCTCTGAGGGTGGTGTTGGGGTCGGTGTGGATCTGGAAGTGCAGGTGTTCGGCGGTGCTGAGGGTGTCGTCGTTGTTGGTCGAGACTCTGAGAGTGTTCCTGTGGACGATGGCTATTCCTCCTCCTACTCCGTTGGTGCGGTCCCTGCAGGAGATCTTGTAGCCTTCCGGGATGGCAATGGCGATGTCGGGTGCCGAGGAGGGGTTCAGCCAGGTCTCCATCAGGAATGCGACATCAGGGGAGGTTGAGTCGAGTAGGTCCCAGAGTTCAACGGCATGTTTGCGGGCGGAGCGGGTGTTGAGAAGAATGCAACTGAGGTGGTTGGGTTTGTTCCTGGTCGGCGGGTTGGCGGGCTGGGTGCTGGTGAAGCTGCAGTTCCGGCAGGAGAAGGGTCCTTGGGTGCGCTTCGGGGCGGCCAGGAAGCAGGTGCGCGATCGTCGTCCGGTGTTGAGTGCGTGGAGGGTGCTGGAGTCGTAGCGGAGCCGGGCGTAGTGGCGGGTTCGGGGATCAGGGGTTCTGGCGCTGGGCGCGGTCCAGGCGCGGACTTGCGCAGACGGGCTTGCCTTAGGCACGCCAGCTGCGCGGCCGCACAGCGGCTGCCATATATGGGGAGGTGGGAGGGAGGAGCAGCTGGGAGGCGGGAGGCAGGGCAGGGGCAGCGAATGGGCGGTCAGGGGGGCGGGGCCGCAGGGGACACAGCGGCTGGAGCGGGAGCTGTGTGGGGCGACGAAGGGAACAGAAGGCAAAAAATGGGCACAGAATTACAGGGGCAACGAGGGGAACAAAAGGCAAAACGGGCTCACAGTAATGGGGGCAACGAGGGGAACAGAAGGCAAAACGGGCTCACAGTAATGGGGGCAACGAGGGGAACAGAAGGCAAAACGGGCTCACAGTAATGGGGGCAGCGAGGGGAACAGAAGGCAAAATGGGCTCACAGTAATGGGGGCAACGAGGGGAACAGAAAGCAAAACGGGCTCACAGTAATGGGGGCAACGAGGGGAACAGAAGGCAAAACGGGCTCACAGTGATGGGGGCAACGAGGGGAACAGAAAGCAAAACGGGCTCACAGTAATGGGGGCAACGAGGGGAACAGAAGGCAAAACGGGCTCACAGTAATGGGGGCAACGAGGGGAACAGAAGGCAAAACGGGCTCACAAACACGGGGGCAACGGGGGAACAGAAGGCAACCAATAAAGGCAAACAAGGATACAATAAAGGCAAACAATAAAGGCAAGCAATGAGGTACAAACCTACGGCCTACCACTGGCCACCAGGGATGAGGCGCAGGTGGTAGCCTGCGGGTGGAGGAGGGCCTCGATCTTCCTCAGCAGCGGCAGCTGGGGCAAGGACACACAGGCGGTGCTGTGCGGAAGGGGAGCGACCTACCTAGCAGGGTCAAGGGTCGCTCTCCTCACCGCGCAGCGGCCGCCATATATGGGGAGGTGGGAGGGAGGAGCAGCTGTGAGGCGGGAGGCAGGGCAGGGGCAGCGAATGGGCGGTCAGGGGGGCGGGGCCGCAGGGGACGCAGCGGCTGGAGCGGGAGCTGTGAGGGGCGACGAAGGGAACAGAAGGCAAAAAATGGGCACACATTTACAGGGGCAAAGAGGGGAACAGAAGGCAAAACGTGCTCACAGTAATGGGGGACAACGAGGGGAGCAGAAGGAAAAACGGGCTCACAGTAATGGGGGCAACGAGGGGAACAGAAGGCAAAACGGGCTCACAGTAATGGGGGCAGCGAGGGGAACAGAAGGCAAAACGGGCTCACAGTAATGGGGGCAACGAGGGGAACAGAAGGCAAAACGGGCTCACAGTAATGGGGGCAACGAGGGGAACAGAAGGCAAAATGGGCTCACAGTAATGGGGGCAACGAGGGGAACAGAAGGCAAAATGGGCTCACAAACACGGGGGCAACGGGGGGAACAAAAGGCAAACAATAAAGGCAAACAAGGATACAATAAAGGCAAACAATAAAGGCAAGCAATGAGGTACAAACCTACGGCCTACCACTGGCCACCAGGGATGAGGCGCAGGTGGTAGCCTGTGGGTGGAGGAGGGCCTCGATCTTCCTCAGCAGCGGCAGCTGGGGCAAGGACACACAGGCGGTGGGGGAGCGACCTACCTAGCAGGGTCAAGTAAACCTCTTGCCAGTTCTAAATCTTCCTTTTTTAAACATATGTCACCCCTAGGGTAGGCCCTACACAGCCCATAAGGCCTACACAGCTAAGAGGGTAGGGTGCAGTGTACTTAAAAAGTAGGACATGTACTTTTAAGTTTAACAATAACATATCCTGATAGTGAAAAACTCTCAAATTCATTTTTCACTACTGAAAGGCCTGCCTCTACCACAGGATAACATTGGAGTTAACTTTTTGCATTTAATAACCTATAACGTCCAATTGGGAACAGGTAGACAGTTCATCATTGATGTCTTTGGAATTTTAATAAAAAAAATTAATAAAAACTCATCTTTAATGGTAAAGTCAGATTTTGTATTACAATTTTGAAAATGCCACCTTTAGAAAGCTAAAAGAACAATTGATGGACAGAATGCAGAACAATGTCATACATTCACCCCAATACAGAGATCCGGGCCTAAATCAATTGTTTCTTTGCTCACCATGCCATTCCAGTTTGTACCCAGCCACATGCAAATCTGTCTTGACCCTGTGCCCAATTGGAACAGTCCAGCCCGAACTGCCAGGCCAGGTCCTTCCTGGACTGGAAACAAGCATCCTAGGACCGGTTTCGGGGTTTCATCCCTTATCAGCCAGGATAGCTTGACTCCAGTGGCATGGAGAGCACGGGAGCCACGTCTGGGCATACCTGTCCCACTCAGGGTGACAAATGCAAAAAGAACAAATGATGGACAGAATGCAGAACAATGTCATACATTCACCCCAGTACAGAGGACCTGGCTTGGCAGTTCGGGCTGGACTGTTCCCACAAGGAACAGAGTCAAGACTGATTTGCATATGGCTGGGTCCAAACTGGGGTGGTGTGGTGAGCAAAAGAATGATGGATTTAACCCAGATCCTTGTGACTGGGGGTGAATGTTTGCATTGTCCAGCATTCCATTCATCAATTGTTTCCTTTGCATATGTCGCCCTGAGTGGGAAAGGTATGCCCAGACGTGGGTCCCGTGCTCACTACACCACTGGATTCAAGCTAGCCTAGCTGATGAAGGGTGATGCTCTGAAACCGGTCCCAGGATGCTTGTTTCCGGTCCACGGAGGACCTGGCTTGGCAGTTCGGGCTGGACTGTTCCCACAAGGAACAGGGTCATGACTGATTTGCATATGGCTGGGTCCAAACTGGGGTGGTGTGGTGAGCAAAAGAATGATGGATTTAACCCAGATCCTTGTGACTGGGGGTGAATGTTTGCATTGTCCAGCATTCCATCCATCAATTGTTCCCTTTGCACCTTTAGAAAGCTGGCAATTTCCTGTCTTACCCATTTGAAGCCTGCAGCCTGCTCCGGGGTCGCATGACTGGGTGTAGTTGGCAGTTGGCAGTTGGACTTTGTATATTCCTTCCAGACAGCTACACACAATAGAGAGCTTAGGTGTGCCTGGATGTGCCATCACTTGCAGGATGGGGGCCCGGAGCTGGGCACATGCCACTTGCACCTGAATTAGCTGTCTGTGTCTTGCCTTCACACAAAGGATTGCATACCCCCTGCAATTAGTCTGGAGCTAGGGCAGTGGAGGCAGGAAACCAGGGTACTTCAAAGGGAATTCTCTAGAAACTTCTCCCACTTCAAAGAAGGCACCAGGTATAAATATTGGACCTAAGACACCAACTCAATACACTTTGTGACCTGTGGAAGACTACCAGGAAGGACTGCTGTCCTGTTGGAAGGACTGCCACTCAGCTGGATTGCTGCCCAGCTGCTCTCTTGCCTGGTTGAGAAGGGCTGGACCTGCAACTTGTACCCAGGACCACCAGAGTGACTCCAAGGGCTGTGATGGTACCATTTGGTAAGGCAGGACTCTTGCAACCAGCAGCTGGACTCTGCCAACAAGTGGTGCCATCCCAGTCCTGGACCCTTGGAACTGGACCTGAAGGTGGTCTGCCAAGCCCATCTATGGACCCTGCAGAACAGATGCATCTCATCTGCTGCACGACATAACCCCCAGCAGAACCAACGAATCGCTTGAATCGCCTCTCCTGCTTGGCCTTCCCCGATGCAAGGATCTTTGCATCGCCTGTCACAGCTCACTGGAACCGGCACAATGCAATGCATCTTTATTCAAGGACATCACACTGCAGCTCCCCGGAACCCAAGCTGCATGATGCATCTCCTTGTCCAGACCTCTCATCGCCTCTGCTGCACGACGCTTCCTCAACGTGATCAGGATTGAGGTGCTGTGTTCACCGGACCTAAGTGGGTTCTTCTAGTCTGTCTGCATTCAATCGTGGTCGGCCTGAACTTGTGCAGCCAGATATTCACAGTTGGCTTTTTGTGCTTTTTGGCGCTATATTCACTGAAATATTTAAAATTGCATCTCTCCGGTTCTACTGGTTGGATTTTTGTTGTTTTGATATTGTTTTATTTATGAAAACGCATACTATTTTTCTAATTAGGTGTGGGATTTCTCTTGTGTTGTCTTTTAACTTTATTACAGTTTGAAGTGTTGTGTAAATACTTTGCAATTGACAAGCTAGTGAAGTGCTTTGTGGATAGGTAGCACTCTACTGTTGAACCCAGATTTTGTTTTTACTTGTGTTAATTATAAATGTTGCTGTTAGTTATATATTATGCAACATTTTTAGAGTTGCTGCACTGTTTAGTTCAATGCAATTTCTAATCTGCAGGAAGGTTAGTTGTTATTCGTTGTTGTTGATGCAAATCTTTTAGTTATGTATGAAGCTGTTTTCCAAATTTTATGTCTGTGATTAAAGGGAATGAAGGAAAAGGGTATTATTCTATTATTTGGTGGTTCTAGTACACTATGCTATTGGACAGTAATAGTGTTAGGGAATGCAGTTGGGTATTTTGGGTCATGCTTATGCATGCTGGCTCAGTGAGTCTGGAGGGAAGAGCTCAGTAGGAGTTAGTTTGAAGGTCACGCAGTATAGGAAAGAAAGATATGTGGACAGATATGAATTCAGTTAGAAGGCATATGAAAAATACCTACTGTGTAATTTGTGCACACTTTGTTAATGACGCACTTGCTATGTCAAGCCAAAGAGTGCAGTAATATTAAAATATTTGTATTGCTTTGTTTTATTTTTTTTATTTACAGATTTGCATCCTTCAAATTATGTCATTGGTGGTGTTGGGATCTCGATGATTGTGTATGATAAAAGCTGGACGTCATACTTATTTCCTTTTGTAACCGGATATTTCATCTTTGTTGTTGATGTTTTAAATGTGTTGTATTGGCACACTGAAATTTTAAGATCCTTGTTCAGAGAATGTGATCTTTCTAGTTTCTTGGTGTGACACTTAATCCCAACTTCCTTTTGATGGTGAGAGCCTTACTCTATTTTATACTTTGAGGTTTCAAATGGGCAGGAGCAACATATTCAGTAGCTATCTAAACACTAGGGGGCTTATTTAGAAGCCCCTTGCCCCGCCAGTGCATCACTTTTTGTGACGCTCTGATGACACAGGAGCCTGCTCCATATTTACCAGGCAGCACTAAGCCACTTTATTTGGCTTAATGCTGCCTTGTAAATATCGTTCCCTTTAATGCAGCTTACTGTGTTAAAGGGGTGTGCAATGGGTGTTCCAGGGGGCATTCTCAGCAACATCCATGGCTTTTTGACATTGCCCCAGATTTACGAGAAATCGTAAGTCTGAGGCAGCGCCAAACCTACACCTCCCCATGGGAGGCATAAGAGAGGCACAATGAGTAGAAATATCGTTATTTCTCCTCGTTTTCCTTTTTCCATGTGTGCTGCATTCTGCAGCACACATAGAAAGAGGAAAAAGCCTCTTGTGATTGTTTGTGTGCAGGAAGGTGATCCAGCGCTACATTTTATCAGGGATCGATACTCATCAATATTTCATACAAATGGCCCATACACATTCACCCAACTCACAAATCCCTGTGGCACTGGATGGTCAAGTTTGAATGTCGTGAAAAATTATTTCCTTCACAGATTCACATTTACCATTTCTAAATACATAACTAGACCTATATATCAACTCTCTTTCCTCTCGGTCGATGGACCAATTAGTTGAGTAGTTGATGGTAATAATAGAACTTAACTATCTAACTAGCTAAATAATCACAGACTCTTGGTAAAATTAATAAAGTTTATCTCAGATAAATGTAATTGATAAATGCTCATCGCATACAGGTTGCAATGCAAACAATGAATACCACAAAAGGAGAGAAAATCAATTAACAAATTGCAAACAGTGTCATACTCATCATCCATGTACGATATGCATATGAAGGAGTGGATAGATGAAGAGTGTTACCGCAAACAAATGAATGATGGACGAAATGCTGAAAATGCAAACATTCTCCCCCAGTCAAAAGATCTGGGTTAAATCCATAGTTTTTTTGCCCACTAGGCCACCCCAGTCTTGACTCTGTGCCCCATGGGAACAGTCCAGACCGAACTGCCAGGCCAGGTCCTCCCTGGACCGAAAACAAGCATCCTGGGACCGGTTTCAGGGTATGTCACCCTTCTTCAGCCAGGCTAGCTTGAATCCAGTGGCACAGTGAGCAAGAGACCCACGTCTGGGCATACCCATCCCACTTAGGGCGAAAAGCGTTACAGCAAACAAATGATGGACGGAATGCTGACAATGCAAACATTCTCCCCCAGTCAAAAGATCTGGGTTAAATCCATCGTTTTTTTGCCCACTAGGCCACCCCAGTTTGGACCCAGCCATATGCAAATTAGTCTTGACCCTGTGCCCCATGGGAACAGTCCAGACCGAACTGCCAGGCCAGGTCCTCCCTGGACCGGAAACAAGCATCCTGGGACCGGTTTCAGGGTATGTCACCCTTCTTCAGCCATGCTAGCTTGAATCCAGTAGCACAGTGAGCAAGGGACCCATGTCTGGGCATACCCATCCCACTTAGGGCGAAAAGTGTTACAGCAAACAAATGATGGACGGAATGCTGACAATGCAAACATTCTCCCCCAGTCAAAAGATCTGGGTTAAATCCATCGTTTTTGGGGTGAATGTATGACATTGTTCTGCACTCTGTCCATCAATTGTTGTTTTTGCATTTGTCACCCCGAGTGGGACGGGTATCCCCAGACGTGGGTCCCGTGCTCTCCATGCCACTGGAATCAAGCTATCCAGGCTGAAGAGGGGGTGAAACCCCGAAACCGGTCCTAGGATGCTTGTTTCCAGTCCAGGGAGGACCTGGCCTAGCAGTTCGGGCTGGACTGTTCCCATTGGGCACAGGGTCAAGACTGATTTGCATATGGCTGGGTTCAAACTGGAATGGCATGGTGAGCAAAAAAACGATGGATTTAGGCCCAGATCTATGTACTGGGGTGAATGTATGACATTGTTCTGCATTCTGTCCATCAATTGTTGTTTTTGCATTTGTCACCCCGAGTGGGACGGGTATGCTCAGACGTGGGTCCCGTGCTCTCCATGCCACTGGAATCAAGCTATCCTGGCTGAAGAGGGGTGAAACCCCGAAACCGGTCCTAGGATGCTTGTTTCCAGTCCAGGGAGGACCTGGCCTCGCAGATCGGGCTGGACTGTTTCCATTGGGCACAGGGTCAAGACTGATTTGCATATGGCTGGGTTCAAACTGGAATGGCATGGTGAGCAAAAAAACGATGGATCTCGGCCCAGATCTCTGTACTGGGGTGAATGTATGACATTGTTCTGCATTCTGTCCATCAATTGTTGTTTTTGCATTTGTCACCCCGAGTGGTATGGGTATGCTCAGACGTGGGTCCCGTGCTATCCATGCCACTGGAATCAAGCTATCCAGGCTGAAGAGGGGTGAAACCCCGAAACCGGTCCTAGGATGCTTGTTTCCAGTCCAGGGAGGACCTGGCCTAGCAGTTCGGGCTGGGCTGTTCCCATTGGGCACAGGGTCAAGACTGATTTGCATATGGCTGGGTTCAAACTGGAATGGCATGGTGAGCAAATAAACGATGGATCTCGGCCCAGATCTCTGTACTGGGGTGAATGTATGACATTGTTCTGCATTCTGTCCATCAATTGTTGTTTTTGCATTTGTCACCCCGAGTGGGACGGGTATGCCCAGACGTGGGCCCTTGCTCTCCATATTTTCACAAAAGGCAACCGCTGTTGTCTGTTTTTCCGAATGGATATACAGACTGTAAAACTGGTAAACTCAAAACCGAAAAGTCCCGGAAAGGTTTTCCTTAATACACAACCTCTCTAGATGTTTGGATATCCATAGATATTGGAGAAGACGCCTCACTCACTAATAGTGACATGCTTCATCATAGGCATCTTTCCACACCCAGGTAAGATGATACTACCTGGGCGGACTCAACCAAAGATATTATGGGAGTTCTTATATAAAGTTGACTGGTTATGCAGGGAACCAGATGGGTGATATTAAAAATACCTACAGGTATACCCCCACTTTTTATGTTTTATTCTTGGGGTACCTGGGGTATAAGATACATTTTTTTTTTAAAAGAATCAATTGGGGTTCTTTGAAATTAATTTGTTCCAATATACTCTCCTCAAAATGCCAACATGTTTCGGCCCACACGTGAGCCCTTACGGGTCTGGGGCCTTCTTCAGGGCTAGAATGTCTACTCCTAGGTTTCCCTGCTTGATGTTCCGCAATTTTATAATGCAAAAAAATGAGGCCTATTGCACTCACCTATGTTTCATATTATCCAGTAGTTTTTCTAAAGGAGAAGAAAACAAAAATATATGTGCGAGTGGTATGTAAAAAGTTCTCATGATTACAAATTATATTATCACCGTGACTTTATCCATGCACTTAAATAAAGTGTTTTGGTGAATAATGTCTACTCAGTCTTTGAACAACAAATGTGACTACCTCATAAATCTCTTTGAACCATGATCTTCTCTGTATTTATGCTTACGTAATTCAACAGCTCAGGGCCCATGCTTGTATCTACCTAGTCAAACACGTGACCTCTAAATCTGTTTGTCTACCTCAAACGTGTGTTATTCTCCACATCATTTATATATACTCAAAGGTGGACCCAGTATAGGATCATATTCTATATATCCAGAACCTCTACCTTTAAGAGTGATTTCATGCACAACCCCCATCGTATTGTTATCAAAAGGCCTTTCTCACCTACTGAATGGTACTGTCTTGTACCATGCGGGTCGGTCGACCAAGGTGCCGTCTTTTAGTCACACACTGAAAGAGAGTGAAGAAATACCCCATCTAATATAGGTACATGTGATGGTAATTTTCCTATATGTTCTCATCCCTTCTTATCCAATCTCTCTGTCTCCCGACAGTTAACATGCATCTGTTTTTATATATTAGTGTTGTATTACACTCAATCTTCCCATCGTTAAACGCATCCCCCAATCGCCTTATTTTAAAGCTAACAGATAGGTGTAGTGTATCTTTTAATCATGCGTGGGCGTCTATATTATATTCCCATGTTTATGAGAATCGATTTTCATCGGGCGCCTAGTCGTCTTCATCGATATCATTATGCTGTCATGCTTAGAAAAAACTGCATCTCTAATGACTACACCACAGAGATGTTATCATTCGCTAATATCGTTGTATATACTCAGTTCATGTTTATCGGACTACTCTAGGTCTTTCTACGTATCCATTCATGTTTCTTTATAATCTTTACACTCTGAGTAATAGGATCTTGTAAAAAACTCAGCAAATATCTATCTAGTGCATCCCCTTGATTATGCCAGTTTTTGTATTGCCCCTGTTTTTCCATTAGAAAATCTTTTAAATTTTGCCCTTTATAATACACCGGGTACATTTCCCTACGTATGTATGCCAGAGACATTCATCAGAATCATGCACGCAACTTACTTCGTCAAAGATCGGTCACCGCAGATATACCTGTGTCGTTCAGCCCGCCCGCCGCCGAGTATCGTAAATGGCGGTGCGGCGTCTTAAATATCTTGTTCTTTGGGTCATCGATCGTCATTGGTTCAGACAGACGACTCCCTTACGCACGATATGATTGGAGGTCGGTGTCAGTGACAGCTCTTTTCCGCATCGGCGTCTCAATTGAACAAAGGCAGCTGGGAAATGTAGTCATTAATTACATCCGCGTTTCAACAATATAATGAATGGACCAACATATTTATGTCTCAGATTTCTTTTCATTAAGAATTATTTATATATATTTGGGTTCACCAATTCTTATATAAGTTGTTTCCTAATTTGTATATTATCTGTATGATTAGGTACGCCTTATGTTGTATTTTTTGTATCCAATGAACAATAAAGTTTTGTCTGAAAAAAGGTTTTTTTTTCAATCTGTGGCATTTAACATATTCTTCAAATGTCAGTGTCCCGTTCTATTGTTCACTCGTTTTTACAAAATATAAGGGCGTATAGTTATTAACCCTGAGTATAATATCGTTATTTGCCTCATTATAAAACTGAAAAAAACACAAGATTTTTTGAATTCATGAGAGTGATGGTATTGGATGTGATTCGACTTTATAACCTCCAACTTTTTATCTACCCCACCCTCCTTTTTCTTAGCAGGGTTTGTTACCAGTCTCTTAGATGTTCCTATATTTACATTAGAGATGTCCAAGGGATTTCCTCATTCAAACCAAATACTGTACTTGACAAACGATATATCCATCGTTGTTCAAGTTTCAGAAGTTGTTTTTCGCTGCATGTATTGGGTAGTCTTTCAATTATTGACCATGTAAAATCATTCTCATTATGTCCTGTTGTTTGAAAATGTCGCATCATTTTCGTTACGGTTTTTCCACATCGGAATGTACTACGATGTTCATTTAGTCATATCTTGACTTTGCGAGTTGTCATTCCGATGTATATAAATTGACATTTACAGGTCATAATATAAACAACGTTGTTGCTGTTGCAATTAGAAAACTTCCTCTGCTCCCAGGGTGTTTTCAAACCTAAGTCGATTTTTTTACTGGCCTTTGTTAGACCACACACATTGCATGATCCACATGGAAAATGTCCCACCACTTCGGGAAGATTCCAAAGTGTATTCGTTTGTTGTCTTGTTCCTACTTTTTTCTTTGGACGGGTGTGAACCACCGAGTCCCGAAGTGACTTGCCTCGCTTGAATGCAAACATCGGTTTTTCCATTTTAAAGGGTCCAGAGTTTAAAGTTTTCCAATGTCGTAGAATTATTTTTTTAATCCTGTTGGATTCTGTACCATACGTGGTCACACATACCAGTCTTTTGTTTTCAGGTTTTTGGTGCGTCTCTAATAAGGCTTCTCTGGGGTTGTTCTTTGCCCTTTTGTATGCTTGTTTTACAAGTCTGTTGGGGTAGGATTTGGCTTTTAATTTACGTGTGAGCTTCTGTGCATGGACTTCATATGTTTCCTTATCAGAGCAATTCCTACGAAGTCTAAGGAATTGTCCCACTGGTAAATTATCTTTCAGGCTCTTTGGATGGAAACTATCATACCTCAATAGATTATTAACATCCGTGGGTTTATAAAAAACCTCAGTTTTTAGTATTCCATTCTCTGGCCAGATTCTCAAATCTAGGAAAGTGATAGAGTCCTTGTTCACTGTCATAGTAAATTTCAGGTATTGGTCCCTTGAGTTGAGCCAACTGAGAAATTCTTGTGCTTCATTCTCATTCCCCTTCCAAATCAGAAAAATGTCATCTATAAACCTCTTCCAGACCACCATTTTGGTGTTGTAAGGGTTGTTATAATTGTAGATGAACTTAGTCTCAAAATCATGCATATAGAGACACGCTATACTTGGGGCACAGGTCATGCCCATAGATGTTCCATGGGTTTGTAAAAAATATTCACCTTCGAATTCAAAAAATGTTTTGGTTAAGGCTAGTCTCGCACAATCAATTATAAATTTGGTTGGAGTAATAGATGTCCAATTCTCATTATTTAACAAGACTTCTATCACTTCTAGAGATGATTCTTGCGGAATGCTAGTATATAGCGCCTCCACATCTAAAGTGATAAAAAGGTCTGTTGTAGAATCAAAAGGCAATGTTTGGAATTTTATCAAAATATCTCGAGTATCTTTGAGATATGAAGGCATCCTTTGGACCAACGGTCTCAAAAAATGATCTATGAATTTAGATAATGGCTCCAGGATTGATCCGATCCCGGATACAATTGGCCTTCCTGGTGGTGGATTGATGTTCTTATGCACTTTAGGCAAAATGTAGAAGTAAGGTGTTTTCGGATTTACTTCTTTTAGGAAGCCTGCTTCTGCTGTTGTAATCCATCCTTCTTCCACTGCTGTGTTCACCATATCATATATGTTTTTTTTCAATTCCTCTGTTGGATCTTTCTGTAGCCGCGTGTAATTTCGGGAGTCATCCAGTAGTCTCCTGCATTATTCCTGATACATATCCAAAGGCATTACCACTGTTGCACCCCCTTTGTCGGCCGGTTTTATGATGATGTCACTCATATTATCAATTTCAGTAATGGCATGGCGTTCACTTGTTGACAAGTTATTGAAAACTCTATTCTCATTTTCTTTGAGTTGATCAACTTCCAATGTCACTGCTTTTTCAAAAGCCAATAATGCCGGTGGCATCGTGTGATTAGGTGGAGTGAAGGTCGACTTTCTTTTGAGACCTGTGTTCTTATCTTCCTCCGCGTCCGGCATTCCATCTGCCTCCGCAAAAAAGATTGATAGTCGTAACCTGCGGAAAAATTCCGCTAGTTCAATTCTCAAGTCAAAAAGGTTAGATCTTGCAGTAGGTATAAAGCCGAGTCCTCTATTTAAAATAGCCTGTTGGTCCGGGGACAAAATCTTCGTACTAAGATTTATTATTCCCGTGGATTTTTGCTGGTGCTCGGTCTCGCGTCCTGCATCATTGGGTCTTCTTGGTTTGTTCGCCATTGTACTCTCGGGCCTCTCCGATTCCCTCCTCCTCTGGTGTGGCCCCTCCCTAAAAAAGGAGGTTGAAAGGGTTGCCATTGATATCCATATTGTGGAGGTTGGAATGGGGGTTGTATATAGGGTCCCCATCCATAGGGTTGTTGATGGTATGGGTCCATAGTTTGATAATTGCCCTTATTTCTGCGGGAACGACCTCCCCTTTTCCTATTATTCCATCTTTGATTTTGCCCATCAGATGAAGAATCACTTGAAATTCTACCTGACCCTGTACTGTCCGTGTCAGAGAAATCTGATTTATCTCTCTCGGTTGGGTTGTAATCCTCTTTGGAGTATGGAAAGCTGTTTTCATATTTGAAACGTTTCAAGTCTTTTTGAAATTTCACGATCTTCGCTTGTGTGAGGTATTCTTTAAATTCATTTATGATCTTATTATTTTCCTCTAATTTCTTTTTAAAGGACCCAATGGTAATTTGGGTCTTTAAACCGTTCTCCATTGTTTTGATTTCTATTAACAAGGCGTCGGAAAGTCTTTTAGCTGTTTGTATGATCAGGACCAGCCAGTCTCTCGTGCATTTCCATGCTATGAGAGACCAGCTGCGTCGGAATTCCGGATCATTAAGGAAAATTCGGGGTGCATTTGCTACAATCAAACCGTTGGGGGCTATATTTCCTCGGAGATATTCGGTCATTATAGCCCCATGTAACGCTGTTTTTAATTGGGTCCTCTTAAATTCCGTGAGGGAATCCCAATCGCCATTATTCTGGGTAGTTAGTGTCAAGGTTGTATCAGAGATTAGTGGAGGTAGTCCTAGGATGGACGATATTACGTCCTCACCATATGTCAACCCCTCCATCATCCTTACTTTTAGAGGACCAAAACAGGGGTGGGAAACACTAAAGTCTGTGATCCGATCTACAAAATTGTTTATCTAAAGAAATGGGAACCTATTTGGTTTCTTGTAAATCACTGATTTACCTCTCGGGGCTATGGAGGCCCCTCTAGACTCTTTTTCACCGAAGAGAGTGAGAGAAGCAGCAAGGTTGCAGTCTCCCAGGGTACTATATTTTCACAAAAGGCAACCGCTGTTATCTGTTTTTCCGAATGGATATACAGACTGTAAAACTGGTAAACTCAAAACCGAAAAGTCCCGGAAAGGTTTTCCTTAATACACAACCTCTCTAGATGTTTGGATATCCATAGATATTGGAGAAGACGCCTCACTCACTAATAGTGACATGCTTCATCATAGGCGTCTTTCCACACCCAGGTAAGATGATACTACCTGGGCGGACTCAACCAAAGATATTATGGGAGTTCTTATATAAAGTTGACTGGTTATGCAGGGAACCAGATGGGTGATATTAAAAATACCTACAGGTATACCCCCACTTTTTATGTTTTATTCTTGGGGTACCTGGGGTATAAGATAAATTTTTTTTTAAAAAGAATCAATTGGGGTTCTTTGAAATTAATTTGTTCAAATATACCCTCCTCAAAATGCCAACATGTTTCGGCCCACAACGTGAGCCCTTACGGGTCTGGGGCCTTCTTCAGGGCTAGAATGTCTACTCCTAGGTTTCCCTGCTTGATGTTCCGCAATTTTATAATGCAAAAAAATGAGGCCTATTGCACTCACCTATGTTTCATATTATCCAGTAGTTTTTATAAAGGAGAAGAAAACAAAAATATATGTGCGAGTGGTATGTAAAAAGTTCTCATGATTACAAATTATATTATCACCGTGACTTTATCCATGCACTTAAATAAAGTGTTTTGGTGAATAATGTCTACTCAGTCTTTGAACAACAAATGTGACTACCTCATAAATCTCTTTGAACCATGATCTTCTCTGTATTTATGCTTACGTAATTCAACAGCTCAGGGCCCATGCTTGTATCTACCTAGTCAAACACGTGACCTCTAAATCTGTTTGTCTACCTCAAACGTGTGTTATTCTCCACATCATTTATATATACTCAAAGGTGGACCCAGTATAGGATCATATTCTATATATCCAGAACCTCTACCTTTAAGAGTGATTTCATGCACAACCCCCCATCGTATTGTTATCAAAAGGCCTTTCTCACCTACTGAATGGTACTGTCTTGTACCATGCGGGTCGGTCGACCAAGGTGCCGTCTTTTAGTCACACACTGAAAGAGAGTGAAGAAATACCCCATCTAATATAGGTACATGTGATGGTAATTTTCCTATATGTTCTCATCCCTTCTTATCCAATCTCTCTGTCTCCCGACAGTTAACATGCATCTGTTTTGATATATTAGTGTTGTATTACACTCAATCTTCCCATCGTTAAACGCATCCCCCAATCGCCTTATTTTAAAGCTAACAGATAGGTGTAGTGTATCTTTTAATCATGCGTGGGCGTCTATATTATATTCCCATGTTTATGAGAATCGATTTTCATCGGGCGCCTAGTCGTCTTCATCGATATCATTATGCTGTCATGCTTAGAAAAAACTGCATCTCTAATGACTACACCACAGAGATGTTATCATTCGCTAATATCGTTGTATATACTCAGTTCATGTTTATCGGACTACTCTAGGTCTTTCTACGTATCCATTCATGTTTCTTTATAATCTTTACACTCTGAGTAATAGGATCTTGTAAAAAACTCAGCAAATATCTATCTAGTGCATCCCCTTGATTATGCCAGTTTTTGTATTGCCCCTGTTTTTTCATTAGAAAATCTTTTAAATTTTGCCCTTTATAATACACCGGGTACATTTCCCTACGTATGTATGCCAGAGACATTCATCAGAATCATGCACGCAACTTACTTCGTCAAAGATCGGTCACCGCAGATATACCTGTGTCGTTCAGCCCGCCCGCCGCCGAGTATCGTAAATGGCGGTGCGGCGTCTTAAATATCTTGTTCTTTGGGTCGTCGATCGTCATTGGTTCAGACAGACGACTCCCTTACGCACGATATGATTGGAGGTCGGTGTCAGTGACAGCTCTTTTCCGCATCGGCGTCTCAATTGAACAAAGGCAGCTGGGAAATGTAGTCATTAATTACATCCGCGTTTCAACAATATAATGAATGGACCAACATATTTATGTCTCAGATTTCTTTTCATTAAGAATTATTTATATATATTTGGGTTCACCAATTCTTATATAAGTTGTTTCCTAATTTGTATATTATCTGTATGATTAGGTACGCCTTATGTTGTATTTTTTGTATCCAATGAACAATAAAGTTTTGTCTGAAAAAAGGTTTTTTTTTCAATCTGTGGCATTTAACATATTCTTCAAATGTCAGTGTCCCGTTCTATTGTTCACTCGTTTTTACAAAATATAAGGGCGTATAGTTATTAACCCTGAGTATAATATCGTTATTTGCCTCATTATAAAACTGAAAAAAACACAAGATTTTTTGAATTCATGAGAGTGATGGTATTGGATGTGATTTGACTTTATAACCTCCAACTTTTTATCTACCCCACCCTCCTTTTTCTTAGCAGGGTTTGTTACCAGTCTCTTAGATGTTCCTATATTTACATTAGAGATGTCCAAGGGATTTCCTCATTCAAACCAAATACTGTATTGACAAACGATATATCCATCGTTGTTCAAGTTTCAGAAGTTGTTTTTCGCTGCATGTATTGGATAGCCTTTCAATTATTGACCATGTAAAATCATTCTCATTATGTCCTGTTGTTTGAAAATGTCGCATCATTTTCGTTACGGTTTTTCCACATCGGAATGTACTACGA